>VWZT01010262.1:116437-162975 GCA_013397055.1 Pachycephala philippinensis | reverse complement strand
AAAAAGAGAGAGAGAAAAGTGAAAAGAAAAAGGGGGTTACCTAGAAGGTAGAAATAGCACAAGCTGTGAGCCATGTTTTGGATCGAAAACTGTTTTGCCAATTAAAAGTTCCTTTTGATGTTTCTAGGTAACATCATCAGCCCAATAACCAAAGGAATTGCTATGCAACCACTTTNCAGTGAAGAAATTCTTCCTCATGTGCAACATGAACCTCCCCTGATGCAACTTGAGGCCATTTCCCCTCATCCTATCACTTGTTTCTTGGGAGAAGAGACTGACCCCCACCTGGCTACAACCTCCTTTCAGGTGCTTGTAGAGTGTGATAAGGTCTCCCCAGGCCTCCTTTTCTCCAGACTAATCAACCCCATCTCCCTCAGCTGCTCCTCATCAGACTTGTGCTCCAGACCCTTCACCAGCTTTGTTGCCCTTCTCTGGACTTGCTCCAGTACCTCAATTTCCTTCCTGAACTGAGGGGCCTGGAACTGAACACAGCACTTGAAGTGGGACCTCACCGGTGCTGAGTACAGGGAGACAATAATTTCCCTGGTTCTGCTGGCCACACTATTTTTGAAAAAAGCCAGGTTGCCACTGGCCTTCTTGGCCACCTGGGCACGTGCTGGCTCATGTTCAGCTACTGTCAACCAGCACCTCCAGGTCCTTTTCCTTTCCCACCACTCTTCCCCCAGGATGTAACTCTGCATAGGATTGTGACTGAAGTGCAGAACACAGCACTTGGTCTTGTTGAACCTCATACCATTGTCCTTGGCTCATCAATCCACCCTGTTCAAATCCCTTAGCAGAGCCTTCAACCCTCCAGGAGATCAATACCCGATTTAGTGTCATCTGCAAACTTACTAAGAGTGCACTCAGTGGATGAAGATCAGCACATCTGTACCTATAGGACACGTCCACGTGTTACAGCTGGAGGCTGTGAACCCCTTCCAGTCATTAGAGGGGAAAGTTGCAAGTGCTTTCCTAAGGTGATATACAACACAGAAATGAAGTATACATGTCTGTCCTTCCAGCTTTTTAAAATTTCTGTTTCAGTTAAACCCTTTGAGAGAAATAATGTTGCTCCTGTCATTCTTGTATTGTAGCTCTTGTAGAGCAAGGCTTTCTTCTTGTGCTTGTGTAGGGCATAATGTGGTGGGATCCTCTAGCCCTGGCTAGACTCCTTACTACAGATTCTATAACAGTGCTCCTCCTCCTAACATCATCAAAAGATTGCCAGTTTGGGGGTATGTTGGAAGCTGTTGAAACTGGTGCTTCATGACATCTGGGAGACATTGATGTGGGAGCAGAGGAATGTGTGTTGACTCGATAAGGTTTTCTAAGAAGGTTTTTCTGCCTCTTGATTCAGTGGCTGGAAGAATGCCCACTCCGGAAAGTAAGGATAAAACTGAAGCTTTTCCAAATGTTTTTTTGGTAGCTGGCACATACTTTAGAAAGAGTTTTTAACTTAATTAAATTAACCAGTTAACCCTCTTCCTTAATTATGTGCTTTGGAGAATTTAGAAGAAAAATTACCCAAAGCAGAATGTTAAAATGAACATCAGACAAATACTTCCCCAAACAGGAAACCATGTGAGCACCCTGGTGTACACCTACTCGCTCCCATTTCAGAACAACACAGAGACTGTGCGCTGTCTGCCGTGAAAACACCGAGGACATTTTGTTCAGCTGCCTGGGATTTGAGCACAATGATACTTTCTAAAGCAGAAGTATTCATCTGGGACATCTTTGCACATAAGAGCAGGCATTCATTTAGGCCACTGTAGTTACAGTTGCAAAACAGTTTCCACTATTACCTTCTGCTTTCTCGTGCTCGGAGCTTTCCAAAGCAAGAGACATTTGGACTGATTTTTGCTATGATGAATGCTTTCTGGACCAGAGTTTTTCTTAGGAAAGACAACAAAATTAGACAACTGAGTTTCACAAAGCAAAAAAAAAAAAATTTTATTCCATGATGAAGCAAGGCAAATATAGTTCTCACTTCTTTAGTCAATACATTATTAAAACTGTGCAGTAAAAATCACAGGATGTCAGAAAACAATAATTTCAATAATCATGTTGGACATGCACCTTTTTCTATTCTGATTATGACTATCATTTTGCTATTGATCTGGAAACTGTTTTCTTTTCTCTTTGTATCTCCATAATGCTGTATTTTATTATACTTAAATGATATATTGTATGTATATACTTAAATGATGTATTTATTATATTTATTATACTTAGAAGTAATTCCTTTTTTACTGAAGACTAATATCAGAAGAAATTATTTGAATGAATGTGTCAGTAACTCCCTAGTCCTGATTAGATCAGTGTTTTTCATTGCTTACTATTCTTGTACAGCTTTGCTTTCCTCTGTGATTGCAATGGGGTGACCTTGAAGGGTGGTCAGACACCCACTCATCCACTCTCTTATTTCCCTCTGCAACAGGACAAGAGGCAAGAATAGGATGAAAAGCTTGTGAGTCAAGGTAAGGACAGGAGGATCAGTTGGCAGTTATCATCATGGACAAAATGAAATCAACCTGGGGAAAATTAAAATAGGTTTCATAGTCAGAAATAAAAGCAAAGTGAAAGAACAACTTCCTCCCACCTCCCCATGTTTTCTTAGGCTTTGCTTCTCCATTGTTGACTTCTCTTAGAGGAGAAGAAGCTAAATCACTTCTTGTCTCCTCTCTTCTTGTGTCTTGTCAGCTGTAGGCTATCCAAGAGAGAGAAGGATCTTAATTCATGGCTATCTACTCAGCACAATGCTCCCTAGCCTCACTTGGGTTTCCTTCAGCCGTGTTTACCACAACAGAGATATCCTTTGCACAGTCTTTTCTGCTGGAAAATATGTTCTTCCTCATAAAACTATGTTTATTTCAAACTGAGATACAGAGAACCATATAATCTTTCAGCTACAGATGACAGAAAATCAGATGCCGAGTTTTAGCTACAAAGAAGGCTGATACTGAAGCTAAGCATTTTGGATATGGTATGTGAATAAATATTTCATATTCTAATGCTTAAGACAGTCACTAAGAACTGTCTTACTAATATTTTCTAATTCTGAATTATTTTCAAAAAATGCATTTTGATTTTTTCTTTAAAATTATTCATTAAAATGTTGTATATGATTATCCCTAATTATTCTATTACTTATTTTAATTTTTCTCATTCATTGATATTTCTTAATTAGAAGGGTTTTATTCCCTTAATAGGTGTCTCAAGATGTAAAATTTATTTCCCATTTCAGCCAAAATTTTTGTTATTAACTATAGAATTGTTTCTAATTTCAGTGTCTCAGCATCTGTTTTTTCTGACAATATGCTTAAAAAGCTGTCCAGTATACAAAAATTTTTAGAAAGAAGTATAAAGTTAGATGGGTAAATAAATGGAACTGTGATTGAGGATTTTCTCAGCTGTGGTTAAATGCTGTAGCAATAAACATTGTGTAAAAAATCTAGTCATTATCCCCTTGAATAAACAGGCACACCTGTTCTTATAAACAAAGAAAATCAAGCTATTTTTAGCAGTTGCATTTATTTATCTTTTACTACTGGACTGTGCCACTTCCTAGAATTTGAGTCTCACAATCATATTCTGTACTTTTGTTAAGGGTTCCCATTTATTTTCAAGTTTCATATAAACTCTGTCCAGGAATGCTTTTTTGACACTTCAGGTGTTCTTTCCAAAGATATAACAAAGCCACAGAAGAGGAATTATTAAAAAAAAAAAAAACAAACAAACCAACCAAACAATTAAAAAAACCCCCACAACCCACAAATTCCCAAACCTCAACAGTTATTTAAGAGAATATTTATTTCTGAGTTGTACCCACTATGGGTACCATGCGAAAATGCACCATCTTATTTACTCAAAGTTAAGGTGACATCCAGTAGAAAGTTATAATATGTAACATATTTCGTGTCTTAGCTTCCTATCTTGATAATGAATAGATTATTAAAAATGCCACTTTTATAAAGAGTTTTTTCTCTAGCCTTTTTCTGTGGCCACTAAAAAAGCTGCATAACTTCTCTTTTCTAGACTGAAGGACATACACTTTAAACTTTGCATTTTGGTCCTGACCTGACAGAAAAAGTAGCAAAGAGCCCTCTGTCTTATGCCCAACACTCCATATTTGCAGTGAATCTTTTTTGGAAGGTTTTAAGCTCCTCTTTTTTCCTGATGCTGAAACACGGACCTGCCTCACAGCACCACTCTTGTCTGAGATGGGGAGGGACGTAAGCTATGAAGTAAACCCAAGATGCACAAGGTGGAACAGCATGGCTCACATGCCCATGAAAATACACTCTAGACACAGAAAAATGTAAGTTGGCAAGGACCTCTGGAAGTTGTCTGGTCTAACTTTGAAAGACAGAAGGGCTAACGTCAAAACTAGACCAGATTGTGTGGGGAATCATCCAGCCAGTTCCTTCGGCTTCTCGTTGTTCACCATGCTCTGTCCCTCTAACTATCCTGGTAAACCTCTGCTCTTCTCTTTTCAGTTTATCCATGCCTCTCTTCTACCAACGATGATTTAAGAAGGTATCAAGTAAGATGCCATACACAGCATACATAATCCTCCCTATTCCAAAAACATATGCATAGCTTTTTCTTTTCAGTTATCCTTCATGCACTGCTCTCTCAGATGAGAGCAATTCTGGCTGAAAGTAATCATTATGGAAAATTACCTTTCACATTTCATATGAGCAGATATAAGTGTTTACTTTGTGCCCTGTATTTTGTGCCCTTTAGGTGTTATATAATTTGACATTCACACAGATACAAATGTTATGTTTTCACAGACAAGCTCCTGGTGGGCAGGTGGGCCAGGATGACAAAATGTATGCCCCAATACGTGGAAAACAGTTTCAACGTGATCGTGCAGCAGTGGCTGCTATTCTTGTAGGTGGGTTAGTATTCCAAGTGTCTGTGTACGATGCACTTGGGCAGTTTTGTCTTAACATTTTGTTATTCCCACTTCTGTGAATCCTAAATAAATACTTATTCTGTTGTGATAGTTTTGGTTGGGGTAGAGTTAAATTTCTGCATAGTAGCTAGTATGGGGCTTTATTTTGGATTTGTGCTGAGGACTGGGGTGATAACACTGGGATGTTTTTGCTGTTGCCAAGCAGAGCTTACACAGAGCCAAGGCCTTTTCTGCTTCTTATATTGCTCCACCAGTGAATAGTCTGGGGGTGCACAAGAATTTGAGGGGGGACACAGCTAGGGCAGCTGACCCCAACTGACTCAAGGGATATGTCAGACCATATGGCATCACGCTCAGTATATAAAGCTGAGGGAAGAAGAAGGGAGGAGGATGTTCAGAGTGATGACATTTGTCTTCCCAAGTACCTGTTACGCATGATAGAGCCCTGCTTTCCTGGGGATGGCTGAACACCTGTGTGTCCATAGGAAGTGGTGAATGAAGTCCTTGGTTTTCTTTATCTACTAAACTGTCTCTATCTCAACCCACAAGTTCTCTCATATTTTACTCTTCTGATTCCCTCTCTCCCACATTTCACACTGGGGGAGTGAGCAAACAGCTGCTTGATGCTTCATTGCTGGCTGGAGTCAAAGCATGACATCTATATAGCCAGTACCTTAGTTTCTTTATCGGGCACAGGATAACACCATTTCTCACCTCTGATTCCCCTGGGACACTCAGAGAGTCTGATACAGGTTGTTGCACTGAGCTGAATTATCTCTCTGCTATGTATCCCCAAATCAGCTTTTAAACACATCTTTCTCGTACAGCAATAGATGAGGAATATCCAGGAAGACTTACTAAAGAACCTGAAAGATTCAAGTCAAAGCGTGGCAGTAACACTGCATTTCCTCAATGTTGTGTTCAGGCTCAAACCTCAGCTCTCGGTTGAAGGGCAGGGTTTTACTCCACCGGGCTGTCAGAGGGTGGCAACGTAAGAACACAAATGAGCCCAGGGCCAATTAGCGGTGGCGGCTCCAGGCCGGGAGCGGGCGGCGTTCCCGACACTGCCACACTCATCCCTTTGTTCGCCTCCGTCACACGCGGGTTTGTGCCAGCGCCACGCGAAACCAGGCGGGTGGTCCCGAGGAAACGCCGCGCTTCATGCGGGGCTGCCTCGCATGCAGAAACCCTCCCAGACAGACGAACACGCTCCTCTTCGCTGCGGCTCAGCCGTGCCTCGAGCCAGGCTGAATTCCTTCCAGACATTCCCGAGGAAATGGAGCAGGCAGTCCCGTGACGCGCTGCCGGAGCCATCGGCTGCCATCCCGCTCTGTATCCTTCTGTATCCTCCGAGCCCGAGGAGCTCCTTCATGGCTCCATCTCTCCACGGAGAGGAGCAGGACTTGCCGGGTAGACAGATGTCTATTACAACAAAACAAGACAGAAACTGAGAACAAGACAGAAACTGAGAACAAAAAACAAGAGTGGTCGCGACTCCTTTTACTGTCACCCTTTCTTCCCTTGCTCATAACTAACCACCTCTCTCTCCTTTAACTACCTGTGCAGTCATGTGTGGTCCCGGTGCTCCCAACCTCCAGCTCTTCCCAGGCAGTGGCTTCCTCCTGACCCTCACGGTTACTGGGCTTTGGTACCTTCTTGCTTGTTTCCAACAAAACATTCCCGTGCTGTGCAGTGTGACAGCTCAGGTGACAAGGACTGAAATACTCTGCTTTGTGCTAATTTGGCTGGAAGGATTAAACTACATCTTACTTTACCACGACAAGGAATACCTAGGAAAATAAGTGCTTTCTGTAGCCCATTATTACAGGTGTACAAGGTATTAACAGTGTACAGGCTGGACAGTAAAAACTGCCGTTTGCCCCAGTAAATAATTGTTAGGCTTGCCTTTCAAAGTAAAAGTGATATTTCCTTGTCTTGATGTCTGGTGGTAGGATTTGTACCCGGAGATGCTGCTGAGGTACTGGGGTGGCTGAGTGAACATCCACAGGGAGCACCTGTAGGGCTGGAATAGGTTTTCTGTCAGATCCCTGTGCCCTGGTGCAGGGCAGTGGGAGGAGGCTCTTTCACAGAGAGCCTTTCTTCTCACTAAAGCAAGAGAAATGTTCACTTATGTTTTTGGAGTACCTGTAATTTTGTAAAAATATTTGTTTCACACCTGTAGCATTATGACTGTTATTCTTCTCCCACGAGGCCTGAAGTTCAGTGCTTAGTGAGACGAGTCATTATTCAGTTTAGTAGCTCTTTTGGTGGGTAAGAACAATTTTGTTGACAAAGTGCTACAGGACCTTCTGAGCAAGTTCTGTCCTTTCTGCACTTTCAGAAGAGCTTAACTTGCAAGAGGAATGGGTCTAGTCCCATTTTGACCACAGCACTTTATCTTTTGTTTTTGAATAGCATATGTTGGACAAAAAAGATACAAATATAAAGGGAATTTTTCACAAAATCTTTCAATAAATTCATATATTAAAATGTATTCCTTCCTCAGTCATTTTACTGTCGTCATTCCACGTGCCACATCTAATTTGTAGGGTGAGAGCT
This sequence comes from Pachycephala philippinensis, assembly GCA_013397055.1. Taxonomy (NCBI): domain Eukaryota; kingdom Metazoa; phylum Chordata; class Aves; order Passeriformes; genus Pachycephala; species Pachycephala philippinensis. Next base: position 155,489 of record VWZT01010262.1, on the reverse strand, counting down.
CTTGGAACAGTGACTCATCTTTTCCTTCTAAAGCACCATGCACGCAGAACTGTATTAATAAAGGAATAATGATGGGATCTGCTCATCTCTTAGAGACTGGGGCAGAGATAACTGGTTCTGTGTCAGATGCCAATAAGGTTGCAGTATGGTTCGTGTCGTATCTTGGATAAGGCTGGAGACTGATAATGCAAGGACTATAAAGTACAGAGGCCCACGGATGCAGATTCAAAGCAATTGGGTCTTAAAATAGAAATCAAGGGTCAGGACCCCAAAGAAAATGCACCATCGATGCAAGCAGTTTGCATTATGTTCGTCTGAGATTCTCAATATGACTGGCAAGCAACCATGGCCTAAAACATGGTTGATCTCGTGAGATAATGCAATAGTGCTATTCCACTGAATAAGGAGAGCATATAAAAACAGTTATCTGTCAAAGAAATTAATTTCACTCCTGAATGTGGAAATGAATTTCTTTGCTACCGAGAGATCATTTTACATAAATAGTTAACCGTGGATAAAATGTGGTAAGTTTGCAATTCTTATTTCCTGAACCTTCTGCTGATTATCTGAGGCATGAAGTTATAAATTTATTGAGAAGGGTGTGGGAAAGACACAGTCTGGTGCTTCTCAACAATAAAACAGAATTTGAATACTAACTGTAAGCTGCTTAAACCACAGTCTCTGCCTATTCTTACATATACACTACTACAGTATGGTGCTATTGGCCTAGTATGTCAGTACTTAATGTTTGAAGCAATAAATACAGAGTGCTTTTAAATAATTGATATGAACAGATTCCAGCAAATTTGTTCACACATTTTCATTCTTGAACAATATAATCCTTAGCAGATGCTCATAATTAGGGATATAGATATTAGAAAAATACAGTAAAATGCTTATATTCATTCTCAGATCTATCATATTAACATAATTATCCGCTTTAATTTAGGGTGAGCTTGACAAACTTCACCATTTCTTTAGTTAATATCAGATATTTATAGCTTAAGCAAAATAGAAAATGACAGGAGAGTGGACAAGCTGTTTATATCAGCTAAAGAAATAATTATCAGATTATTCATGGCACTGTAAAGAGTAGGAATGATAAGCAGCCCAGCCGTTGTAATGTTATTAGCTAATGTTAGTTAAGCATTGTGGAGACAGAAAGAACTCTACAAAGGTTAAGCATTATTATTATCACTGTTAATTCAAAGTGATGGAAGGCACAGTGAAACCTCTTACCATGTGCTGTGTAAAGATTGCAGAAACTGAAATTTAGAACTGAGGGATGGAATAAAGAGCATTACCAGCTGGTGAGCTCTTTCTGCTTGTTCCTTGCTGAGGTCTGAGTAGCTGGTCATTTGAAAAGATACCTCACAGACAGTGACAAAGACACAGAATCCATCACAGTAGGAGGGACTGGTGTGGGTCAAACAGTGTGCCAGACTGACTCCCTCCAGCCACGCTGTGGGCTGTCAAGTCCTATACAAGGAGCAGGAACCCTGATAGCTGCAGGTTGCCACTCACAGCACTCCTTAGTCCTGGTAGGCCTTTGGACATAATCCATATGGGCATAACCATCCTGGAAACATTAACTTTCTTTGGCTGCAGCCTTGTATTTCTGAGCACCTCTGCATTTATGTCATAGATTGTTGCCTTAGGCAAGATTTCTTGTATGTATTGTATAAAACAAAGGTGCTTCCCTAGGATGGTTTGTTCCACTAATATGTTTTTTATGTAGAACAAGGCAGAAATAAACATTTTTTTAATCCTAAAGGAAATTCTGGTGTTCTAAAAGCAATACTGTTCCAGCTTGGAAACTGAAAATGCCACAAAGTGTTGCTATACTAAGTACTAGTTCTAATACTAATATTACTAATTAATCACTTCATATTATTGATATACTTTTCTGTTCAGATTTAAAAATATAATTGAAATAAATTTATTTGACATATATGACTATAGGAAAAATGCATTCTTTGATAGAAATTAATTCTGTCAAGTATTTAATCTTGTTTTTCCATGCTAAATGTCCGTCTTGTGAACAGCATTGGACAAAGGTCCAGGCTTTCAGGAAAATCTAGTAAGAAATCAATGCTGATGAACGAAGACACAGTTAGGAATCAGAGTTGATCTTAAAACATCAGTGCAAGGTCAGATGAAAATGCTTCCTGACCAGTTTCTATTCAACTGATCTTCTATATTTTAACATTTCTGTGATGTATTTTCAAAGAACATGTAGCTGCCTGGTCCAGCTGGGATGGAAAGCTACATTTACTCTTCCGACTTATTGCAATATCTGTGCTAAACTGGGCATGAATAGTGTTTTGCAGACTCACTAACTAGAGAAATTGGCCACCCCAAAGTCTTACAAATCTGTCATACTGGGCAGGAGAAGCAAAGAGATGAAGTCACAGAGGGAGGAGAAAGCAATAAAAAGAGGACTGTTAGAAATCTGATTTACCATGTGATATTTGGAGCCTGTTCCAGCTATTGGTGAGTCTTACCACTGACTTCAGACCTTTTGGTTCATTGAGAGCTGACATTCAGAATAACAGTATTATAACGGCTCTTAAAAGATCTCTGAGAGAAAATCTGAAGTGATTCAGAGGATGATTCACTTATATTGATAGCAAAACATTAGCAGTAGCTAAACATGACAGATACAGTGTGTACAGAGACAGCCAAGCCAAGTCTAAATTGGAGTTTTGAGCATGCATTTGTGATTTAGTCATCTAAATAACAGGATAACAGGCTATGGGCTGTGAGAAATCAGTATTAAATAAAGAGCTTTGCATTATCTCCACTGTGCATATTCCCAAAAGTACAAAATGTTTGTCCTTTAAAAATTAACTGTTGTCAGTTTTGGGGTGTGATTCAGACTAATATTTAAAAGATTATCTCTGTCATTATTTTCCAGCTAATTTGTATTATGAGAACTGAATTTAATTTAACTTGAGCTTCCTCTGTGTTACAGAATTTGGCACGCATACTTCTGCTGATTCATCACCTGCGATAACAAAATTGAGCTGCAAGAGTACCACGGGTCAAAGAGTCTGTACCAGCACTGCATGTCCTCACAATTTGCACTTTTGCTGGTAAAAGACTATGTAGGTCTTTTGTCACCTTTTGATGCAATGCACTATGGGATGTGAAGTAGTTTATCACAAGAAAAACAATTCACACCACAGGCACAGTGGGTAGAGTTTTCAGTTTTTCTACGAGGCACAAATGAGGAATTTAGAACATGAAACATGGGGGAAATTGTGGGAAATGGACAATCTCCTTCCCTGTGTGTCATTCTGACACATTCTGTCCTCCTATGTTTGTCACATCTGTGGGTCTGAGTGTCCCCAGTCTCTGGTGGTACCTGTGTCAATGGACAGGCCACTAGCTGGGATTTCAAAGAGCTACCCAGTAAGACAATAAATCCCCTGGTGGTGAACCATGCCATCAATTTTTAGTTACGTCCCGGCCTGCCAAAATAATTCAACTTATGAAGGAGGAATTGCCTGGCAAGGAAGAGAAAGGCTGCTGCAACAAAGATCTTGAAGTAATTTGTAAGCTGTTCATTTACCACCTGAAGTTTATTAACTGATTCGGCTCATCTGAAGAAATTTCCCTGTATTTGTGGATCTAAAGCAAACAACAGAAGTTGCAAAATCTTCCCGTATGAAAGGCAACTTTTCCAAGTACAGACAAAAAGATAAGAAGAACGCTGCCAGTGAGCCCCAGGAAAATTCCCATTGCAGACTATGACTTCGTACAGTGGTTGAAGCGGTGGTTTTGGTAGGGAGAAAGAAGGAGAACAGCAGGGTCCTAAGTGACAGTGGGACAGTGGGAGGTGGAAGAATTGCCCATGAGCTTTGAAAGCTCAATATCAGACCATAAGCAGAGTTTACTGTGTTGTTGGATAGTGGTGGAGTGCATTTCCAGTAAAGTATCAAGAACACATTATTCCTGAAGCTGAGCACAGGGACCCTGGTATGTTGGGATGCCCAGGTTAAGTTTCATGCGTATTTAGATAGACACGACCATTTTGGTAATTCTACTTGAAGCCATTTATTCCTTAATTAGAAATTATAAAAAAGTGTTCAAAAGTACTATGAATCTTGAGAGTCTAGACAAATTAAAAAAAAAATATATGGAATGAAAGAGGCCAAAGTGGGTTATTAAAACACAATATCCAATCTGTTATTAAGATATAGACAGGCCATTCATTGATCATAGGTTGCCTTTTCTTTACAGAAGCATCCATCTATCCCAGGATGCAAATAGATCTTTGCATCATCTCTTCCACTGAAAGCTTTACAAGGTCACACTCACAGGGAACAAGAGAGGTAATCAGTGGGAGCACATATTTCTGATTTACCTTGTATTTTTTATTAATACTATTAAGTTGCTTTTGAAAAATGAGGTGAAAACCAGTCTGCTGGAACTTGCTAATGAACATCTGGCATGGCATGTTAAACAAGCATGCTTCTTCATTACAATGTAGTGGGGAGCTTGGGGAGGCACTCAGGACCCTCAGAAGGAAACAGCTTTCAGAAGGAAATACCCTACATGTATACCAATAAAATGATAAATTCTGGTGTTCTTCGACTCTGCAACCAGAGTAAACAGAATATATAGCAATATATAACACCTGAAAATAAACATGTCCATCCAAACCACCTGCTGGAAAGGCCACCCCCATGCCAGGGGACCCTAATGTTGGTAGAGGTGCCATCTCAAGGACCATACTGGTAGTATAGCAAGATGCAGAGGAACAAGTTCCTGTGCTTGGAACTACTCTTTAAACTGTTTACTCCACTGGAGATACTATCAAAGGGTACAGAAACCTCTGAAGGTTATTTCCATTGCCATTTCCTCAGTGTAGCTAGGGCAGGATGATCTTGGGTCCAAACACTCATCCTTCTTTGTTGCTCTGTGAGAGTGGGTCAAGTTCCCCTACTCATACAAAGTCTTTTTCCTGAATCCTTTTCTCTTCTGTGGTCTTTCTCTGTCTTTGTTGTACTGTGCTCTCAGTAAAAAGAACCCCTCTGATACAAAAGACAGATTCTCTTTTCTTTGGTTTGGGGATTTTCCTTTTGTGTGTGTGTGTGTGTACTTCCCCAGAGATAAACAGGTTTTCCATTGGGCATTCTCTTTAGTTCAAGCACTGTTCATTCACTGCTAATGACATTTTTGTTTGTGCTGTAACATTTTCCAAAAGGGTGGGGAGAGGTGTTGGAAAATCTTCTGATGGCTAGCTGTGTATTTAAGTGTTTAACGACACAGCAATTTCATAAAAACGATTGGGATTATTTACATTACCTAACAGAAAAATTCCCCAAAACACCAGGCCACACTCACATGGCCTAATCCTGGCTTGAGAGCAGCTCTTCACTCTCTGTTCACCAAAATATTCTTTCATTGTTTAATTTGAAAATTTCAGCCATCTTGTTTTAAATAAATACGTTCAAGTGGCATTTCACTGGGAAATATTAAGCGAGTACATCTTGGGTTTTCCAGGTTCTGGTAGCAGGGGGGCCACAGGGGCAGCTTCTGTTAGAAGATTTCAGAAGCTTTCCATTTGTCCGACGGGGCCAATGCCAGCCAGAAACAAGACAGACCCACTGCTGGCCAAAGCTGAGCCCTTCCACTGGCGGGGAGGAGGCAGAGAAATTGGGAATTAAGCTGAGCGCAGGAAGAAGGGAGGCACGGAGGAAGGTGTTTTAAGATTTATTTTTTATTCTCATTATGTCGCTCTGATCTGATTGTTAATAAATTAAGCTAATTTCCCCAAGTCGAGTTTGTTTTGCCCGTAACAGTAATTGGTGAGGGATTTCTCCTTGTCCTCATTTGGACTCATGAGCCTTTCATTATATTTTCTCTCCTCTGTCCAGCTGGGGAAGGGAGTGACACAGTGGTTTTGGTGGGCACCTGGCATCTAGTCAAGGTCAATGCACCACACAGAAACACAAAGAATACTGGCAGAATTCCTTCTACCAGCTACAGAAGCATGAAAGATTTATTTCCTTTGATACGAAACAAGAAATTTCTTGTGTCAATTGATTTCCCACAAATGTTGCTGATACATAACTCTGATGGGCAATCAGATAAATAAGTGTTTTTATTTAGTACTGACATGGTGTTACAGCATTCCAGTAATAGTCTTAATGAACAAACGTGTAGTTTTGCAAGAAAATGTGATGAAAAATCTCAGATGTCACATTACGTTAACATAAATCAAAATTACATAATTAAATCCTGAGTCTTCATCTTCTGTGAAAAAAATATGAGTGGCCTAGGTTAGGAATATGAGCAAAAGTGCAGAAATTGTGTTCTTGGGTTTTTTCCCCCACCAATATTGAGCGAATCCACACTGCTCTTCCGCTGTTTTTCCATTTCCTTTATCTGAAGAGTGCCTTTGCAGCAGCAGAATCCAGCTCTAATCCTCTGAGGTTCTCTGAGCTGGAACCACTGCTGTGCAGCATTACACACGCAGGGAGCTGCCAGTGTGGGGTCTGCAGGCTCCGAAGCAAAACCTGTGTGGAACTCCTTGTACTGCTTACATACATTATTTGTTTGACTGACCCATAATGTTGAATAAGTTCTCTTTAAACACAGCAGTTTGGTTTAGGCCCTGTACGTTTTCTTGCCTCCTTGAATGATTTGTTGTTGAAATCAGTGGTTTACATTCAGTTTAAAAACATGGAGTGGAAAACAAGGTCACAATCTCTTTTCCACATAGCAATTTTGCAGATTTTTTTCAGTTTATGTAAGGAAAATAGTCTTACTGATAATTTCCAGGAGGAAGGTGAATAATTGTTTTACTTCCAGCCCAGTCTCCATTTCTTGTGTGCAAAGTAAATAACAAAGAGTAGCAGGTTTTCGCCTCTGTTTAGCACAACAGTCAATGTTTAATGCAAAATAATTTTAAATGATGTTGAGTGTCCTGCAATAGTAGACCCAGTACCTCACAATTTTTGATTGTTTCTAAAAAATAAAAACAACCCAGTTAAAAAACCCTCATAAGGTCAGACTCTTAGCATGCAGATAGTGGATTCATGCTCTTTAGAGGAAGAATCTGTTTCAATTCTAAATCTAGTTGAAATTCACAAAGCACATAATGATGTATGTTTTCAGCCTAGAAAGTTGAGGGACAGGTAAAATAATTATACATTACACAACGATTTTATAGGATGGAAAGTTAAATATAAAGAAGGCAAGAAATCTGAAAAGAGTTACTGGTAAGGTAATGGACTAAAACACTCAACATCTACCATTTTTCATTTTTAAGAAATTTTATATTGGCTTGTGCATTTCTGTATTTCTTAATTCCAAAATATCTCCAAAAGGATCCATATTAAAAACCTATTAAAAGCAGTAATTATAACACCAATATTAAGGTTGAGGCAATACAGAAAAATATTGCAAAAGTGACAGTTATTAAGATGTTTCACAGATTTATGTCATCTTCAGATCATTTTCTCCAGCACTTCAGAGAAGTAAAGCAGAAGCCCAAATGCAGTGACAAATAACAAACAACAGTAAGATGGTCTATTTGTACTTGCAGATCTGTTCTGCAATAGATCATTTTCAGTTTTAACTTTGCTCCAGTAAAATGGGAAATAAGAAAAATAAATAGGATGCAATTTTCTGTGCAAAATTACAGCATGTAGGCACTGCCTGAATGGGTTTACAGCTTCCCTTGAGAGCCTGCTCACTCTGCCTCCTGTGACTTCTCCCCATACTCAGGCCTTTAGGAGGAAATATTCCTCCCCTCTTCCTCGTGTACTCTGGCCCACAGCTGAGGGTCCCTGCAGTTGCATCAGAGACCCATGGGTAGCTTGTGCAAGGTGCTCATTTTTTGATGGATACAATTAGTTTTTTTAAGTTCCCTGTTTCCTTGTGGGGACTGAAATATCCCAGAGAACAGATCATGCACTGTTTGTTATAAAGCTTTTAAGGATAACAGAGGAAGTCTCAAAAGGCTCTAGTGGCAAAAATTCAAACAATTTTACTGGAATTCAAGTAGCAAAACCTCTGTGCTTTGCTTTGAAATTTTACTGGGAGTAGAGATAAATTCTCATCTACAATAGACATGACTCTGTGTTAAATATGACTACACTTCTTTTTTTTTTAATCTATTATTTCCCTCATTGATATGATGGCAACTTAAGCAAGGAGTTTTCATAGTCTGTATCAGTTGGCTCTGTAAATATCACACAATCTGCATTGAGGTGCTAAGATGGACTTGCACCCTACAGTCAGCATCAGGGTTAGGAAGGTTACTCTTGTGTGCCCAATGACTGTGTGAAAAGCGTGACTGCCAAGGAATTCTGCTGGGAGAAGCAATTACTGTGCTCAGAAAAATGATCAAGACTTGTGTGAACTCTAAAAGTTGCTGAAAGAAATATGGCTTTATAATCAGTTGTCTCTTAAACTGTGGGTGGCAGCAGTGTCCAGGCAGAGGGAATTTTTGGAAGCCTCCCCCAGGGCCCTGACCTCCACTGAGTGTTTCAGGAAGAGGCAGCATTAACTGCTGCCCAAGACTGTGAGTCTGAGCTCACAATAGGCAAACACATTACTTTGTAAATGAAGGATTAAGTCTGAAAACGTTGCTAATAACCTAGTTCAGTAACTCCATAATCACCACGGTGTGATGGTGAGTAATCTGCAGTGTTTGTAAGCATGAGTTCAGTGGCCCCAATTGACTCAGTTTCTTATTCTGGATAGCTGTACTGATACTTGGAATCATTCTGTAAGATGATCTTTAAGTACTGCTCCATGTGTCATGGCACATTTGGCATTCCTGACTTCCACTTCTAGCTTTCCTCATTTGGACGATTTATGGGCTTGTGTAAATCAGTCTCAAACATAAGTGGGTGCCTGTCCTTTGCTGATTCATACTCCCTCCATTGTAAGCAAAGTTATGCCCTCGGACAGTCTCCATTATTCACAGGCTTTGCCTGCCTTGAATTTGAATTTGAAGGGAAGAGCGTGGGTTTGCAGGGATTTCCAGCTCCAGCCAATACTTTTATATTCTGTCTGCCTGAAAAGCAATCTGAATATTTTATGAATAAGCAAGTGTACAGAGCACAGCTTCTGGGGCAGATCAGCATTCCCACTTGTCCTCCTGGTAAATAATTGCAGAACAACTGAGGAAAGTTGAAATGAGCTGAAAGTGAAGATGTCCCTGATTCAGCCACTCCAACACAACATATGCAAAACCTCATGAAGGTCACCTTTAAAGATTCAAGTTCTGTTTAACCATGCTTTCACATGCTGGTTTCTAATAATGATTAAAACACATTGACAGTGACATTTTTGCAAGGGCACTATGAAAGGACAAGCCAGTATATGAAACAAGTATTTTATAGTGAACACCAGATTCCTGCACTTGTAATGAACACTGCATGCAATGAACGATCCACAAGGTACTCTACGCTTTCTAGGTATAAAATGTAAATAGGTATTTTAAAAGTGGTTGAGGTTTTCAAACTCATTGAGGGGATTTCCCTCATTAGCTTTGGAAATCTCAACCACTGTGTTGGAATCATGTAGTTTAATCCAAAGTCATGCTTCATAACATTTCTCCCCAGACTCAGTGGAGCTGGCTGTGACACAGGAGGATAAGATGGTTTAGTCATGGTTTTTCATTGAATCAGCTCCTCTCCTGTACTGGAACTTTGACCTTTTACTTCTAACACTTGCTGAAATCACCAGACCTCACAGCCTTCTCAGAGGAGCAAAAGAATGAATAATAGTGTAGAATCAGCTTAACGAACTTGAGTAACAGGAATAGTTTGCAAAAGCACTGTTACCTAAAAATAAGAAACCCAATGTCAACTGCAAACTGGGTTGTGAAAGTTTCTTTCTTCCTCTGCTGAAAGCAATTAAAGTGAACAGGACAGGGAAAAGGAACAGTCTAAACTGGACTTACTACTCCTCATGTGTGGAGGGTTGGGAGTTTTCAGAAATGTGCTATATGACTCATACTCTTCTCACGCAGAGTTCAATGTAAAATGCCCATTGACAGCAGTGGGAACAGTGTGAAATTCTACCCTACAATTTATTGATATGATCTCCCTGCAAAGAACAGAACAAAGACCCAGCTCCCACACTAGACAATTCACAGTCTTAACACAGCAAATGAAGGGTGAGAGTTGCAAAGGGAATGATGAGGCAGTGCAAAAACTGTACTAGTCAAATATTAGTGTCCCACTTGTACTGTATTCACACATTGTGAGGTGTCCAAGTATTTTGATTTTCATTTCCTTTTACTTGTTTTCTCTCATCGATGGATGGGTACAGTTGTGCATCAATATTTTGAGAAAAATGCTGGTTTCTGCATAGTGAAATAATTTGAGTTAATATTTGATTAATGGGAAATTCAGCTGTGAATTAACAGTGCATCTCAAATCCCACATCCCTGCTTTAACCTTTTTCTATGGAAGAGTGAATTTCGAACCATTGTACCTACACTCCATAATTTATCCAGAAGTCCTTGCTAAAGTCTTGTGAAACAGACGTTAATCATATAATATCTAGTAAGAGAGAAGTAATATAGAGGAAAGAAAATAAAATATTTAAAACTATCAAAGAACACAAAAAAGTTTTAGATACCTTCCTATTAATATTGAACACTAGAATTTTAAAGGAGACATTGGGAAGTATCTACCAGTCACGTTATGTGAAGAGATGTGGTAAATGTCTTCCACCTCAAGAGTCAGTCAGTGAGCATAAAACACCTCTTCAAAGGAGATGCTGTAATTCAGCACTTCCTATCCTATCCTATCCTATCCTATCCTATCCTATCCTATCCTATCCTATCCTATCCTATCCTATCCTATCCTATCCTATCCTATCCTATCCTATCCTATCCTATCCTATCCTATCCTATCCTATCCTATCCTATCCTATCCTATCCTCCCATCCCATCCTATCCCATCCATGTCAGGCCATATGCCACTTAAAGGGAGGCTGTGGACAGCTCTTGACAGCTCTTTGCAGAACTGTATGTGAACATCTGTTTTAGCTCATTTACAAGTGATTTAGTTCGTCTCTTCAGCTGTGCTCTTTAGGGGTCAAATGTTTAATTGTGTTCAGAGAGTTAGGTTCATTCATTTTCATGAATGTAAGGTGCCTTGCATTAACTGAGAACTGGGCCTCACCGTGGGGTCCCAAACCAGCTCTTAACTTCTTGGGACAGAAGTGGTAATAAAAATCTTACAAGAAAATGCCTCAGAGCAATTCTATTCTCCCATCTACTAACCACAGCAGGTTTAGACTTGTCATGGAGAGACAACTAAAATCTTGACAAGGGGCACCCTTCAGTAAACAGAGTCTGATGGTTATGGTACTACTTTGTTTCTATCATTCCTGTTCTGGAAACAGGACAGTTGTTTTTACCTGTGTCTAGAAAAATCTGATAAATAACATATTAAGCTGGCATTTTCTATCAGTTGTGAAGACATGTGTGTTAGTCTTAACCCAACTCAAATTTGAAAATATGTGATGGAAACACTATGTTAATTGTTTTTGCTTGCTTTAAGAGATTTGCAATATTTATGGTGATGGAAGGTCAGAGAAGAAAAGGCTGTTAATTTGATAGTTTTATCAATAGAATGGTTAACAATAATCAGTGAGCCAGATGCAAGATAACCAGAAGAGAAATTTTGAAAAATGTTTCTGCCTTTTTGATTTATTTCTGAAATGGCAAATGAAGAAAATAATTTCTCATTATGTTTCTCTCTCCCTCTATATTTTACTTTCCTCATTACACTCTTGTTGTGGATAATTCTTGTGGGCAGCTTAAGCAAACCTGAAGCTGTCTTTTTTCATGTGCCTAAATAAAAATGTGATGTGTAAATATCTGTTTTTATTATTGGGCGCCTTTGGTCTGTGAAGAGTTACATGTTTGGGAGTGCAGTGTTTAAAGGGCTTGCCAACATCTCATCATTCCCAATTAGTCAGAAAAATTGGCATAACTATGGCTCAATTAAATTTATGAACCAAAGAAACTTCCTCATGCTTTTCCTTCTGCTCTTTGTGGAATACTTGAACGGGCACTTATCTAAAGTGCCTGTTTAAGGATAGCTTGTAAAACGTATTTGTAAAAAGTAGACTTCTTTATTTCCTATTTTATATTTGTTTCATCAGCTTCAAGCTGATCTCTAACTATAAACATTAAGAGATGTGGTAGCAGAAATGCCCAGAAGTCTGCACTCTTTCCTAGAGTCACCCAATACTGGTTGTGGGGACATGCCCTGTTCGTGGAGCAAATGATGCCTGACTCAGTGCGCCCAAGAAAGACAAAAATATTTAGATCTCATACAATATGTTTGGGGAGGTGGGGAAGAATGCCTTCCTGACCACAGATTTGGCAATCAGTTCACTTTGTATATGTGAGTAAAGAATTGCTATATTTACAAGCAACTCATTTATACCCCAAGGTATTGTTTGTGTCCTGGTAATTTTCCATTCCCATTTTCCCCTTTTTAGTTAATTTCCCCTTTTTAGCTAATTTTAAGCTGTCCATTTGCTTCCATTGGCACAGAACTTGAAGCCTAGTCTTTAAGGACTTGATATCCCCAAGCACTCAGGCAGTAGCATTTTCAGCTGGGACTTGGGTCTCCTAAGCATAGCCATTTAAAAAGGAGACCTTGTCACAAACTCAGATTATTGTCAGTGAATAAAGTCTAAGAAAAATAAATTCAAGTGAAACCAAAGGGAAACTCACTCCTTTCTAAGATTTTAGGAGAGGTATAATGACTTCCCCTGCTCAAGATCCCTGTCCCTCACTTCTGGCTGTATTGGAGTTACTTATCAGAGCAGATGTTTGATTTTCTGATGGCTAATGATGGCTGGATGAGCCCCATGCTCTTATATTCTTAGCGCTGGTGGAGTCAATGTGCCTAATCAGAGTGACTGATGAGCCACCCCGACTGGGCAGTGAGTTAACATATGTACTCATTTCTCTCTTATGCGACACAGAAATTATTAAACATTCAAATGCCAGCCTGTGGAAAACAGTGCCTGATATTCAGAAGGGGACAGGAGCTGACCCAAATATAAAGCTGATCTTTGAATGGTACAAATTCTGCTCCTTGGCCACACTAGTGTAAACCCGGAATAACTACATTAACAGCAGTATAAACCAGAAAGGACTTTGGATCAATGTACCAGTACTTTGCTGATATTGTTTACATTGCCAGGAGTGACCATATTTTACTGTCCTTTGTTTGTTTGTCATGCAATAAAACTCTTTTTGCTTCCTAACTCTTTGTGTTTTCCATTGTAGGTAAGGGAATGAGAGGCCAATATTTATTCAGATGTATTTTTAGAAAAAAAATAGGGGGAAAAAAGTCATCATGAAGAATACAAACCAAGAAATATGGTGCATTTCTCCTTAATAATTTAGAGTATCTTTTCTGTAAGAAAGTGGGACTATTTACTTCTATCTATTAATTTATAGGTAATTGCACATTAAAATGATGTTTTCAGTAATAAAACATACCGTTCTGGGTTTTTGTCGCTATTCAGCTTCATTGCTTGCATGTATTGTTTTTTAAGGGACTCACTGTGTTCTGAGAAAGTATGTGTTAAACTTTTTAGCTTCCAAAAACCAGACAATTAAAAGTACCATCCACGTAAGAAAAATTCTTCCACCCTCATCTGACCAGACTTAAATTATGCTGCTGATGGTATTTACAAAATATCTGTGGCAAGTACAGTGTGTCTGTGCTAAAGTCAATGAAGCATACAATGAACAGGACATAGTCACATGAGGCTTGAATTCATTCCAGTTTGTACTCTGGAATTTTTTTTTTAACTCAGATGATTGCAGTGACCAACATGTGATTCAGAGCAAGGATCATTGGGGTCAGGCCTGCAGAAGCAAGTGGCAGGATGCCTGAAAGCATTTCAGACCAGGAGAGTTTGTGTGTGGTAGCTCAGAGAGCATCACATGAAGATAGACACAATTTTTGAGAGTGCCAGTGCAGCTGGGTCTGTTTCATGCTGACAGACTAACAAGGTGTTCTGTTGAGTGGTAAGCACCCCCGAGATAAGACCTGAAATCTGGTTACCCTTTGCCAGCAAAGGGAGGGTAACTGTTCCCTTCTCTCTTGCAGGGGTATTGCCCTGGGTGTGGGTCTGTCCTGTGCACCTCTCAGGGCAGGGCCCAGGTTCACTAGTCAATTTGAAGAGAATTTCCTTGTACTTCTTAAAAACATTATGTGTGTACATAGGTTATACAAATGCATTATACGAATTTCCATAACTATTTAAATAAATGACATAGCTTAAAATAGAGTCACAATGATGTCACAATTATGGAAAGAGAGGTCCTTAGGAGCTCTGCTGTTAGACTGTGTACATGCATTAGACCACAGCTGACTTTAAGCCCAGTTCCATGTGTATGTGAGTTGCTCTGCTCTGCCTGGGTTTTGTGCACCACTGCTAATCCACTGCTCTTTCATTTCATGTGTTGCACAGACCACTGCAGCCTTAACACAGCTTTCCAGGGAAGAGTGCTGGAGTGTTTATTAGAGAGAAGTCACTGATCATGTCTCCAGACACACAGAAACTGCAGAAACAGTAACACAGTAATCTGGGAACAGCTTTGGTGTTCAGATGCTCCCTGCTGAATTGGCAATAGAGAGGTCTGAAACTACTTCTGTCTTTCTGACTCATCTTGTCCAAACTATTCTGGGTGTTTCCTGAAAATAACACTTGAAAGCCATTGAAACAATTTCTCTAACAACAGTGGCTTTTTTTTTCTTTTCTTTTCAGAGGCAAAATCTGCTGTGCCATCAAATGTCAAGGGTGAAGAATCCTCACCCACATATATGATAGAAAGGGTGTTCAAGTCTAACATTTAGTATAATTATTTAATAGCTCCCCTACATTAGTCAGACCTTGGATATAGGAAGATTGTTAGTATTTAAAATTAAGTTGCAGCATCCTTGTCATTAAGCTGTCCTTCTGAAGGAAGCCACACTGTACGGAACATATAAACAAACATAATTTACGCTGAAGTATTTAGGGAAGTGGAACTAAAGCACAGGTGTACTGATGCCTTCCCCTTTCTGACAAACGCTTGTGGAAAATAAATAGTCATAGGCAAAGGCCATGGGAATATGAAAGTAAAGACAGATCTTTGAGCCCTGCAACAGTGTTAAGTGCAGTAACACTGCGTGCCAGGTGGCAAGCAGGCAGATTGCCTGTGAGATGGGCTGCCTGCTCCTGCTGAGGCGTGTGAGAGGACAGAGCCATGACACCAATAAATGATGGTATAAGCAATGAACGTTGGCTCTTATTACTCATATGGGACTAAATTTATAGAAACCTAAAATCATTAGGTAAGTGGTTACAGCGAATGGCAGCCTGCCTTTGTGTGAGACTGACTGACATGTCTGACAGTACACTCCACAGAATCAAAGAATTACAGAATCAGAGTCACAGAATCACAGAATGCGTAAGGTTGGAAGGGACCACCACAGGGAGTCGTCTTGTCACATCTCCCTGCTCAAGCAGGGTCATACCAAAGCACCGGGCACAGGATTGTGTCCAGACTGTTCCTGAATATCTCCAGTGAGCTAGGCTCCACGACCTCTGTGGGCAATCTGTTCCAGTGTGCAGTCACTCGAACAGTAAGGAAGTTCTTCCTCATATTCAGGTGGAGAATAACTTACTTAAGTAATATTAATAACTTACTTAAGTAAGTTATTACTTATAATGACCCTTACTTGCATCACTATTCCATTTAGTTAACTCGTGTGCTGGGATGGTCTTGTGCCTAAGAGCAAAGTACTCTTATTTAGGGGATAGTTCATTTTTGGAAGTCTGGCAGCAGATTTTTTCTCTAATATTGTGCTGCAGCTTTTGTCTCCTCCATTCACTTCAACACATGCAATGGGCTAAAATAGAAAAAAAGAGAAAAAAAAAATATACTGGATCTGCTCAGCAGTGTGGGATAGCAGCTCTATGGTGCTGTTGCCGGACACCACATTTGGCAGAAGGAAAGAAATTAATTGACAATATACTAAAGTAACTGTTTGTATTGCATCAACAGGATTATGTTCACTCTAGTGTCTAATTTACTAAGAACAGGGGTTTTTAATGAAGAATGTAGTGTAACTCGTTAGCCATAGTTATTGAGCCAAACTTTTCCACCACTTCATGGTCATGAAAAAGTAAAATGGTGCAGAAACAGGACAACATGACTCTTTGAATGCTGGTGATAAAAATCTTTTTGTCACTGAGCTGAAAAAAATTATTTTCTAGTAAAAAAGTAAAAGTAAAATGGTGCAGAAACAGGACAACATGACTCTTTGAATGCTGGTGATAAAAATCTTTTTGTCACTGAGCTGAAAAAAATTATTTTCTAGACTTTAATAAGCAGGAAGTGGAAATAACGTTATTCCAAGCCCAATGTTTACTGTGATGGTGCTCTTAATTTGTCAGCTGTCTAGGCAGGTGTGAATAAGGTTATTATTTTGCAACAAAAAGGTCTAGGAACAGCATTCTAGACTGCATCCTGGCAAGTTGAAATTAAGATTTCGTTACTGCTTTATCTGACATCTTAGTTGTGATTAAATGCAAGACTTACAAAGCTGAGGGCTGCATTTAAACTGCATACCTGAATTCTCTTTTATAGCAATGTCTGCAGTGCCAAAATCCTATTAAACACATCTCAAATTATTCATCTAACACACACCAAAACAATCATGGTGTAGAAATGCCACTTATGATTCATTTGGTACAAACACCTCAGATGTTGCTCTTAGAGAGAAAACATGCTTTAAAAAACACACACATGGGGAGGAAAAAAAAAAAAAAGAAGAGAGAAGTGTAGAAGTGTATTATTGTGGTTTTAAATGACACTTTCCCTCTGAAGCAGTACCATTTACAAGGTGAAGTCTTAGAGAACAGCGAATCACAGTTAAAATTTGGACAAGAGCAAAAAAAGCCCCTTTTTTTTCTTGTAAGGACTATAGATGAAAAAAAGTGTATACAAAGTTGTATATATTTTTCTCCATTATACCCATCGGTCTAATAGAAGGTGTTACCCCTTCCCCAAATGCGGGAGTAACCAAAACTGCAGTCAAACTAAGTTGTTTCTCCATTTTCCAAGACATGGACATCCCAGAGGATATGCTGGATACTCATGACAGAAGTTGCCATATTTGCAAATTTACAAACTTACAATAAGTCAATCTTACAATCACAGGTCATCCTGAATCTTTTTCCTAAATAAGAGTAATGAAGATGTACAGAAGAAATGCTGTAGTCTTCTGAAGAACAGGGGAGACTTGCTGAATTGCATGAATCACTGCTTTTGCTGTGCAAACTGATCAATAGATAAATTCTGGTCAAAATGCCTAAATGCCAGTTCTGATGTGTATTATCCTGAAGGCAAAGCTAGGCTGGACGAAGTTTTCCTCCAGGAAGAGAGTTGTCTCATTTGGTTGATTTCAATTAACAACTTCCTTGAAATATTGTTGACCTTTCTGGCATAGTACACTTTCAAGTAAAATGCAGGATGCCAGTCTAATCCACTTAGCTCCAGAACAGTTTAACCAATATCCGTAGGGCACACATCCTGTGACTTGATTTAATCTTATGATCAGGGGAGTGTCACTTGATGTGTTAGGTGTTGAAGACTTAAGAGGCCCTTGACCTTTTCCAGAGCTGTAAGATTTCCTTGTTTTCAGAACAAAAAAAGTGATGAAAAGTGATTATTTTTGTATTGTTTTTAATTTCATGAACACAAAGCATATGAGAGCTAGCAATGATTACACTCATAGAAAAGAAACCCTGTATTTTAAAACTGAGGATTTTAAGAAGTCTCTTTTCAAAATGAACTTGATGATGTTCCAGAAACATACAGTTACTAATCACTGCAGCACTTCATTCAAGTAGCCATAGTTGCATAGTGAACTGAACATTTCCACAAGTAAGATAGAGAGTTGTTGCTACTTGTCATAATTTCTGCTATTCAAAGCAGATAACTGCTCTCCAGGAGTAATGCTTTCTCTGATGTTACTTCAAATTATAATATTTATAGGGAATGCTATTAGCTTTTTTTTTCATTCAGGCAATATAACTGGTGAATTTCTTGCAAATTTCTAAGTCTTTTGTTTGAGATACCTGGTAACAAAAAAATAATATGACCTTTGTAATGATAAAGCTCTCACAATCTATGTGATTCTGAAGAACACTGTATAAGCATAAATATGCACAAATATTTCTCTGCACAAGTGCCTCCACATAAATGAAATGTTTCAGCCGTTGTTCAGAGGTTGAGCCTAAATCTGGGAACTCTTCACACCATTGAGTTCCCTCAACATAACACTTTCTGTCATCTGAAAATTTTTGAGATATTGGGAAAAACAAACCAATAACATTAAAAGTGCCGCCTTCTTTTGTGTTGTGGTTTCTTATTCTAAAATTCAAATAGATACCTGAATAAGCACTGTAGTATGGTGTATACTGAAGTATACCACTGAAGTCAGTGAGAGTTTGTCTTGGGAAATGCAAACTTTCTCCATGGCTAGAACACAAAGACCTCTACCTTCTGAGTGTCAGAAGCAGAGATTGAGGATTAAGACTCTTTCCCCCATGGCTTTGTAAAGACCAGGAGTGTTTGTCTGTATGTATCTTTAGTCTGTTTCAGTTTCAGTACTTGTTCAGAGTGGTGCATATTTAGCTTAAGAAATTCAGTTTATGGGATTACAACACTAATGAATGTTCAACCATTTTCAGTTAATTTCAAGAGTCGGGTAATGTCTCAAAGACCATAATTGCTCTTAGAGACTTGAGCAATGTATGACCCATGGCAAGGGCACAGAGAGAACAAAGCTGGAGAAACCCATCCAGAAAGGCTGACTTACACAATTCTGGTATGGCAAAGCAAGAAATAAAGTCTGAATTACCTGCTTCACTTTAACAGAGACTTCTAATTACAAAGCCGACATCCTCAAATATATTAGCTGTCGAAACTTTAATTTTGATGAAATAATTTCAAATTTATTTTAAGGGTCAAGGTTTTGGGTTTTTCCTCCCATTTATTTACAGACACTATTTCACTGCTGATAAAAACACACAGTGATCTGGCTTTGCTAAGTAATCTTATATATAAAGCAAGCATTCTTGAGAAAAGCTTCCTGTAAAACACTGTCTGTACTGCTGCTTTTTCACTTTAAGGGTAATCAGGTACATAAGAAATCTTAGATGGTTTCCAGGCTTCGTTATAACACTAACTCTGCTTGTAATAGACCTTGTAATGATTTACTCATTCACTCACTCATTCATTCCCTCATTCATTCATTCAACCATTCATCTACTGAGACGACAGTAGTCATGTGGCTTGGACCGCACTTGTTCTAGCAGCAGCGTATGATCTAGCTCATTAAAGAAAGTTATTCAGCTTTCTTGGGCACCCTTTGGGAAGTCTTTGAATTTCTACATTATTTTGAGATCTGTATCTGCAATCTGGACTCTCACTGATGTTAGGAGGAACTCAGCATTCTGAAAGAGATTGAATTCTAGACTATTATTTTATATATCTTCAAAAGGTTCAATCTTATTTCTCCCAAAGGCAAATTTCAAATTTTACATGGTTTGACCCAGGAAATAATGATCTTTCCTGAATACATAAGAAGGTTTTCTTACATTTGATAGGCCAAGGTACAGCTGTATCCCACACTGATGTTTACCTTTGTCTGCTAATACAAGTCTCATACTTCAGTTTTGATGCTATTTTTGGCAGTGTCTAGCGATGTCTGGTCAGTGCCATGTAGAGACTTGACACGAGTGAATCTCAGAAAAACTGCATCAGCATAATTTTATGGCCAGGACAGCTTTTGTGCTGCTACAGCTACATGGCTTCCAATTTGAGACCCAGCTTGTGTGGCACTACCTGGAGTATCTTCTCGTGTTGCAACATAGTGCAATGCAAATATAACCCTCTCACTTCTGATTGATCTTTACTTAGGCTCAGCACAAACACTTTGCCTAAACCATCTTAACAATAACAAAATTATTAAAAAGGTCTCATTCAGAAAGTAGACATTAGGATACAACTACATGCCAGAATGTAGCTCACTCATGCAATCCCTTGGCAAGTGTGAATGGTGCTCTGTATTTCATTAAGCAATCACCATAATTTCACAAGGTCTTTGCCCCACTCATTTGCTGACAAATAAAACATGGGGCATTTGAGGGAACTGAGAGTAGTCATTGTAATCAAAATCTTCAGAGAATTCTGCTCTTAGATTTCAAGGCTCTATTGAATGAAGATTTTATAATTACACAATACAGATTAGATTAGGTTTGTCAGATTATTGGATAGGAAAAAGTATGTTCTTGCGAATATGGTCACACTATACTTAGGACTCTGCTCAGGGGTATGGCCTTTCAGTAAGAAGGTTTAAGCAATTTTTAAAGATAAGCAGACATTTTTGCATTTTTCTCTACTTTCTTGGATTTGAAATTGCTGAAAAGTATTAGCTGAAAAAAATTAATCTGATGAGAAAACTCTTCCTAGTAATTTGGGAAAACTATAGAAGATAAGCCCATGAAAGCTTAGGGTACAAACTTTTGGGGAATCTTATTAACTCAAACAACAGCATAATGGAATTGTGTCTATTTGATCATGCAGAGGTAGAATTCTTGTTTTGTATAAATGCTATCATAAGAGGTTTAACTATGCTATTCAACAATATTCAAGTTATATGTCGGGTTGTGAAGAAATCTCAGTTTGTTACCGTTTCTGATGTTTTGTGTAATAACACTTTTTGTTCCATTCAGTTCTGAAGGAACAAGTTATTTTACATGGCAGTTTCTTAGTTGTTTCCTCTCTCCCTACTGAGCGTTTGTTTGCTGCTATTGCAGGATTGCAACAAAACTGAGTTACAACATCTGGAATTTGACCTTTAACACACAGCTGCCCATTTACTTTGAGACATGCACTTAGTACATTTGGGGGGGACAGAAGGGCAGAGGTACTTGTTTGGCTTTTTTTTTTTTCTTTTTTTTTTTTTAATTTTGCTGTGGTGACTGCATTTGATCTTTATAGTAGGGACTCACAGACCTGTGCTGGCCAGAGACCAAAGTTCTTGGTCTAGCACAGAGGCAGCTGCCAGGCTGCTTGCGGAAAGGAAATGACATGATCACGCTGCCACCTGTTTCCAAAGAGCTACGCTGGCAGCCAGGTCGCTCGTTCACCAGGTCACCTTGCTGTAGCAGGGCCAAATCATGCTGGGTGCTGAGTTCATTGGCTTTCCAGCACCCTGGGTGCCTTGGGCAGAGACTGCCTCAGGCTGGCCAAACAATTGACACTGTCTGTGGGAAGTGTGATGCAATCTGTTAAGAACAGTAGTTTGGAAATGTCAGGAACAGTTTTTTACTACTTTTATATGTAGATGTCAGCAATAAAAAAGGGAAAGAGGTCAGTGATGCCAAGGAAAGTGTCAAGCAGTTGTCCTGAACCACAAACCGATTTCAACAAGCTGCATACAGTTTTTGCTCATACAACAACAGTTTTTAAGACTGAGATTTATTGTATGAGTTCAAAACAACTCTGTATCATGTGTACACTGAAATGAAGCTCCCAGCACAGGTAATGGGCAGTCACTAAGGCATGGCTGACTAGGAATGCAGTATGTATTTTGGGCTTAGTTTGCCAGATCTCCTTTCCATGAAGCTGGGAACAAGCTCTGGGTTTTGTGCCTGTCTCTTGTGATAGCCATATCAGAAAAAACAGCTGATGAAGAAGGAGTGGGCCTTGATTGGTGGTTTTAACATTTAATTTAAACATTTAACGTCCTGATAACAAAAGGCAGAATAAATTCTCTTTGAGTGGCTTTGAGAAATTTGGCATTCTGGCATTATGCTTGCTCAGAAGCAGATGAATTTTGAGATCGATAGGGCAGAGTAAAAGCAATGTATGAGGAGAAAAAGATGGGCTGTGCTGTGACTCCTCTGCTTCGTAATTTGGATCACTCATTGGATCACACAGTGGAAAACTTTGAAGGTCTTGAGGTAAATCTGCTCTTGGTCTCCTCTACACTGGGAAAGGAGGGATATCCCAAAGTGCTGCACTGACACTGCAGCAACATGCAGTGCTGGTGGGATGCAGCTGGTGGAGCAGCAGAGCTTCCCCTGCGGTACGAGATGCACTTCACATCTCCTCTAGCCCGGTGTGAGGCTCAGCCATACAGATTCTTCTTGCAGTGACAGTAGCTGGTCTTGTTTGCAATATACACTTATGGACACTTTTGCTGGTACTATTTGGTCAGAGCTTGTAGCCCTGCAAAAGTAGGAGAGCTCCTCAAAACTCTCAGAAAGAAAGCCATTTGACCTTGAGGGTTCCCCTCAAATGAACCATTTTGCACTAAAGCAGAACGAAACAACATTGCTTGCACATTGCTAACTTCCCCCCTCCACAACATACACACAGACACAATTTTTGACTCAGCAACCACGCTGACAAAGATCCATTATCTGTGCAGCTCTAGAATTTAGACTGAGACCCACAAAGGACTCAGGGTACATCCATGCATGCACTGCAGGCAGACACAAGCAACCTCTGTCCACACTCTAAGCTCACAAAAAGCCCACATGACCATAGTTTAGTGAGTCACTGAACCTCAGCTAACATGCTCTGCTGAGATGAACAAACACATATTCTAACTGCAGGGCAAAATATTTAAAAATGTGTTTACTTCTGTCACGTTTCTTGGTATCCAAACAACTGTTTATCAGTACCATTTTGTGCAGCAACTAGAGGCCCCTGGCTCCTGCTGTGTTAGGCTGAAAACAAAAATATGAGAGAGACATGGTGCCTACACGTCACAGTTTGTCTTCTAGCAAAAGAAGAGACAGCCAGCAGGTAGAAGAGTCAAAATAAGCTGTTGTATTACACGAAAGTCACCTTTGGTTTGAGCAAGATGGTGTCTGCCTATCCCATCATCTTCCTGCACTTTCTTTGGGATGATGCAAAAGAAGTCCTTTCCCAGTTTAAAGTCATACATAAAACATTGATGTGGCTAGGCAAAGGAAATTAAGGAAAACACTCCCTTTTTGGCTTTGGTAATTAAAACTTACTCATATTCATTTTGAAATAATCTTAGTGGAATTGGAAGGTAAAAATGTGTATGTGTGTTTCTGCGACAGTAGACTGAAGAAAATGCATCATCAAACTCTTCTGAAGCAGACCCAGCCTTTTCCCTTTAACCCTCTTGTTACACATTACATTACCTATTGACTGGATTTGTGGGGGATTATGGAAGGCTGCTATCCTCTGGGTTAAAAGAGTGGCTGTTTGTGGGAGAAGATGCCTGAAACTCCTCATAGAGGGCATTACTGCCCAGTAGGAGTATTTTTTGTAAAGCTGATGTGTATTCTCATGCATAAAAACTAAATTCTCTCTATAAATAAAGTGAATAGTGGTTTTGGATGTATAGCTCTCAACAAATAGAAAGGGCTGTGCAATTTCAAATTCCCAGTGCTCCATATCTTCTTGAAATGGGCCTGTCTGTGAGATCCTTGAAAAAGCCCCAGGCAATCAAATCACAAGTTAATTTAAAAAATCTCTGCCTAATTGAATGTACATTTTATTGCATCATTTAAAATAAAGGTTGCATTAAATGATCATATGTTCTAAAATTGCTTGGATATTACATGGATAAGCAGACTTATCACCAACACTTACTTCTCCAGTGCCCTCTAATCCTGAGCAGACATCTGTTTTATTGCTCTTTTCTGACCTCATGGTTGCATGGCACAACTGCTCCATATTTCTTCCAGGGAGGTTGATACTTGTTTAGTGACACTGCTTCTGGGGTAAGTATTCCTGAGTAATGACTTTAGGATGGAGGTTGAGGGAAATCCTTGCTGAAAAATTAATCTGAGACAATCTTCAATTCTGTACCTGTTTACAAATCTTGTTCATTATCCCTTGATAATTACATTCCTTTTAGCTGCTTCAGGATTATGCTGCGTGGGTTTTTAGGAACAGAAAATAAAGCTAGTTTGCAAATAAAAGGTTGGTTTTGCTTTTGTTTCATGAAGGCGGCCATTGAAGAAGCTTATTCTTCATTTTTATACTTTTATTTACTTTGAAATCGAAAGGTCACAATAAGAGTCATCATGCACTGGAACATGTTGTCTGGAGAGGCTGTCCCATGCTTGGGATTTCTTTCAAAAAGACAAAACTGGCCATAACTCTGAGCAACCTGTTTAAAGCTTTGAAATTAACTTTGCTTTGAGCAGGACTGGGAGCAGATGGCCTCCAGAGGTCTTTCCCAAAAAAATATATTCAGTGATTCTCTGATACTACCATTTGGGCCATGAACTTTTTGCCAACTTTCAGGTATGTTTACACATTGCTGTGGATATAGACCACAGATCTAAAGCTAAAACAAAAGCTGACCTTAGCAGGTAAATCTACACAGCACAGAGCATCACCTCATAGACATATTGAATCTAGTCTCAAAGCATTATGATCCAAAGCATTCTGATCTGATCTGATCACTCAAGGCTCCTTTAAGAGGTTACTGTACAGGTTACTTAAGGCACGATGCTCTAGACCCTCTCTGGGCCTCCAGGAACCAGGAAGAAGCTGTTGCAGTAAATACAGCCCAGGTTGTTTTTCTTCTGCACCTCTTGTCCAGTGTTGCTAATGCTACCCTCTCTCTTCAGCCTTCCTTCTGTTCAGGCACTTTGCAGTGTAAGATTTGACTTTAGCATGACTCATTTTGCTTTCAGACTAAGGAAAATCTCCACTTTGAAGGATGAAACTCTCAGAGTAGCTGAGGAGCTCAAGGATAATCACCTGATATCAGTACTGACTGAGGATACCTGCTAACAGAGTTACAAATGGCAATCAGAAGGATGGTTTTCTTTTTTAGCTTACTGTGAAAGGCATGGCATTTAATCAAGACGTTTTGAGCTAATAGTATTTAGTATCATAGTGGGAGTAATATAAGATTTCATAAGGCTACTGGCCAAAGCATGAAGTGGCTTTTGGAGAAATAAAAGCTTAGTTGTGACAGCTCTTTGCAATCTCCAAAAAAGGAAACATCATCCTACAATTTCCCATCACTTCTCATGTAGGTGCATCCTGGGTGAGGATGCTGAACCAATCACCCAGCAATATTCAGTTGTACTCTGCTGAAGACAACAGGAACTAAAGGCACTCAGCACTTCACTGTTGAATATCTCATAGTGTTGGGCCTTGTATTACATCAAATTTTACATTACTTCACTGTCAGGAAGAACATAATTCCATCTGTTTTCAAGGACTGTATATTCATAACTAGTAAACAGAGATACACAAAGGATTTGAATAGGCTCCTTAATTTTCTCACAACCAAGAAAAGGTCTCATAATACAGATTTATAAAGAATCCTATCTACTTGCAACATGTATTTACTGCTAGTATTTGATTATTACTGCTGGTATTGAATATTATTTTACATATAATTTACAAGGAGCTTTTGTTTACTGGATTTTTATAGGAACCAAACAAAGTTAGCGGGATGCAACATGCTGGTTTTAGCTAGGATCAGGGACACTACTGTTCTAGCAGCTGAATTGCACTCAATTCATTCCACTTAAATTTCACCACCCTCAAGTCAGGCATATCCTCTGTATTAACCACTAGGGCTTCCTCCACAGTCTGTGAGAAGAAGGAATCTGAACTAGGCACAATATTTGTCTGCAGGTACCTGATTCTCTCCACTGACTACAGAGAAAGAGTTGACTATCTGAGAACAATATCTGATGATTAATTCAGTGGAAAATCACTTAAGTTTATATATGCATTATTTGAATGCGCTCAGATGAAAAAATATACAAAATAAGTTAAAGAAGATTTAAATATGTAAAGGGATTTATTTTTCAGTTTATTAAAATATTGAACTCTTTACATTAATCTGAGTTGAATGTCTACACTTTTTAATACACAGTGGAAAATAGCACTGCAGTTTCCAGAGTTAATGCTATTTTAGGAGGCAGCGAGAGCTGAGTGTCCTCAATAACTCTCAAGATAAGTCCTTTAAGGTAGTTATTTAAGACATAAGGTTCATGAGGTTTCTATGGAGATGACTCTTTTTGTGTAGGTGTATCAAAATAAGCATTTGCATCAAAGGAGTCTTCTGGAAAATGGTTGTTACAAATTCTGTGTTTTCAATCCACACCTTGTCACGCAATATAATACATTAACCCTGATCTAAATATTGAAGCCAAAAGGAGTAGCAGGATTCCACCACCTATGCAAATCAGATCATACAGATCAAATCCAATCTTATCAAATCCTGCCATACTACAGAAATGCCTTCACTCTACTTATGTCCTAGATGACAATCCACAGGACAACTGCTGGCTCTTCTCTACCTTCTTTCCTGCTCTCCAGTTTCCCTTCTCAGGTACCACACAGCACTTGAACTTGCTCAAAACTGTGCTGCTTGGTGGGACCAGTGCTCCTGTCCTGTGACAATTTTGGTAAATTCCCTAGGTTCTGCCTGTCCTGGAAAACCTTCCATTATTGCTGGGACTTTGTAACTGAGCCAAACGTCTAGTGGTGCCTGAGAGATTGTGCCTACATGGTGGGGTGAGAGCGTGGTCGCCCCTTGGCATCCCCCACAGCTTGCAGCATCCCAGACTTTCAGGATCCATTTCCCTGATATAAGCCCCAATTAGAAAAAATGCAGGGAGGCCTGCTTGGGCAGATGTCCCATCTTGCTGATGAGCTGTCACAGAGGTGAGGAAGACTGGCAAGTGGGACACCCTAACAGGGCTGCAGTGCCTGGTGGACACTGCAGTGTGGCCACGTGCCCTCCAGCACCAGGCAAGGTTGAGCTCGGAGAGATGCCTTTGTCTCCATTAGCAGTGAGTTCAGATGCTTCTCTCCCTCACAGAGATCCTCTGTGCTTTTTCTGACTATTTCTTGGTCTTTTTTGCCTTGCTTCTCAAAGATCCTCCCCTCCTTTCCCACTTTGGAGCTCACATCTCTGCTAAAGTCTAACTTGAAAATTTCCTCTGCTTCTGAGTGCCTGCAAAAGTCTTTGTTTGGGATGGTGTAACATGGATGGAGGCACACTTGGGACTGAGGCATCTACTGATTAAGCTCTCAGAGTCCATTCAGAAACTTAAATATTTGAACAACTATCTTCACGAAGGGCAAGGGGTAACACCCCTCTGTTTTTCAGAAAAGAAAATGTTTTCAGGCTGCACTGTTTTTCTAAGCCCTATTAACCATACTTCCTAGTGAAGTTAGATAGCCTGCAGGCTAAAGTTCAAGAATGTGTATTTGTTGAATCCATGGCTATAGGAACATACCCTAAGGTATTGATTTGCTGTCATCAGCAACTGAAAACC
The DNA here is from genome assembly GCA_013397055.1 of Pachycephala philippinensis. Lineage (NCBI taxonomy): Eukaryota > Metazoa > Chordata > Aves > Passeriformes > Pachycephala > Pachycephala philippinensis. The sequence goes on along the minus strand of VWZT01010262.1, from coordinate 128,114 downwards.
AGAAAAGCATTATACTTTAAAAAACCCATGTTTTTAATAATTTGCTATAGTTTTAGACCTCCTCCCCGAGTTAAAAATTAACTACTGTAGTTAACAAATCTTTATCAGCCAGCAGCAAGTTCACTTTGCTGATTCTCCAAATATTCAAATAGAATGACATCTGATCCACAGCAATTTCAGCTCATGTGATTACAGGCATCTACCAGATCAGATAGGTTCAGCTTTCACTGTTCACTGCCACTTGGCTAAGAGTTACCCTTGACCCACATTTTTCCTCTGCTCACATAGAAAAGAAATGGGCAGATTATAGTAGAAATTCAAATGAGTACTACATACCTATGATTCAATGCATACATAAGACTTTGCAACTCAATAAAAGGTGAAAAATCCATAAATCAACACCAAATATGAAGAATTTAAAACAATTCTCTAAATATTTCACACATACACAGATGCCATAGTAAATGTACTCCAAAGAGCACTAAGGGAAGTAGTTAATGAAATGTTCAATGAGAACATTTTGTACATTTTACTGCAAGAAATTACATTGTCTGGAAGGACAATTTGAAGGAATTATTAATACTATCACTGGCTTCTGTGAAGAATAATTGCAGGAGTCTAATTTCGTTAACTTAAAATGGCATGCACAGTATCTAGACTGTATGAAAGATAATTTAAAGAAAATAATGTTATATATATGCAGAAAAAATGGGCTATTAATTAGCAGTCAAAATATACATTATAATGTATAAGAAGCACTTGAAATCATAGGGTTTTTTGATAGCAAAGGTTTTCTGGATTTTAGAGTAATCACTAAATGAAGTTACACAGCAATATACGGAATACCTGTTTCTTTCATATACCAAATCAGAGCTTTCATATAGCAAATCAGAGATTATTGCAATAACTATAACGTTTTCCAGTGTGAACTAAGTAAGCCTTATGAGTCACATTATTTCATCTCTCTGTGTGAGGATTTATGCACATCCTTCCCAGCACCATTAACAGAGATAAGACTTATGTATGCAAATCCTAAGATAGCACAGGGAGACTAAATCGGTAAATTTTGCAGAATAGCTATTAGCTTGAAATTATAGGGAAAACACAAAAGGCACTCTCTTGTGAAAAATTAAGTATTCTGGGCTTGATCTTTATGCCCAGGGCACGACAGATGGAAAAAAGTATAAATTGCAAGATTAAGATGTAAATAGTACAATAGAGAATGTTTCTCCCTGTACTCTCTGTCAGGGGCAGGTGGTGACAGAGTGCACTGCGGATATGAACTGAGAGCATGTAAATCTGAAGGTGTGCTAGGAGTGGGAACAAAGGGCTGTATTCAGATGATGTGTCATAGGTACCTGATGTAGGAGTTGGAACTGCTCTGAGATTTAAGGTCAGGAGGATGATGAGTGATCCAAGCTCAGACTGGCATATCCTAGTGTCCTACAGGAGCCATGGGAGGGCTCAAGCATAGTAACATTAGGTAGCCCTGTCCCTCCTTATAAACTGCAGGATATAGTTTTAGTCTATGGAAAGCAAAGTCTCAGAAAAATTTTAGAGTTATAGGGGTACATGTGTTAAGCACCCACATCTCTGTAGAGCCTTTCTCCCAGAGCAGTTCATGGAGCTCAGGACTCCCAGTATCACCCTGGGTTTGGGGCAAATGTTACTTTACATGTGCAGTCTCTGCTGCTTCTTTGCCAATTCTGACTTATGGGTGACCAGTTAACAGTGACCTTCTATGCCTCTTTTTGCTTTTTCCCCTTCTGGGGTTGAGCAAGTACTGAGATCCTATACATAATTTTTATTTTTAGAGTAGCTTTATGTCCAAGATCTCACCTTGCCTGTGACTCAAACTGTGCATGCCATATCTTTTGTGTGTGCCTTAGGTATTTTCCAAGAGATGATGTGACACGTGGAACTGTAACACAAGGCTGGATAGATATTGCATGTGTCTTTCTGAATCACAAGCTAGTAGCTGGTGCCAGAAAGCATCTCTGACACCTTCTGCTGTATTAGTCATTCAATTAATGTAAATAATGATGATTTTTGTACATCATGTAATTACAGTACGTTGTTAATCATCCCACCTGGGGAGCTGTTGAACATGAAAAAACATATGGTGACTTTGTTTTGTTGATCAACCAAATAATTTTAAACAATATATGTTTAGAAGACCTGTGGTTTAGGGAGGATCCAGCTGGTTTCATTGAAGTTCCTGTTCTGACGATGAAAACTCAGGAAACTTAATAGCCCTACTAGATTTTCTGTCATTATACTGATAAAATAATCAGTCTCACAGCAGACTACAGGGCCCTTTGACAGGTACTAGAGCTCAGTTGTACTGGGAATGGTACAAACAGGTGATGAAAGTACTTATTCCTGAAAACCTAAATATTTTCTGGTATGAACACAGCCATACGGAGCAACTAACAGTTTTGGCAACCGTTTGTCCTTCTAGTATATAAAATTAATTAATATTTATTTAAAAAATAATAATATTATTTGGCTAGAGACAATGGCCTTTCCAGTTTTCCTTTAGCAAGAATAATTTCCAAGTTCAGATAATATCTGCTTCCCTACTGCTTGTGCTAATGGAGAATGCTCCTTCTGTTGTTTTGAGCTATGAAATTTAATTGCCCAGAGTGGCTGATACTTATTTTCAACAACTGCTGAACAAACTCTTTAAAATGCTATAATTGCATAGAGAGGGATCCTTAATTTAATGTACGCCTTGTGGCATTAAAATGTCGGTTTATGTGAGGGAGATAAAAAGCTCATGGGCATCTTTCTCAGACATCTTTTGGGGAGGTGCACATCTTGGCTTTATTCTGCTCTCACTTATATTTATTATAGACAGAAGTAAAGTACATAGTTTACATGAACTTTTTCTCTTTTGCACAGGTAGCAGAGAGAGGCTGTTTCAGCCCTCCCTTTCACAGATGGCTTTTTCAGCGAACCTGAGCACCTGAATGTCACATCTCATCTTTGGGAGTCGCTGTGTAGTGCTCATTTGTACAACAAGCACAACATACTTTCTCCCCAGAAATATTTTTATCTCATAATTTGTAGTTCATATACAAAGTTTTTTCTCTGAAATGAAAGACCTTTGGATGAGGGGTAAATGAGTTGGAGGTAGGTAAATATAGAATTAGAAAGATGGTCTTTATTATATAATGCTTTTGTTAAAAATGTTATACTGAGCTGAAAATCAAACATTTTGGTTTCCAACTCTGCTTTTGCCACCTACCAAATATATTTGTGTCCTTCACAACCACTTCTGCTTAAACAAGATCTCTTATCCTACATGAGGGAAAAGATTATCTTATGACCTATGTCATAAATAAGATAACTAAGACTGCATAAAGCACACTGTCAAAACAAGGAAGAGATCCATCAGAACTGCTTTGCTTTTCGGTGGACTGAGCAGTGTGCACATATTCCGCTGGCTCAGCTCCACCTGAAAGTGGGGAAGGTATCTCCTCAAAATATGGTAACTGGGTTGTTTGTGGTCAGGTAAGTATTTCTTCATAGAGGTCCTAGACTTTATTAAGTTTGTTAGATTTGAGTGTTTGAAAGAATTGACCTAGAATAAAACATCTAGGTCTGCCTAATTATCGGAAGGAATATAGAAAGCATTTGTGCCAACATCTGATATCTCTGTTCCTGTAAACAACCGAGTTCTCAAGTGCTTCTACTCACACTGCGAACAAACACATTTCCACTATGATTTGGCATCTCCTCAGAGAATCTTGTAATATTCTGAGGACATCCCTAGAAAGCTCTTTTCCTTAATTAGAAAAGGAAACAGCAATTCAGGGTTACTGAACATGCATACCCACTTGTGATAGAGAACACATTACAGAATGTTTTTTCTGGTTTAAACTTATCCCAATTTTCATGCAATTCTTTAATGCAATTTTATAGACTTTGTATGGCTTTCTAACATTTTTTATTTGATTTTTTTTCCTTTAATTTTCTCTACTTTTTTTTTTATTGCTGGTTACTCATGATTACCCTAACCTCATCCTTGAAAGGTCAAGGTACATTTCAGGGGGATATTATTGTAATCAAATGATTGAGGCTGGATAAGAGCTGGAATATAATTGAAACAAAATACTACATATGTTATAAAATTTTGAAGACTTTGTCAATTTGCAATTCAAAAATGGTTCCAGGTCATATATAGAAGATCACCTCTGTCAAAAGTAAGGGCAAAGCCAACTTCCACTTTTTGAGGAAGCCTTCCTGATAAAAAGGAATCTCCTTTCTTCTGTCCTGGAACCAGCAGCTTCATTGGTCTCCCCCGGTAGAGGCAAACCACTCTAAAAGTACAAATATATTGGCAATTGCTGCAATGTTACAGAAGTCATCCTGCTTTGCTTTATTCCCTGCCTGCAGGATAGCTGAGGGAGCGAGTGGGGAGAGACGAGAGATGCCACACAAGATGTGTGAGTGCCAGGAGTCTGTGGGCAGCAGTGCCCAGGCTGGAGACACCAGGACTATTAAATCGCCCATAGCCTCATGATCGAAAGAGACCTGGTTTATGCCTGGCAGGATTTCCACCTGCTTTCAGGCAACATATTTTGAAGGGGTTCTGCAGCCATCAGATGGCAGCAGCTTTCAGTGGTCACTTCTGGCCGAGTTTGTTTTCCAAACACAGGGTAAAAAGAGAGGTTAAACACTGCATAACTCTTCAGTTCCTACATAAATCCCATTTTGCAATACAACTAAAGCCATAGCATAAAAGATAAGTTGGGCTTATTTACATTGTAGGGTGTGAGAGTGAGGTCCCCTCTAGGGGCTCATTCCAGGCGCCGAGTTCTGGGCAGCTGAGTTTGTTGTATAACTATGTCATCATCAGCTGAGTTTTGGTATTTTGTTTTCCAGAATTACTAGTGCAATAATAATGAGCCCAGTAGTAATCTTTGCAAAATCCCTTCTCATTGCCTACTATATTGAAGTAGAATGAAAACAGATTGGCAGCAGGCATCTAGAAAATTAGATATTAACTTTCAAAAGTGCATGCTAGTTTGCCCTGTAATAGCTGGGAAGCAAGAACATTATGTTTCGGCACTGAACCTTTTTGTGGAAACAAAATATTCTCTCACTATAGCCTAGTTCACATCTGCTGTGGGCTTTAATATTGTTAACAATACTTGTGATTGCAGTAATAGAAATGTAGTCAGGGAAAAGAAAGGGAAAAGCCCTCTTATTTGTATTCAGAACTCTAACAATACAGTTAATCCTACTGCAATTACAAGGCGGGGAAAAAAGGGAATGAATCTGAGAAAAGAAATTAAAGTGAAAAAAGCCACTCCTCTGCATTTAATTAATATTAAGGATGTGAAATAAACCCATGTAAGGAAAGAAGTTTGCAACTGTGACCGAAAATTTGGATCAAAATCAGGATCTTGATAAAGACTGTTATTATAGAAATAATGTAGCTGGCCACAGAGAAAGACAAAGGGAAAAAATAATCCCTTTTACTATGAGGAGTTTTAGGGCAAATCAGATAGCTGAGGCTGTTATTAAAGTGACTATGGCTTACAGGTTAGAGGTAGCAGTGTTACTGAAAAGGAAGTTGCACAATATCAGAGTTGCTACTCTGCCCTGTTCCTGGGAGTTCAGATATTTCACTGAGCAGTGCTGATGGGGCAGAGGAACTCCAGCCTCTTTGCTTTCTTCTTTCCAACAAACCTTACAGAAGAGCACAGATCATTTCCCTTGAAAGGAGTAAAATAGAAGGTATGCCCAGTCTCCCTGTTTTCAGCAAAGGGACACTTGTCCATTTTATCCCATTTTTTCCATTTCACATTTTTCGTTCAGCATTTTGCTAGGCTCCTGATTTCCTTTTTTTTACTGCTGCCTGCCATGAAACTTCATTGGCCATTTTCTGCTTTTGTAATCTACGGCTTGAACCACTCGTCTCAGGAACTTAAATATGAACTTTCTTTCCTAGATTTGCTCCTTCCTGTAATTCTTGTCATGTGAAAACCCATCCATCCTGCTTTCTAAAGTCTCCTAGTACTCATGATGTCCCCTTTTTTTTCTGGCTGCTGGTGTCACCAGACTTTCTGAATGGGTTTCATCTCCCTTAAGTTATTTATACATTAGAATTTTGCACCTGTATTGCTGACCAAGGCTTCCTTTGGCAACTGTTCACCGGAATAGACACTTGTGCTGTGACTCATCTGACTCATTTTACATCTCTTCATTGGGATGAAATGCATTCTGGAAATACCCATATATCTTACTGAAAATAATAGGAAGTTATACAAGTAGATTAGGTGAACTTGTTGACATTGTAGCTGTGTAAAATGAAGTGAGATGAATGCCTCTGCTATGCTTCTTCAGAAGACAGAGAAAACCTTTAGCAAGAATCTATTTGAAACTTCTTATAACTAAATCTAAAGTCAATTTATGTGAATGATTAAAGAACCCAACAAATTTTACACAGTACCTGATTTTTATTGCAAAAATAAGTGAACTATTTTCAGACTACTAAATAATACCAAGAATGATTCAAAAGCATGTTTTTCGATAAAATATATGCTTTTAATCTTAACGAGTGAGAAAAGTTGTGATTTAGCAGTACCTTTATGGCATATTGTTAAAACAATATGTAGACGTAGGAACCTAATCCATATATTATGAAACTACCTCCAGTGCTGTGAAATAGGATATTGAAACTATGAGTTGTCTGAAAACTACCTTTGGGTATTTTTTTTTAATATATATATGAGTATTTTACAACACATCTTTTTGATTTTTAAGTTACAGTCTTTTATAATAAGAGTTTCGGGTTTTAGGTCAGTCTCCTAAATCAAATATGTCAAATCACTGGGCTGCGTTGTTGCTCACTACACACCAGGACATAGAATCATGGATTTTACATGATCCAATGATGTTTTACAGTTTCTCAAATCACCTGCAGTATAACACTGCTTGCTTTATAGTTATGTTGGTCATCTGAGTTTTGGGTGGTTCTGCAAACACTGAGCTGCACGTTTGATACATTATAAATGCATCTCCCTGCCTTTTCCAATGAACCACTGCCTTTTCCAATGAACCACTGCCCTTCCAGAACTGCAGTTCTTTGGTCCTGTTCACTAGTGAGGCCATGCTGAGATCTCTCTGCTTTACCCCAGTTCGCCTCACTGAAAAGATCATTGTCTGGCTCATCCTTTTGACTCAACTCCCTTTTATTTCTTTCAGTGGCTTATGCTTCACTGGTGCATCTAATCAGTGCCTTGCCTTGAGGTCTCCACAGAGTTCATCCCTTTCCTATGTGACCATTCTTTTCTTCTGCTCGATCGTTCTTATCCCTGTTGCTGCACCAGTGACTCCACGTCCAGTTTTCTCTTCATTAATTTTTCTGTCTTCTGTTTGCACTGTCTCCCAAGCAAATTGCTTCACCTGGGACTCCGCTCCTGATGTGGCCTTCAGCTTCCATCATCTGCAGATTGCTTCTCAAGATGAAATTTTGTCAATATGGCTACAAATTCAACCAAAATTCATCCAATTAAAAATTTCTTTATGGAAGTGCAAAGAAGGGTGTATCTCACTTTCACAATATGGAACAAAAGGAAATCTGAAAAAAATATTAAATATATCCCATACATTTTTGCCTTTCTTCCCTTTCTTACTACATTTTTCCCTCTGTAATGATAAGTATTTGGAAAATGTATTTATAAAGCCTATCACTATATTGGGTGTTACTGAAATATTGAAGATTAGGAGAATGTTAAAGGTAAAAACTATAAACATAAATGCTGATTATGGCACAATATTTGCTATAGCACTATATGCACAAACCAGATGTTTTTGAAAAGTGTTGTCTTTTTATCTTGAGTTCTTCTAAGAATCCTGTTATCATTGCATCTCGCAGTTATAATTCATCAATTATAGAATATTTGTCTCCCTAATTTGAATCCGGCACAAATTCATGCTATTCTTCCCATTTAACAGATAGAGAACTAGAGAACAGAGAAACCAAGACATGACAAAGAACACTGACATCCAAAGCAGAGCACAATTAAGAAGTCTAGATTATTAAAACAAACCTCAAATGAACATTTGATAAACTTTATTCATGATAAACATGACTGTAACTACCTGCACATTGCAACTCAAGTCAAAAAAATCAAAATAAGGATTACTTCTAGATTTATGTCTCAGAATTTAATGCACAATATCTGATGAAACATTAGAGTTACCCAAGAACCACCACGTTACAGTGGACACAGGTTATTAAAATTTCATATCCTTGTAAGTGTGAAAAAAATACAGTAACAGTAATCAACAAGCATACCAAAAAATTCTCATCATACTCATGTAATATGTGCCACTAAAGAATAACGTTGTGTTGAACTTTGAAAAGTAGTTAAAAGGAATACTCTAGCTAAAAGGCTAAAATACTACTAGTTTTACACCACCTTAGAAGCTTGGAGAATAGGCACTACTCATCAAAAACACTTCTGAAAAGACAATGTTGTTCAATTTTTCTTTCCTAAACTAGTGATTGAACAGTAGAGGACAGGGGATCATATGAAGGAAAGAAAAAGCCTTCCCTCAGAAACGGAATAAAGCTTTTCCCCCCCCCAAAAAAAAAAAAAAGAAAAAAAGAAAAAAAGAAAGAGGGGAGGGAGAGGAAGCATTTAAAACATTTTAGAAGTAAAGGAGTCTGCTAAAGAAGGGGTTCATTAGTGAATAAGACTGTGGTAAAGAAAGACTAGCACAAGCCTATACATTTTTTTTTTTTCTTTATGGTCATTGTAGGAAAGATTAAGGAAGTGCCTAAGTGCCTATACTGCAGATTTTCTCTGTATGTAAAATCTGAGGGCTGTATCATTGTGAACTGGGAAGGGTTCAAGAGACTGATACCTAGCAATTTGACATCAAAATAATAGAAAGTGACAAATGGGCAATCAGCCATCAAAAAGGGCTCTTCCTTGCTCTAGCAGGTCAATAGGTCTGATGTGATTATCAGAAAAATTGGTAGAAATTATAACTACAATTAATTAGTAGACAAAAAGGTAAATTAAACATATTGAACAAGAATCAGAACAACTTTTGTAGAAGAAAACCATACTTTGCAAAACTATGACAGTTCTCTGAAGAAGCCAAGGATTATTTGGATAATGTTGATTCAAACTTACTAACTTGAATTTTCAAAAAGATATAAACAACTTTAATGAAATGGAATTGTCATAGGGTAGAGGGGTAAACACTCTTCCAAATTACTAGGTGAAAGATAGGAATCAAAGGGTAGGGAGAGCCATAATTTTTCACAGCAAGGAACCATCAGCACTCCAGGGATTTGGATACGAAAAAGCTGTGGAAAGGTGGTGAGCTGAAGGGTAATTTTATGTGTAATGTTACAGAATTAATCAGGATAGTAAAAGCATAAGCTGGATGTGAGGAGTGACAGACCAGTCTCATGATGCTGAGCAATGAAATGACAGATGAAATCAATGTCAATAAATGGAAAGTTATGCACTGAGAAAAAATAACCTTCACTGTTCATACACAGTGTTGGACTCTTAATTAGCTATTGCTGCTCTTGAAGGCAACCTTAAAGTCCCTGAAAACACCAGTGAAATGTTTGGTTGCCGGGCCTTCAGCAAGAAAAAATGACAATTAAAGTAGGAGTTATTGGGAAAACAATGAGGAATTTAAAAATTCAGATGGATGTGCAAATCCATTGTACACTCACACCTGAACAACAAATTGTGTTCTTGGTAATACATTTCTAAAATGTTGCAATAGAATTAGAGAGCACAGAGAAGGATGACAAGGATAAATTATGCTACAGAACAGTGTCTATACAAACAGAGATTGAAGAGATAGGATTGGAAAAGATGATTAAGAGGAAATAATAAACCCTGTAAAAGTAAATACACTTTTAAAAAATTTAGAAAAATGAGTAAAAAAGAATTATTCAGTGTTTTTTATAACAGCAGAATTAAGAAGGAAATCAATGCATTTATTAGGTACCAGGCTTGAAATAAATGAAAGAAAGCACACTTTCACACAACAGAGCTGAAAAAGATGTGGAGGAGAGTCATCTTCATTTATTAAATTGTGGCAACACCTTCTGGCTCAGGAAGTCCCAAGCGTGCTGAGCTTCAGAGGCTGGGATGCTACATCAGAAAAAAAGATGAAAGATCATTTGATTTGATCTATTTCCTATATGCTTTCCATAACAATCTATCAAACTGTATTTATACTAGGAAACTAAACAGAGCCAGAGCAGAGACCCAGGTTCAGGAAATGTAGGTGTTCTGACAGAAATTTTGTTGTGTGATTTGTCTACAAGGCCAAAAAATATTTTCTGGTTTCATTTATTGACTCTTAGAGACAGCCTCAGTGGCCACAGTGAGAGTGGCAGCCAAGGCAAGTCTTTGGTCCCAGAAGGGGATTTTTTGCTTCTAAACTCATCTTCCCTTTTTTTGCCTTGTATAATTTTTTTAAACCTCTTGGTGCTAGTTAAATCCATTACCTCTCTTAAATCCATTACCTTTTTCAGCTGCATCATACATAACTGTTTTGTTCAAAGTATGAGATTTTTTTCCTTCTGCAGGTTTTTGTTTTAGTTGCCAAAGATGTGCAAGTAAATTCTCTGTCCGCTTATTTTCTGGAGTCTGGTTAGGCATCTCAACCATGTATGTATGGGAGATGCATTCTGATGTAACAGAAATGTTTGTTCAGATATGCAGGATAATCTGTTCAGTTCAAATCCAAACTACCACAACTTGAACTCATGTCAGCCCAGAAACAAAACTGCAGATCTCTCACATGGGTTCTGTTCCATTTCCACCCAAGCACTAGGGCAGCCCTAGAAACAGAGAGAAAGCAGTTCTCACACTATTTTTGCAATAAAATAAAAGCTTCCAATGTTTGGAGGAATTTTTAAAAGCTGTAACATTTCTTGTTCTCCTTTCTTGCAAAAGATGAAAAGTGTTTTACGGAAGAAGCTTTTGATATTGTCGTGACAGTAGTGTCCAGTTGTTGGACTGATCCTCACAATTTCTCATGGGCCAAGTGTATGTCAACTATCACACTTCTAATCAACCCGTTTGTAAATTTTGCTGCTTAACAGTGTTCCATGGGCTGTCTTGCAAACCATTGTGGTTTCAGACTACAGCTTGATAACCCACAATATATTGGACAACTCAATTTAAGTTTTCCTACTGATGTTTCTACTTCAAGGTAATCCCAGGAGCTCTGAGTTTACCACCATTCAAGAGTTTCAATATTTAAAGTGATCACGGAACTGTGTTTATCATATACAAAGCTGGCAGATCACTTGGAGAGAGTCTCTAGGCAGCAGATCACTTCTTACAGCTTGTTTTAGGTGCAAAGTCAATGTGGCCTGAGGAGCTGTGTGCCTGCAGACATACAGCTTGCCTGGGCTCATGTGTTCCTCCCCTCTGGACAACATCTGCTGGAGGCTGTTGTCTCTCCAGCCCTCCTTATAATTCCCCAAGTGTCATCTTCCTCTACTTGCTGTTTCTCCAGTAAAAATAATTTTTTTTTTCCCAAGCCCACTTCTCTGTTGATTATGACATTATTATGAGGCATAAAAAAGCAAAAAAAAAAGTATTTTAAATAGAGATTAGTTATATCTTTTCCTGAAATCAGATTATTTCACTGATGCTTAATGGTTTCAAAA
>VWZT01010262.1:106335-116417 GCA_013397055.1 Pachycephala philippinensis | reverse complement strand
ACAAAAAAAAACACCAAACCAGGACAAGAAGCTCCTTCATAAAAAAATTGTAGAAAGGCTTTAACCTTTAACTATATGTTTATTTGAAGTGCATTTTTCTGGAAAACAAGAACATTGTTAAGATGATGTTGATGCAAGTGACTTGTCAGGAACTGGTCGTATGATGAAGATATACTAACAATTAGAAATGAAACAAGTATCAGAAGTGAGATTATAATTATGAATGTTTAGGTAATTGTGTAACAATGTACCACTGAATTAATCCTGAGAGCAATCATCCGAGTACATACTGAACTGAAAAAGAACACTCCCCATAAGAAATTATTAAGAGGCTTTAATTATAACATAAATAAAAATGTAGCACAAAGTGCTTGGGTATGCCGTTAGCAGAGAGGAGACAAGCTGAGATAAGAAAGGAATCAGAAGAATTTTGTCTAAGGGCAAGAAGCATTTTTCTCAGATCCTAATGTTATACATGTGATTAGGGCTACATTGTCAGAATATCATAAAGTGTTTAGTTAGTCTACATTGTGGTATTGCTGTTACATAAATTACATCCATAGCTCCAGGGAAATCTAAGCATTTGACCTTGACTCATAACACAGGTATGACCCATTGATCTAGTTAATACTTCTAACGAAGTAAATTCATTTGCAGCTAAACACTGCATCCACACCCATGCTCACAAAGGTTTATCTTTCAGTCAGTATAGCCAGTGTGATCCTCACATGCACGAGTGTGGCTCTGACACAGAAGTGGGCATTTTGCTGAGGCTTACTCCAGCCCCAAGGGTCTGGGGCTCAGTCCAAGCCACGTGCCTTCTCAGAGCAGTATGGAAATTATACGTCCTGGATGTGTACATTGGTCAAAAAAATTCCCCACTCAAAAGAAGTAGCTTCTATCTTTTCCTATTTTTAAAAAACTTTTTGCCATTCTTTTGAATTGGGGATTTACTGCGAATAGTCCGTATTTGAGTTATGTTGCTTGGCCAAGTCAGGCTTATAAAGCACATAGTACTACTTCTAATTCAACAATGCGTGAAGTGTTTCCAGAACAAAGAATTGTTGCCACTTAACTGTTCTTTTTCCACAAATGTATGGAAAAAGGATCATTTCCAGTAGGAAAGGTAGCCTCAGTATTGCTGTGAACATGTCTGAAGAAAATTCTTTTTAAAAAAAATCAAATATCTCTTCGCCAAAAGTTGGCATGGCTGTGCAACTGCTCAGCACCCCTGAATAGATATAGTGAAGACTTGACAGGCACTTAACAGAGACTGGATGGTCATGGCCAGTTGAGTTTTAAATCTGGTGGTCTAGGAGGATGACAGGTGTGATAATGTGGTCTGTTTACTGTGACACATTCCTGAGAATCTGTGTAAGTGCTCAGGTGGCTAATCTCAGCTATGTCCCTTGTGGCACCTATCTCTCTCCTGCCTAGGTCATTTAAATTGTTCTAGTTGACAAAACTATAGATCCCTCAGTGGCAGGGCACTATAAATGTTATATAAGCCCCATGGAAAACTGACAAGTGCTCACCGCTTGTCTTCTGCTTATCTGCTTTTCCTCTGCTTGTAGAGAAAACTATATTCATGAAATGTTCCCTAAGAGAACCTTCAAGAGCATGTCTACACCAAGCTCTATCTGAAACCAGAAACAGTGTGAGAACAATGGAAGAGAGTCTAGAGGAAAGGGACAACAATGATTAGGTCACTGACTAAAGGACTCTAGCACAGAAGGAAAAGTTGAAGCACCTGGTGATGCTTACTCTAGGAAAAAAATGGTGGGAAGTAGTCATCTTCAAGTATATGAAAAGCCTGTTGTAGAAAATCAAGGGATAAACTAAAAAAATAAATATTGCAAATCTGACACATCTAGGTCAAGAAATAATAGTCTTAAGCTGAAGCAATGTTTAGTATATTAGGAACAGTCAAATGGTGTAGGAGGTTACTCAGAAAAGGTATGGGATGTCCATCACTGGGGACAGACTAGAAAGAATAGAATAAGTATTTAGATAGAGCTTGTCCTGCCTTTGGGAAGAGGGATGAGCTGGATGACCTCTTGAGGTCCTTTCTGGTCACATTTTCCTTAATCTTATGACCATGGCAGTCCTCCCAGACTGGTGCATTTGGGTGCAAGATCTTTCTAATATTACTCTGATGCATTTCAAGGCTGAAATTTTCCCTGAATTAATGAACCACTTAGTGGCAGCTTGGGGGTGCCCATACCAGAGTCCAGTATGGCCTGAAAATCTGCTGTTTAGCTTCAAATTAGACATCCAGAAGATACGTTGTGAGAAGGCTGGGTACAGCTTTTATTGAGAACACCTTTGTGCTCAGGGGTCAGCTAGGGAGACGTCTCTGTTAACTACTGTCAAACACTGTCTGTGGGGAAGTCACACGAAGTGACACTTCTCTGTCCCAGGCATAGCACATTCTTTCCACAGTCTGGTGCATGTGACCACTTGGTTCCATCGGTGACATCCAGCCATGCAGGGGGGGCAAACAGCTGCCATAGCTGTCCTCAGACTCTCTTTTTAGCTCCTTCTCTTTGGGCTTGTGCTTTAGGGGCTGCACACCTATGTGCTGAGTGCTGGTGACACATGACACTCTGCTTGCAGACCACAATCTGCTGTTCTGTATTATAGAGGTCAGCTTTCCAACCTCGCCGCTTTTGCTTTGATAAGCTGCTAGCATTGCTGTGCTATTTCTGATCTACAGGGAATTCCTAGGAAATACTGCAAATGCTGTGGCGATATTGCCTAGTGTCAGCTGAAGTGTGTGAGCAGGTTCAGTTGCCTTGCTGGGGAGAAAAAATTGGGTCAGGTTAAATACAGAAGGTATGTCAGCCATCCTTAATTTGGTATAACTGCAGAAAGCAGTGGTGGATCAAACACACGCTACATGCACAGCTAGTGTGCAAGAAAAGCTGTGGATTTGGGGCTGCCTGAGGTCTTTAAACCACATCTCTCTCTAGAGAGATCTGCAGGGCCCCCACTTCCTCAAATTCCCACTACAAAATCATCCTTTGGTTTTATACCATACACCAGCTCTGTGATACATAGTGAGACATAGTGATTTGTTTGTAAGTGTCCCACTGGCTTTCAAACTACATCCTTGTGAGCACTTCAGCCATAGTTTCTGTGTCCCTGGGATAGGTGGAGCAGCCTGCAGGGCAGTCGTCCTTGCCCAAGGACAGTTGGATGATCTTTAAAGGTCCCTTCCAACCCAAAATATTGTATGATAATTTAAATCCCCAACTGTTATAAGAAAGAAGTCAGCGAAGTTTTCTGCTGCAGCAAAGACCACAGGTTTCCTTGAGATCTGGCAGCAGAGCTAGTAGTGTCCAACCTTGCTCTGCAGTGCATGGACTATGACAAGAATTTAGGAGAAAGATACTTGATTTATTTTATTATGGTAACTTGTCTAACTTATCCAAAGAGGAATTGTGGGCAAGAGAGAAATTTAGCAGCAGGATTTGAAAGCATTACTTGATGCAGAACCTGTGCTGCCGTAGAGGACTATTCCTGCAAGGAGAAAGTAATGCTGGTGTTTATCTGATAAGATAAGAGACCTTGAATAATGAGATACCTTGAATCCCTTAGGAAAAACAAGACCCATGTATGAGTCTCTTAAACCTTTCAACAGAGACCTAATATTGTACTAGTGAAACAGCATTCAGATGTTATGAGGAATTTCACAAGGCAAAGCTTTTGTCTTCTGTCTGTAGTTCATTTAAAACTACTGAGTTGTGATTTATTCAGAGGCTGGCTACTTTTACTGTTAAAAAGACTAAAGTGACTAAAAGTGACACATGAGCTTCCTCCTACTGGAATTCAATAAACCCGAGTGCAGGATTTTCAGATCACATGTTCTCATTCTTGTTCTGAAGTTATTTTTGTTTTCACAGCTCCCTAATGATACTGGCAAATGCCAATTCAGGTTTTCATGGCAGAGCATATGCTGCTACATTCTCTACTCAACAGTTTTCAAAGTTTCTTACAGATCCTAATACACTTGCACATATGCAACAAATACAAGCCTGCATCTGTCTGTCTAAAAGAGTGTGTAAAGAAATCAAACAAAGAACAGAAAATAGCATGAATTCTGAAAAGTGAAAATAGTTTAAGATGTTCTTAAAATATGATTATCCTCCAAAGTGTACTGACACAAATTTTCAATCATTTTTGATCTCTACTTTCAGTTACTAAATGAGTTTTCTCCAAAATATGCCACTATGCTCCTGGTTGCTGCTTTTCTGGGATGCTCAGTTGTCCTACCTTAACGATGATGAGATGGATTGACAGTAATCTTTTGCTGGTAGTGAGATACCAGATAGTGAGTCTACAGAGCAGTGAGGTTTCATAAACAGTTGGAGTGATCTCTAGAGGGATTTCGTATATTTGATTCTGGCCTTTACTGAGAAATATGTTGCTTACAATGAAATGTCCTCCCTCTTCAAGGAATTTTTTTTTCTTCAAGGTTTTAATAAGACATTTATGCTATGTTCTATTAACAGATTATCCTCTTTATAGAATAACTTCTATTTAACACTTTTTGGAAAATGGATAATATTTTGATCTCTAATGAAGGTATGAAGGTAAGCATTATTTCTTTATCCTTAGTCTTTTAAAGTTCACCTACTGCATAAGATGATCACATCATGTTCACTTCCCTTTTATTTCCCTGTGTGAGCTTTATTGCAAGATACACATTGTTTTGCCTATAGACAAAAAGGCTGACTAACCCTGTATGTGTGCAGCTACAGTGCTGAAAAGTACAGATCATAAACACAGACGCATTTTGCTTTGTCTCGTATTTAGAAAATATAGAGGTCACCACTGACAACACCTGCACAGATTATCAACAAACTCCAAGTCCATGTGATGAGGTTTTGGGTTTGTCTTTGGTCAAATTTTGATTTAAGAGAAAACAAAAGCCCAGGCTAATTCCCCACCTGGTATAAACTGACGCTGCTCCACTGAGTTTGGTTGACACCAGCTGAGAATGTAATCTCATGTTTGCTGACTGGAAACTAGATCAAATATCTTATCCAGGGTAAGTAGGGTTAAACTGATTGCATCCATTCTGGCCTGAACAGCTGAAGGTGTCTCTTTCAGCTACAGAAGATTTTGTCTAAATCGAGTATGAAGCAATGAGTTTCCCAGAGGTCCCAGTTCACACCTGGGGGTGCTGTGGCATGGCTGCAACTTGTTCATCACTGGATCAGGAACTGGTCAAAACCTTGGGATGAATTCAATATAATTTAGGAAGCTCTTGTTTCTGTTGTTTGAAAGCAATTTGGGCAAACCTCACATTACGTTTTCATTTGATTACCCTGATAATAAATTTAAATCTATGTTAACTGAAAACCAGTTTCTGTAGCATAAAGATGGAGCCCATATTAAAAAGACCAAATCTTGCTTGATTTGAAGGTTGCCTGTCCACATTCATAGGATCTGAATATTGGAAAACAGAAAAACTCCCTAAAACCTGCAATATTAGAGAGTTTCATATAGAAGTAAAAGATAAAAAAGAGAATTATTCTGAAATGGGTTTAAAAATTAACATTCCCCCTCCCCCCCCGCCTCCAATTTCTATTTGTTTTCATTATATATTAATTTTTACCAGTCAAGGATTAATTTAATTGCTGTAAGTTACACATACCAACTGTAACAGACTTGGAACTGAGCCTGGCTACAGTAGTAATCAGAGGAGTCCCTGAATATCCTCTGTGGCATTAACCTCCAGTGCTACTTACTACTATTAATAGATCTTTCTGGTTGGTGAGTGGAAAGAGAATTTTTCCTGAATATCAGAATTTTCTTACAGATAGCCAGAAATTAGTTATGCACGAGAAAGTTTCTCTGCTGCTTTACAGACGCATGTCATTGCCCTTTCTATCTGGACAGAACATTCTTCCACAGCGAATATTTCTTTCATTGGAGCACCTGGGTGGAGATGTAAGAGGGAAGTTGACAGATAGCTTAAGGAGGTGAACATCCTAATTTCCCAGAGGGCAGCCAGAGACTCTCATCAGGCTCCAGACTCTGTAGCAAAACATGCAGCGGGTGTCCACACTGAATAAAGTATAATATATTTGAGTATTTTTTATTGATTATTGTTGCTCATAGATAATCAACCTACAATCTCTTCTGGACAATCTAGAAATAAAGGTCTTGCCACATATATTGCCAGTACCTGACAGAAAATGAATCACTTTAAATATAAGTTCTCACTAATACAAAACAATTTTCATCAGCGGAAGAGCTGGCATTAGATATTGTTTCTTGTTCTGTTATTTTGCTTAAAGGCTTCTTGTACATCCTTGATAAAGTGAAGGCAGTTTTAAAAGATTTTCAGTGGATACCCATATGATTTTTATAAAAAGTCAAAATCAGGTTTCTTATTTGTCCATTGGAATATAGGAATGACTTGGGAAATTGTTTGTTTATTGGCTATGCATTTATTGTTGCTCCTTACTATTAAGAAAAAAAAAAAGTTAAGATTGTAAAGAAGAGGCAAAACTTTACATTTTAAAATGTATGTTAGATCAGATTCTTTGTATTTGGCATAGTAAAAAGGAAGAGACCAAAATGTAAATTTTTATGTCGGAATTATAAGAAAATAAACACCTCTGATACCCGAGGTTGCACAAAAATCTATAATATTATTGGTTATTTTATGAGCAAGCACTACATTTATCATAGCAAACTGCAGTTTGGTAACCATTTACCTATTTAGTTTTATAATGTGATATTTTTTCAAGCAGTTTTAATCCACTGGGTATCCCTGTTTGTCCATTAGGTAACACGTTGGCTCCTGCCAGCCCACAGGCTTGCCTGGAACCAGTCATGTTTGGGCCTTTGGTTGTTTAAAACCTCTTTAGCTTTGTGTTGTTTGGAAGTTCGGCATGAACTGACCTCCTATTCTAAATCAGCTAAGCAAACAGGAACAAATTTGACACTTACCTCAAGAAAGAGAATTAACAACAAAACCAAAAGCCAACTACTAGATATTATACTGTTATGTAATATGCAGAAATTATGTAAATACGAATACATTTGATATTTCTATGAGGTAATACTTTATAGTGCACACAGTCCTATTCACCACCTCAGAACCATGCTGAGGCACAGTGTGTTCAGCATAAACAGTGGTATAAGAACTCAGACATATTGCCAGCTGCCAAAACATACAGAACCAGAATTAAATTTTTTTTAAACTGCATTAATATATGACATAACCTTTTTCTTTAATAGCCACATGCAAAGGAAAAACAATTCAAATTCTCAGTAGGTATTTTATTCTGCAACAGAACAAAATGCAGAGAAATGTGGGCTGAGAGAGACATGCCCAAAAGAGGATCTTCTAGGGCTGCCTCAACATTTTACTGAGCCAGAACTGGAAAATTGCCTTCACAGAAGTCTCCCCAGCAAAGGTATGTTGTTTCATTAATACATGCAACATATTTCCAAACTATATTGTATTACATTACAGAGCATCAGCAGCTGTGTTATATAACATTTTATGTAAACATCACAAGCTACAGACTGTCCCCAGGTAATTTGCAGTCCATAATAGCAATAAATGTAGTAGAAAACACTTCATTCTCCTGCCTGAGTAATGCATAAGATCTTTGTGAGATTTTTGGACTCTCTCTGTTCCATCCAAATTGCTGTTTACTTTTCTGCCTTTCCTTTTATCTGCAAATCACTTCCCTTTCCTGATACGATACATTGGCCACAACATTCCTCTTGCCTCTCTCTGCTACAGTTCCCACTGCCTACATTTCTCATTTCTAATTGTTCTTAATATCAATGCCCTCATTTCTTGCCTTTCCACTGCCTGGCAACAGACCCCCACTTTTACCGCTGTTGATCTAATTATTTTTTCTAGATTGTCATTTAGTGGAAATATTCATGTCTTTAGCAGGATCGATTACCAGCACACCTCAGAGAGCAGTGCTACTGCTTGAGGGAAGAACAATTAGTAGCTTATATAAATAGACAACTTCTGAAGTGATTAAAGTGATATCTAAAACTGTCACACTAAGTGAATGCTCTAAAGGCCTTTGTTCCTCAAAAAAAAAAAAAAAAAAGGAAAAAGAAAAAAAAACCAAACCCAAAACCTCAGAAGAAAGTGCTGTACTTAGCAAAACTGATATTGAAATTCAAGCAGACTTAATATGCTGTAGTAACTATATATTGCTTAATTCTTCACGTTTGGCTTGATTGTTACTTATACTACTGAAGGAGTAGAATGTCGTTTTCACGATGATTTGGAGTGGAACACTTCAGAGGAAATCCCCAAGTGGGACAATGATTCATCAGTGGTGAGTCAGTCAGGATTTGTCCCTTGAAGTCAGCACTAGGCCAGTGCTGGGCAGATGGTTTGTGTGGTAAAAAGCCAAGCTGCAGTCCCAAACTCTTGAAGCTATTAAAGAAGACAAAGAAATTTTGGTAAGAACATGAATTTCACTGTGCTCCAGCCATGTTTTGTCATTGTCATGTTTTCTTTTTTTTCCAGGATCTTCAATTCAATAAAATATAAGGTTTTTGTAGAGGACAAAATTATTAAGAGGATTTTAAATGTCGTTTTCATCTAAGCTGGATGCAAGCAGCTGAAAAGCATAGTGACACTTGGCGGCTGAACTAAATGTCCAGGATTCTCATTTGGGCTCTGTTTCCACTGACTATCAGAGACATCCATGGATGAAGCATCACCAATCTAGTACATCAGAGAGGATCTGCAAACACGACTATAACAGCAAAATATGTCAGTCCCTGTGACAGGAATCACACTGAGGTGGTGAGGCATTTGTACGGAGAAAATAGGTCACTGCAGTGTATTTTGATCAAAAATCTCACAGTTTGTAGAACAATGTCTGCACATAGCTTCCCGTGAGTTCAGTAGAAATGGAAGACCTTCTTCCCCCATTAACCTGGCTAACCCAGCTTGGTATTCACAACAGGGGACTGCCTCTAGGAAGAAAACTCATGGTTCAGAGTCAAAATATCTGTTTATTTCTTGTGTGCCAAATCATCACAGATAATTTTAAGCCTGCTTCAAAAGTGCAAGAGACAAAATTTTCCAGCATCTTGTTCCCAAAAGATGAATTAAATTTCTTGGATCTGGTTTTCTGTGATAGGAAAGCGTCATATATATGACCTGTGAAGAACTCATATTCAGACCACTGAATAACTAAGCAGCTTCAATAACATCTGTCCTCCCTTTTATCTCCTTACGTTTAGGTGGCTTTTTCATCTTCTAATTGCAAAAATATTTTGAATGCACGTGTATATCCAAGAAGAAATTTAAGCCAGAAAATTGGATGTGAATTGTTCAGCTAGACTCTCCCCTTTGTTAAAATGACAAAAGTTGTATATGAA
The DNA here is from genome assembly GCA_013397055.1 of Pachycephala philippinensis. NCBI lineage: Eukaryota > Metazoa > Chordata > Aves > Passeriformes > Pachycephala > Pachycephala philippinensis. Next base: position 107,030 of record VWZT01010262.1, on the reverse strand, counting down.
GTCTTGGCCAGTTCCTGCAAAACCTTTATCACACTGCTAAACCATGGGGCTCTCACACACCAGGTTGTATTTTCTTCAGTTGCTTCCAGCTCAGACAAAGTTGGAATGAGAGAGCAGGAGATACGAGACACCAGTAAATATCAATGCTAATGTTATTCAGCGAGCCAGCTACTTCTAGCCCTAGCCAGTGCTCGTTCAAGCACAGTCAGCTAACCTATACTATTGCTCTGTATTCGTGGTGGGGACAGCGAGCTTGCTTGAAGAAGAGGTAGCAGGAATAGGCAATCTCATGTGCAGAGAGCTGGGTAAATACTGAGGCTGGGGAAAAGTGAGCCATATTTTCAAATTGTTTTGTAGGAACTATGCCTTTGTCTGACAATTTCAGGGAAAACAAACCCTTAGCAATACAAGGACAAGCGTCCCTCATAGGAACAATAAATTCCTACCACTCTTGGCAAATTAGGCCAAGAATCACATTTACAGTAATAATTTTATTCCATAAAATTTGTTTTAAAAATTATTTTTTTCATGGACATAAGGGTCCAGATTCTGCATCCAAGTGCCCTGCTGAATGTTGATCAAGAGGTTACTTCCAAAGGATTTTTAAAGGTCACTCTCCTCTTGGCATGTTGCTCTCAGGTCCACTTTCTGGATGGTTGTGCCTGGTGCTACCCTGATTTATTTCGGAAGACTTG
>VWZT01010262.1:0-106280 GCA_013397055.1 Pachycephala philippinensis | reverse complement strand
AAGTCACTTGAAATTACTCATAACCACTTGTCTGGCTCCATAGGAGCCCTAAGGTGGGTGCAGTTATCCACAGGCTAATTGCAGTCTCCTTGGGGCTGTGTAGTACTGGCCTAGCCTTAAATATATGCCAGACTGAAGTACTTGCCTACAACACAGAAGGTTTTTATGATGTTATCTTGTCTTGTTTGTCCTTCTATGTGCCTGATGCATCTGGTTGTAAGTCAGGATGTTAACTTTTAAGGGATAAGAATTTTATTTCTATTTTGTGGTCATAAGAAACGTAGTACAGATATTCTGTTCCTCATATGGATTTAGATAATTGAATGACATATGCTTTTAAATAATTGGAGTAATTTAATTCCTTTTATGAAATCCAGGTCAAGCCTGTGTCATTACAGTTTCCCTTTTCACAATTTCTTATAATACTGCTTTATTTCCTTCTATGCTAGAATGAGGCTTATAAAAATATATAGGATTTGCTGAGTTGGTTGGAAGTAAGATAGATGGAGAAAAGAAAATAAAATTCATGGATTGTTGTTTATCTATTTATTCCAATGCTTGATGTTTTTCCATGAGTGCTTTGTGTGAAATTATGAAGTAAATACTTATATGAGAGTTTATAGTGAAATAAACAACAATTTCTAATTTAAATATTGAGGACTAGAGAAAGCCTTATTATAACAAGGAAACTGCAATCCCAATTGTGATACATTTCCAAGTTCCATACCCAACTATTTCCCCACATAATTTTTGTTGTGTTTTGCTGTATGTTACAGTCATATTGTTACCTACTACAGCATATGATCAGAGTTTGAGAAGCTCTGTATAGCTACCTGTTTATGTTCTTCGGGGTATGACTGCAATGGAATTCAAAGGGATATCCACACTTCATGTCAGGATATGTAAGCTGATTTTAAATGGTCTAAGTCAAGATTAGAGAGTAGTATAAATGACCTGGGTAAACGCCAAGGTTAGATACCTGTTCTGAGCTGCTGTTGGGAAGCTACAGTCAGCATCTTATCTGAACAGTGTAATGCAAAGGTAGAGAAATTTTCCTGGTACAGGACTGAATTGACTTCCCAACAACCTTTATGCACCATAAAATACTGTGCATCTTAAAATCATGAGGCCATAGATTATATGAAGTGCAGTCACAGGTTTTATTCAGTTCCCAACCTAGAAGTGCCATCCAGCTTTGAAGTTTCCTGCTTAAAAATCCCTTCTTGCTAAAAGCATTGACTCAATGTACGTATAAATGCAACAGACCAAAATCAACACCTCCTCAAAAGACAAAGACGAGAAGGAAAAGCACAAAAAAATATTGATATATACAATATTACTGATTTCAACTCGTTAGCAAAGTCAGGCACTAAACTCAGGTACCCTGAATCTTATACCTGCTGCCTGTGTGTGCAGGAAGGGAGTTTAATGATAGCCATGGGTGATTTCTCTAGAGTGGTTTATGAACAGAATTTGAGATAAGTACCCCAAGGTGTAGTTTTAGTTCTTCTGGACTGAAAAGGAACATAAAGTATCCAGCTACTGAACAAACACACTATGAATGGAAAAAGTTTGTAATTAAAGATCAAGAGTCAAAGTTATACGCTGGCCTCCCAAAGCTTTGTTGAGTTATCTTGACAAGCTGCACTTGTGTGACTCTGCCAGTACACACGCACAGGTCTCCGAGAGTCCACTCACAGAGCATTTCCAAAATGCATCACAGTGCCTGTGGAATGTGGCTGTTATCCTGGCAGTCTCCACATACTTTCCTGGAGCAGATGTATATCTGCACCTGTTTGCCCTCCCTGTTCGTTCCCACCACTGCTCCAAAGGAACTTGAACTTCTCAAGTGACTCCTTGTCCTGGTGTCCTGGTGTCCTGGTGCAGCTCCCAGTGGGTGTCATGGCAGAGGGCTGCTCTCTTCTGCCCTGCGTGTGGCCAAATGGGCTTGAGGTGCAAAGGCAGGGTGTCTCCTTACAGAAACATGGGCAATGCCATGTGGGAATGGGTTTCACCATGATAAGGAGCCAAACTCTCAGGTCAACTCATCACTTATCAGCTGGCTTTGTGTTATTACTGTTTTTTCTTTTTGTTTTTGCTCGCTTTCACTGGTGAGCTGCCTTCTTCTTGTGTATTTTAACCTGGTTCTCACGAACAGGAGTTATCCAGGTTGCACATGCAACCTATTCTGCACAAATCCCAGGATGCTCCTTACTTGACATGTAGCCTGATACTTCAAGAGGGACAGTGCAAGTAAATGTGTCAGCAGAGAGAGAGCAACCCAAGGAAATGAAAATACAAGCTGTTAGGACCACTTGATATGAGATAAAGTTGATCGAAAGAACCAGCTTGACATATTGACTGGTTCCTGGAGAAGGGGTGCAATGTCACACAAAACCCAGCATACAGCTTCCACGCAGGAATTTGATCATTTCCTCATAGCTAGAGGGGCTAGACATGGCTTTTGCTTCCTAAGTTTAGAAATTTGAATTTCATAAGAAAAGTCTTTTTAAAGAGAGCTAACAGGTTTTTGTTAAAATACATAAATGATGATGAAATTTGATCTTGAAATAAAAAAACAGAAAAAAAGAAATTTTTATATTCTGTGTCTCTTTTAGCTCTTTTTCATCTTTTTCATGATTGTTATTTTAAACTTAAAAGGTGTGAAAACCCACAAAAGGGTTGAGCAAAATGTTTTTGATTCATGCTTAGGTCAAAAGACCCATATTGAAGCATTTTCAAAATTTCATTTTGTGAAATGGTTTCTAAATTATGGCTTTTAGTATCCATTTTAAAGTTTTAGCTTCCAATTTGTTTTAAGGACATCCATTTCAATTTTGAAATTTATAATTAATTACCTACCTTTTCTCCATTTTGGTCCAAGGAGTATACAAATGTGGCTGAGCCAACACCCGGAGAATTTGCTTCTTTACCCAGACTTTGAGTACTAAGTGATTTTTTTTCTATTCCTGCATTGAATTACAAGGCAAAACGATCTAAGGAAGTTCTTACAGTTCAACTTTTTAATCAACATACTTTGCATTAATGCTTTGTGTCATTTGTTGCTGCTTTAGCAGGACAAAGCAGGCCTGGATTGGGAGAGCCACACAATCAACTCTACTGCTCACGATCTGTCACAAGCCAACAGCTCTCAAACATTTCCCTAGTGCTTCTTCCCCATCTTGCCTCCCCACCAAACTCCTGGCTTCTGCTCCCGTAAGGTGCTATGAGAAGGGACTGACAAGGGTGAACCAGCAGTTGAGGTGAGGGGTAGGATGAGGAAAAGGAGTATGGCACCTCAAGAAAAAAGTGTAAAGCCTTCCCCAGCTTGAAGTTATGATGGGGGAAACCTACATCTCCTAGGACATCCTAGCTGTCCCTTACCAACCACAACTCCCTGAATTTTCTTTGGGGCCTGTTCCAAAGCTCATGGTCTGCTCCTCTGTGCTGAGGTGATGAGAAAAAGGATTTTCACAAGTGGCTAACGTGGGTGAGTGAGCAGTGGTGCAAATTTTGCAAGATGTGTATTGCTGAAATATAAAACTGTTCATAACGATGTGTTCTATCTTAAAAAAAACCAAAAGAAACAAAAGCTCAGGAAGCCATGAAGGCATAAGCACTGTATCACAGCCGTATTCAAGGTACACTTGCTAGCTAACACTCACACACACACAGAGTATGTATATATGCATATATGTGCATATCATCAGGAGCTGCTTCTCAGTTGTGCCTATCAAAATGGTGTCTGTGGTGGAAGTGAACCATCTGCTTCACAGCACTTCTATTTATAAGATCTGCAGCCTGGCAGTGTAGCACATGCAATGTCACTTCAAGCCCCAGATGAACTCCAGTATGTCACTGGGTCGTCCCATCAGCTCCACGTTGATTCTGTAAACAGAAACCCTATCCCCCTGCAGTCTGAGTCAGCAGCTGTACTGGAGCAGGATCTATCTTTAAGGCTTGCAGAATGTGTAATCTGATGTCAAAAGAACCACACAAAAATATTTGCCACCTGACTCTGGAATGGACAGCAGCCCTTTAATAGGAGTTTCTACAAGTCTGTCTTCATGAACATGGATTAAACTTCAGTGGCATTTGCTTGACTTTTCCCAGGCTGGAAGAAACCCTTCCACTTTAATTTATTTTTCTGGGAGTTCTGACTCTCAACTTACCTGACTTCATGCCATTTTAGGATTGACGTGCCATGTGCTTATCAGTTTTGCATATTAGATATGCAATGTGCATACAATATTTACCTTCAGTTTTGGGATTTAGACCTAGATCCCCCTCAGGCATCAAGGAAATAAATGCAGCAATACAAATCTGTCTGAAAAGTCCTGTCGTACAAAAACCTGATGGGAGCATGAGGGGACTTAAAGAAGCATTATGAAACAGCATGTTGACATACAGCTGCTTGCGTTATGCATGCCATTAAAACTTCTACACACATTTTAGTGCCCTCCTGCCAGCACGGCTTGTATGAATTCCCCTCCAGCATTACCAATAAACGTATTCAAGAAATAGTACACAGCTTATGGTAGATAATGGTTCTTGCTGACACTACGGGAGGGCAAAGATGTTTGTGCTAGGAACTGTGTGTAGTATTTTCCAGAGGTGGGACATGTAATGACTCCTTGACATGTAAACAGGCTCCCTTTTCCTGTTGCATTCTGATGGCAAAGATTAATTTCTTGCTTTCTTTGGCCTCAATCCCTGATGGAATGGAAATATAATTAATGAGATCACACAAGATTCCTGTGCCTGAGGATATGTATTATTGACACCAGTCTCTATATAAGAAGGTGGCACAGGTTCATCATTTTTTGTCTTTTATTACTTGAAGGGGTTAAAGTCACTTATACCAACAAGTGACTTCTCCAGAGAAAAACCAACACAATACTTCGTCACAAGTTGTGTTGTGTGGGAGACCAGACGAAATGGAATTAGCAATGTTCTCCACATCAACAACGCACAGCATGATCTTGTTAAAGAATTATACTGCTTCATAATCCTCAAACAAATAACATTATGGTATAATGGATTGTTTTTTACTTCCTAAGCAGAAGATGGTAGGTTTGTTTTTCCTACTAAACCTAATTTTCATTTCAGACACAAGATAAATGGTACATTGATGCATTTACTTATCTCGTTCTTGAAGTTTACAGCTGCAAAGAGGAAACTTATTTTGTGGATCCGTTGGTGTAAACAAAACTTACTCTCCTGATTCATAATTTATCTTTTTTTTTCTTTTCTGCTGCTTTGAATCTGAGTATTGATGGAAGAAACTCTAATCAAATGCACTTCTCATTCTTGATAGCAAACAAGAACAAATTGTTAAATACTTAATTTTTTCATCTTGCTTGCAGAAATGGATAAAAAGTATTCCTAGGTCAAAATAGTCATGATTTAAAAATCTCCATTTCTTGCTTTTCTTTGCTGCAGCCCTTTGGCAACAAGATTGAGTGGGAAAGGGGCCCCAACTGAAGCTTAGTCCCTTACCCTGCAGAACCTCTCCTTAAAGTGTAACTGATAATAGCACTATGAGAATGGTGTCAGATCAATTAAAATTTTTATATTTCTTCTTTTTTAATCTTCATGTTTGATGCTTCAATGTTCAAATGAACATTTCCAAATAGAAAAATAGAAGTGTATTTCACAAAAAACATTGAAACAATGCATTCCATATTTAAAAGAAAAAGAACATTTTTTAAGGAAAAATTGTTTAACAAATACTTCTAAATAATGTTGATCTACTTTAGAATGTATTACTTGGATGTAAATTTAAAAGTCTGAAAAACATTGTGCCAAGTACTTAAAAACCTTTAGACACTTTGTGCCCCTGGTTATTAGCCACTACTAACTGTTTTACTGCATTGGATTGAGGATGGAGTAATCTTCCTGCAAATTAAAATACCTTTAAGGCCAAATATGTAAGAGCTCATTTTATTCCTGAATTTTGAGGTTTTCTCCCATTTTGTTGTCACACTCCTCAGTTTCTTTTTGCCATGACAGTGTTTTCTGTCAAACCAAAAAAAATTAAATTGTGCAGTAACAAAGATCTTGTCATTTTTCTTTTTTTGATCATGCTTTCTTTATGGTACCTGAGTAAAATATGATGTCCCCAAACCCTGTCATCAGTAGATAGTTTGGAACAAAGCTCAGTCTCAAGAAACTATTAAACATACCAAAAAACCCCAGCATGTCCAAAAAATGTGAAGGATGGTTGTATCTTTCATAGGGAATCCCAACGTGATATTTTTAACGAGTATTTGCACATATGGCTTTCCAAACTGCTTTCCTGAGAAGTGATAAAGACAATGACTCCCTGTGTCCAGGAAAGACCACTGTACTTCAAATAGCACCAAGGTGTTGGTGAATTTAGTCCTTCATTTTTGAGTCTTTTGCTGAAGGTTACAAATTTTGCAGGAGGTTCAAGTATTACAGAAGTTTTCCAGAAAGTGCAGATGGTCATGAAGAAAGAAGAGGTTCTGTCTACACCTGCTGATCAACACACATGGCAAAAAAGGCCAGATTCTGAATTTGACAGTATTCCTCCTTTTCTTAAAATAAAAAGACTCTCCCTCAGACTTTCACACGGATCAGGTAGGTGATGACTCTGAATACACTGGATAAATTCACTAGTTTGCAGTCTTGACTCTGTCCTTGGGTAAGCAGCATGTAGAGCCTCCCCCTCACTCTTGTATCTCCAGTGTATCTTTCCCATGGATGAGCAGACCTGGCAGCAGGGTGGAGGGAGAGCTGCCCATATGGCACTGCCATAATCCAGTACCAAGGTACCAAGAGGAGGTGGGATCACACATACCTAACAGACACATGCCCCATGGGAATTCTGTGATACATTTGCCTAACCACCCTAAGCATTTCCCTAAGCCTGGAATGGTATAAATAGATCAGTAACAAACTATCAGGAGGAAGAATATTTTTGCAAAAGAAGTAGTGTCAGTAAAGGAGATAAGGAAAAGACAGGTAAAAACAGAATCAAACAAAAGCCCGAAATAAAATTAAGGCTATATTTTCAGATGGCAATAATCCTCACTATAAGAAGAAAAAAAAGAAAAATCACTCTGCTCACAGGAGATGGAAAAATGCATTCATAGTGATGCTGTGGATTTCTCTACTGAAGGGGAAACCCCAGTTAGAAGAGGTACAGTTCACCAACACACGTTGCCTCTTGCCACCAAGATACATGATGTCCTGGGGTCTTGGCTTGCAGGTGGGGGGAACTCCTCCATTGTCTTCTGCCAGGCTGCCATCTGCACACTCACTGCTAAGGGGCTGCTGGATGTCAGCAATGCACAGAGCAGCATGAAGGCAGGTGAAACTAAAGCCAGCATAGAGCTGCATTACCATCCTAATGTTTCTTCCTGCTGGTCCTAGTGACCACTTCATAGTGTTCTCTGCAAGTTTAGACCTGATGAAAGGCCTGATTGCACTGACCTTGGATGCTAAGGCAGCTAGTATTTTAGGAGTCAGGTCTAGAAGGTGACCCAGACCCAGTTAAGGGCACCAATGTTCTGGACTGAATGCATAAGTCAAGGTAGGCACCTCAGAATGACGTTCACTCAAAGGTGGAATTTGCTTACAGCTATCAAATAGAGAAAGCTGATCCCTCTTCTGAAACTGAGCTCTTCATTTAGAGATGCAGGAAGTCATGACTGTCTCTTCCTATCACACCATTTCTAGAGAGTAGGCATGAGGATAGTTTCAAAGAACTGGGCAGGAATTGTTCTTAAGAAAATGTATACCTTTATAGATGGACACAGTGCTTTTTTCAAGGGGCAGTTTCAGAGTGGGAGCACTCAGTCACAACTGGGAGACATCAACCAGGTCTAGACCACAGAGCAAAGCGGAGCATGGGACTGCTATCTGTCTCTAAGACCAGCTTGCACAGACTGATCGTGTCCACGTAACAGACCACTTGGCTCTGCATGACTTTTTGTCCAACTGTGGTATTCCTAAAGCCCTTTACGGAATCTTTTCTTTTGAAGTTCACTTATTTCTCACTGGAATTGCCTGAATAAATGGGGAAGTTGTGGTGCAACCCATCAGAGCAGTGTATATATATAGCCTGAGACTGAGGATGTGGGCAAATGTGGTCTAAACTACACAGAAGTTGAGCCCAGCCATGCTAATAGGCAAGCAGGGAGGATGACCAGCAGTGCCTTGCACGAGTTTGTTCTGTGTGACATTACGAGCTCAGGTCAGTATTCTAGGTCTCCCTACATTTCCTTTCTCCCAGGGCAATCTCAGTCATGGACAAAAGCAGAGGGAGAGTAATCTCCAGCTGACAAGGGGGAGTGCAGGGCTTTGTGAGGGTGGAGAGCACAAGGCTGGCCAGATCTAGGTGTCTGCCATGGAGAAAGGGTGCCTGGGGTGCCTGTCCCTCCCTCTGGGCTCATGTATCTTACTGTGAACAACCCTGGGTAGAATGCAGAGCTGCACAGCCAGCTCCCTGCCTGCCTGAGGAAAGAATTTGCCCTACATCTGCTGACAGATCTCCAATCACTTGGCAGACTTTTAGAAAAGGGAAATAGGGAGACTGTCCCTATGTGCATATGTATGAGTGCATGTATGTGTTGGAGGGGACTGTCCCAACACCCACTGTTTCAAAGAGATGCTCCTTAAGGATGCATTTTCTGAGGGTCTTAATATGGATATGTTTGAAGCCCACTCACTGGGCTGACACTCCTCCACTCCTCCCTTAAAATTTCGGCAGTGATGACTGCTAGCTATATCCCAGCATTAGAGACGGAGCTGCTCCAGCTGGGGCAGTCTGTACATATAAGAAAAGGACCCTTGGATCCCAAGGAGTTTAAAAGTCAAACACAGATGTTTGCAGAAAGCAAAAGTCTTCTAGGGTGAGACGGTGAATGATTTTTTAAATTATTTTTATTTTTACCCCCAGTTTTATCTCTGATCATTTCCATGTCTTTTATTGTTTGCATTTCTGTCTTGCCCTGATTCTTGCGTGTTGGTGTTGAAACAGGACAACCTTGGGTCTAAAAGCCATGAAAGAGGAAAATTACTTTCCCCACTGATCAGATATAGAATCTGGAACTGATTTTTCAATTCTCTGCTCTATTTAATAAACACTTCATCCTTTCTGGGAGTGGTATGGTTTAGGATTATTAGAAGACTGACCTTTGAATATGGATCCCCTTTTCCTCTGATTAATTCTGTTATGTCAATATTTATGTTATACTCAAGGGAGTCTCTTTATTTGTGTTTGGGAACTTATCCAAAATTTGATTGTCTGGGAGAAAATAGTCTGTTTTGTGCATGTAAAAGCTGTTTCAGGTCAGGCAGAAAAGAAGTAGGTCAAATTTTATATCCTCAAATTTTGATCTAAGGGATGGGAAAACAAAAATAAAAAGGCATCACATGACTTAATGTTTATGCTTTGAGACTCTTTTTCTATCAGAGTTACTCTGAGGACACCCACACAAATCTGTATATGCAGATACCAGGGCAGTGACTATTAAACAAGCTCAGTTATGTGAAATGGGGTACATCAAGTTCATTAACAGCTGTATGATCCAGGTGGCCATTTATTCTCACTTCCCTTTGTCTTGGAACTGCAGCACAGGTGGGGACAGTAAAAGGCAGAAAAATAAGTTTGTTGTACATTCAGCTGATATTGCATGGAGTTAATATCTGCACACAGAAAAATATTCTCTGTTCATCTCATTATTATGTTTATCAGTCCTAGGTCAAGCAGTACATTTGCTGTTATTTTTTTTAAATGGTCAAATATAGTTTTAATTAAATTAGCTTAAGGCTTTAATCACAAATTGTGTAGCTGAAGTCTTTCAGATCCTTTTTCCTTCATACGTTACAGCTTCTGAAATATGATTGTGCAGTGACACCGTTTCTAGGTAAGTATTTTAAGAGCAACAACAGAGGCAAAATTGTCCTGGACCTTTAAGTGCCAGGTGTCCGTAAACTAGCTCTTCTCTGGGGAGCTGAAAAGAATGCAAAGGGAAGCATTAACTGCCTTGGCTGGCAGCCTAACCTGCAGTGCTTTTCCCCGTACTGTGGGAAAACTTACTGCAGTGTCACAGCCCTGCTACTATCAATTAGTGTCAATATGAACAAAGAACACCAGATATAAGGCCAATGTTCTGGAAATATAACAAGCAAAATGATGTTTTGTAGCAAAGCTGAAATTCCACTTTGTGTGTGAAAGAGGATCCAGGAAAGAGAAAACAAAAGCAGATTAGTCATACATCTAAATTTAGGGGTTTTTCCATACATGCTACTGTTTCAGATCAGTCATGGAAACTAATGAGTTCAGTGTTATGAGATGAAAAGAATCTCATAGTGACCTGATATGAACTCATGGAAGCCTGATAGGAGGATTTGGCAGGGAATGTAGAGAACCTTTTTATATCGTCCAATGGCTCCTTTTAACAGCAACTCCTATCATGTTGTCAGCTGAGCAAATAAAATTGGCCCACTTCTCAGGCCTCCCCTTCAGTATGTTCTAATATCAGAGAGCTGGCTTGATTTTCTGACTCTACTTGAAGGCTGCACATGACTCTTCCCAGAGGAAAAGCGGATCTGTTGACCAGGAGAATTGTTGCCTTGGACTTCATACAGACCTCCTTCTCAAAGAAGTGAAGGACAGCATGATGGACACCCGCTTGCAGTGCAAGGAACCTAGTCTTTGTGTTCAGTGCAGACAAGGTTTAGAAATAAGAACAGTTAACCTCTGCTTATTCATTTTTCTTTGTAACCTCTGCTCTGTGTCTCTCTGTGCTGTGCAGTTCTGCACTGGTACAGTAAAATAAGTGAACATAAAAGCCTATAGAAACTGAACCTCAAGGTATACAACTACTCTAATTTACATGTTTGACACTATGGACTGTGCCCCATGGGTAGCAGGGACAACACTGACATAGCCTTACCATCAGTGTGTACTCACTAAGCCAGAACAGAGACTGCAAATTGGAGAAGTTTGGTTAATAGTCACTGCAATCAATTTTCTAAATCCATCAACATTATTAAACAGCTGAAGCCCAGCCTAAAATCCAACCAAGTCTATCAGTATTTGTTCCCCTCTCACCCTGGTATGCACTATATTTGTTTGCTTACATTTCTTTAATTCACATTTTTATGTAAAAATGACCTTGTTATATGATTTTAATAGGGTTTGGAAATGAATTTTTGCCCTGTCTAACAACATATTGCTCAGGTGTCCAGCGTGTGTAAATCAGAACCAGCCTGTAATTAATCATAATTTTTTATGCCTGCTTAGAAAATAATAGCGTTGTAAGTGTTGTTATTGTTTCCCTGTGCATTGTTCTAGATAATACACAGTTCAGAGAACACACATGTGCTGTCCCCCTCTTAGAAAAGGGTAACATGTGTGATTCCTTGCTGGTGGCAGGAATAATGCAGTATTGTGCACAGGTGCCTAAGCCAACACTAAATAGTCCATCCCAGACACTGGAAACAGTTCAGATTTGAGGAGAATTGTGTTTGGGTTAAATTTATGGTCCATAAAACTGCTGGTACCTGAGCAAATTAACTTAGATCAGCATCTCTCCAGGACATTGCAGGACCATCAAGGCAAACTTTGAGGCCCAGAGACTTCAGTCACTGCTGGGCAGCAAACATAGAGCTTTTGAGAACCTAGGGCTTGAGATTAGCTCCTTGGTGAAGTGTCTGAAAACAGTGCCATAGTCCCTGATGGATAGCTGGGCTGCATGATGGTGTAAACTTGTGAGGACCCTCTCCAAGCTATTGGTTTTGGTACCTCTACCCTGGAAAGCAGTGAAAGAAACCCAGGATGACTCAGTCAGAATTCATTGTAATTAAAACAGTTGGGATATGATTCCCTTTGCAATCACCACTCTCTTCAGTTTACTTGAATTTTTGGCAGAAAACTTGCCAAAGTGATTACGCAAGAGAAACAGAAGTTCAGAAAAGTCACTCTCTAGTAAAACCTCAGTGCCCTTATCTGAGTACAGCCATTGGAATTGCTTATAAACCAGCAGCTCTTTTTTCTTTCAGGTATTCTGTTACTTAAACAAAACAGGTATAATAAAGAGGAAAAAAATTTTTTATTCAAGGTGGTCATACCATCGTGAATAAAAATAAAGTATTTCAAGGGACAAAAAAAGAAGCATTGAACTACTCAAACTTGGGTCTTCATTATTCCAGTACATGGTAAAACACTTCCATAATTTCATGGTATTTTTCAAGTTTTGTTTGGTCTTCAATCCCCAGATGTTAGTACCTGTGATGTAGGCCTAAATTCTTGCTTACATGTCTGCCATTATTGTCTTCAATTTTTTTTTTTTCTAAAAGAGGACTTGCACTTTTCTAGGTTTTATTAGTTTTTCTTGATATGGTATTAGATTTCCCAATGAAGCAACGCAAAGTTGCCTCCTCAAATTGTCAAATAGTATCCCATGTCCTACTCACAGGTTTGCGCATGTCCATGAGTGGCTTATGTTGTTGGCTAAACTCTGTCCATGCTTTTGTAACAGACACTGTAGTTTGAAGTAAAATTCTCTTTATCTTGTAAGCAGGTAAAAATTTGAATCCTAATGTGCATCTCTTCTGACATGGATTTTTATTTTTAAGAAAGGGGCAGAATTACACCACCATTATTTCTCTTACCATGGAGATGGGGAAAACAGTAACTCTCTGTCCCAGGAACAGTGAATGAGAAAAATTTCTTTGGTAAGGTAAGTTCCAGCTCTGTGGTACTTCAGACATCACCATGAAGGTGAATGAAGGGTCCTCATACATTGTCTTGTGTCTATATAAGCTCATTGTGTTAGTCCTTAGCTATTTGGGTTGGCTTTTCTCTTTTTTTTTTAAAATATATAGGTAACGGTTTTGCTGTAATAAACCAATGATATATAATATGCAATGGAGTATTTCACAGAGGTAACATTTAAACAGGCTGGTAATCATATTATTTTCCTTACTGCGCTCGGTTTGCATCAGGCAAACATATTCTGCCCTTATGTGTTCTATTGCTAAATATTTATGTAAACATTAATAATATTTTTAAGCATGTCTTTTAAACTTCTTTACTCATTTATGTTCCCTCCTTCAGAAACTGGAGGTCTGAATATCCTGTTTTAAATAATTCTCTTACCTATCTCACACTGGTACCTGGAGCATGACTGGACAGCAAGGAGAAGATTAAGCCTTGTTAGGTTCAGCAGCTCAAACAATGCCAGAATAGTCCTTGACATAACTGATGAAATTGAGCTAGAAAACACCTCAGAAGATCACTCAGTCGGTCTCCCTGCCCAAGAAAGGATCCCTTCTGTCTGTGGTACTCCTGACACCTTACTTAATTTATCCTGAAAGACCTTCAAAACTGGAGATTTCATGATCATCCCACACAATTGATTTCAGTGTTTTACCATTTTATTGTCAGGTACCTCTTCTTGATGTCTTAAATTAAGTTCCCTTGTTGAAATTTAAAACCATAGCATTTGGTTGTAAAAACACACATGTGAAATTTGTAGTTTGGACACACAGACTTTGAAGTAACTCACCACAATTTTTACCACCTTTCCTGAAGTTACACTTATGTACCACTTCCGGCCTTATTTAGATTATTCCTTCCAATGGTGTAACTTTGGCCTTGTTCTTACAGGGATGACATTTTTTTCTCCACGTCATTTCTTCAAATAATCAAAATTATTTTGAATTCTGGTCCTGTCTTCAAAAATGCTTTCTTTCCTTTGAAAAACATCATTTTTTCTATAATTCAGGATTTTTTAGTGAAAATATCAAGTATCAGGGCCAATATACACATCCCATAGGCTTCACTAAATACATCCTTACATTTGAACTTGAGGGAACAACCTGTGATAATTTGTAAATTGAAACAATTTACTTCTCTCCACACTGAAACAAGAGGACAACCAGTGATCGGGCTATAAGGCAGGTACAGCTTGGCTTTCATGTTCTTTTGAGGCACTGTGATCAGCTGCTGTGCTAGGTATGTAATAGTGTCCAGCATAAGTCTTTCCATGGAAGAAGCAAAATGTATGCACTGGAATGTTAAGCAGAGCTTCTGATACAGTGACAAGGAAGATGCAGAAATCAATCATTAGAATATTAAATGAAAGAACATGAAGGATATCTCAAGGCTCTTTGAGTGTGTGTAAGAGGAAGATTTCTATATTAAATTTGGAGCAATCATGACTGTAGTCAGGGTTTGAAGTAAGACTATATGCTGAAGGTTGGACAGAGATGCTTTCACAGAGCATAGAAAAGAGAGCAATGACAGATACCAAGGTTCAAGGAATGATCATCCAGTGAAGTGGTTTACCTGCATAAAATTATTTACTTTGTGAATAAAATAGAAGTAATAAGCAGCTATTTAATCCTTCTGAAACTTGATCCAGACCCACTGACACCAATGAAAAACTTACACTAACTTCATGGGGTTCAGAGTAAATCCCTTAGAGTGTGCCATTGAAGCATTACAGGATTAATTATTCCCTGGTGTAACTTTATTAAAGTAAATCAAATTTATCCTAGGGGTCTGTTAAGTCAAATATACATTTTTTCTTTCCTTTACTGGTTCTTCCTTTCATTCAGTCATTCATTAAAATGAGATCTTAGTGTGCCGTAATCAGAGTGCTTACTGGAAAAAGACAGGAAATGTGCACTGTGAAGAAGAACATTAGCTAACAAGAATTATGGTTTCAAAAATTATCTGCTCCAGCACATATTTTTAAATACCTTTCATAATTATGAAACTTAAAAAAAAAATAAAGCCACAAAAATCCCCCATACACCATTGGGGGACACTCCTCATATTCCAGTAGATTTGTGGTTCCTATCTGATGAAAACAGCACTGAGCTGGAACAAACAATGCGTCAAGGATGATTATGCAACATGAGATGAAGAAATATTTCTCAACCCAGTGCCAGGAAAGCTACAGGCAATTCTGGAAGTCACATGCTTTCTGGTGGGATTTTTTTGCATTTTTGTTTTTGTGTCTTGTACAAAAAGATAGTCCTATTTCGGAAGTCAAGTTGCAGGAGGAAACAGCCAGTAGAGAGGATCTTTTCTTTATTTGTGAATTCCGGTTGAACCACAATGAGCACATTCTTCCTTCTCTCTTTTGTGTGTATGTTTGGAGTTTTGTTCTTATAGTAGTGAAAGTTTAATGGATAGAAAGGGATAAATGGGGGCATTGTTGAACTGACCTCTGGTGACCATCAGAAAATGAACGAGGGCCAGCAGATGGACGCTGCCCTAGCTAGCCATATCTGCAGTGTATGACAGCTATTTTCAGTTGAATTATTGTATAGTGGATTCTATACAGTTATGCTTTGCTCACGGTGTCATTAAAGACTAAATGTCTGTGGGAGACTAAACACTGTATTCTAAGAAAACAGCAGATAAGTGTCTGGGGAAAGAACAAAACAAAGCAAAGCAAAGCAAAACAAAACAGGGGTTTTGCATAGTAGCATATAATATGTCTGAAAAGCAGTGATAAAATGATAAACAGAGCTATGAAAAATTTAAATACAAATCAAAACAGATTACTGTGATTGTTGTGTCAGTTTCAGCTGTCCCAAGCTAGCAACAACATGTCTGTGTGAGGGAGATGGGGGCTGAACAAATCCTAAACCTCAGTGCAGAATTTGATCAGGCCACAGATGGGTTGGTTACACAAGGCTGGCAGAGCTATCACCCTAAGCAGTTTTACCCAACCCCCTAGCTTGCAGATATAGTCCCAACTTCATCTATATAACCCATTACTATAATATGGAGCAAAACTACTAAAATTGCTTTTAGAACTGGGATCCTTTTATACCAGCATTCATACACTAATTTTTGTCTTGATAAATTCCAAATTTTCCACAAGTGTTACTACTTCCAGTCTGTGAAAGGCTTAATTCAGTTGCCTCAAAATATTGTCATATGCAATCTGAGACTTCAGCATTAAGAACAAAACAAATGGATGTGTAACTATGTATGAGTTACATAGAGTAACTATGATTGACGATCTTCTAAAAAGGACAGCCTGATGCAAGAGTAGCAACACAGAATCACAGAATGGATCAGGTGGGAAGAGACCACTGTGGGTCATCTGGTCCAACCTCTCTGCTCAAGCAGGGTCATCCCAGAGCACATTGTACAGGATTGCATTCAGACAGTTCTTGAATATCTCCAGTGAGGGAGACTCCATAACCTCCCTGGGTAATCTGTTCCAGTGCTCAGTCACCCACACAGTAAATAAATTCTTCCTCCTGTTCAGGTGGAACTTCCTATGCATCAGCTTCTGCCTGTTGCCTCTGATTCTATTGCCTGGTAGCAATGAGAAGAGCCTGGTCCATCCTCTGACACCTCCCTGCAGATGCTGACAGACACTGATGAGGTCACCTCTCAGCCTGTTTTCAAGGCTGAACTGGCCCAGATTCCTCAGCCTTTCCTCATAAGAGAGATGCTTCAGTCTCTTAATCATCTTTGCTGTCCTCCCCTGGACCCTCCCCAGGAGCTCCATGTCTCTCTTGTCCTGAGGAGCCCAGAACTGGACACAGCACTCCAGGTGCAGTCTTACTAAAGCTGAGCAGAAGGGCAGGGTCACCTCCCTGGGCTTGCTGGCACTGCACTTCCTAATGCACCCCAGGACACCATTGGCCCTCTTGGCCCCCAGGACACACTGCTGGCTCTTGGACAGCTTGTTGTCCACCAGGACCCCCAGATCCTTCTCTGCAGAGCTGCTTTCCAGCAGGTCAGCTCCCAGCCTGTACTGGGGTGTGGGGTTATTGCTCCCCAGGTGCACGACCCTGCATTTGCCTTTCTTGAATTTCAGACAGTTCTTCTCTGTCCATCTCTCCAAACCTTTGAGACCCTCTGAAGGGCTGCACAGCACTCTGGGCAATCAGCCACTCTTCCCTGGTTTGTCCCATCAGTGAACTAAAACACCAAATATTCATGCTGTGGTAGCTGAATCTCACTGTAAGCACAGAATTCAAACCACAAAGGAAAACTGCACTTAGGTATCTAGACATGAGAGATGGCACCTGGATACCTAAGTTTGGTTTATCAGTCTTAATTTTTCATAGACAGTAGTGAACAAATCTCAGTTGTTTACAAGGCCAGTTTAGACACATATTTAATACCTGTACAACTCTATTTTGGTGTTTTTATTTGAGGGCTAAATCCTACCTAAAGATTCATATACTGCTAGTATTCTTCATGTTATATGATATATAACATATATTATATCCTAGCCACCAGTGTCAGATTCCTAAAGAAGTGGATAACTATTGTTGGAATCAGAGTTATAGTGAGTAAAAACTTACGGACTTTAAACAAGCCTATTTTCTATTTGTCTCAGGGGAACCACTTAGTTGTTATGAAACAGACACTAAATATTAAAAGTCAGAGAGATATTTCAAATTTGCACCTTAACCCAGATTCATTTGCCGAGTAGGTAAACAAGATTAATTAGTTGGAGGATTATGTTTGTGTTGTGGAAGTGAAAAAAATTGTTTAATCATGTGAATCACTGGTAGTATCTAACTAAAGCATTTACTCATTCCTGTGGGTAAATCAAGTGATCAAGAGAAACAAAGACCGCTAAGGGACAGGGAGAGTCGCAGCTTCCTGTGTCTTGAATGAGGAATCTACTATGGGTACAGTGGGGTTTTTCTTCCTTATTTTCCATTATGTCACTTTCTCTTCTAAGAAAAGAGAAGCAACCTCCTCTTCCCACATACCCAGGAGAAAAGGGGGAAAAAAAAAAAAGGTGTGGTTATGCACATCTTTCCTTTCATTGTTCTATGTTCTATTCTATGGAATGACCCTGGATGGTGAAAACAAAAGACAAGACTAAAACAATCCTTTTATTCTCTTCTGTTGAACTCTAAATCAGATGATGTTTTGATTTAAGTTATAATCTTATATAAGGAGTGGTAAGAATTCTATAGAAAACCTCAGGTATTTTCCACGCAGTTTTGCTTCTTCCTCTTTTTGTTAACTACCCTTTATTTATTGTTAATGAGGAAACTGATATAAAGAGAAATATGTATTGTCTTTTCTCTCTTGAAATTTAAATATACATAACCACAACCTGGCTCTGATCCCACAAATAATCTAAAAGATATGATTCAAATGCATTATGCATCTCTCTGTTTTGAAAATCCTTCAAAGAGCTTTTATATTTCATTTTTTTCTTCCACAGCAGGTGATACAGTAGCTTGGAGAGGGATGACAAGCACACAGAGTGACTTTCCTAACTTCACAGAAATCTTGAAAACATCTGACAATGCCAACAAAAAGAATAATTAAAAAAATTGACAGAAAGATATGTTAAACAATCTTGATTGATGAATGGATTAAGCTGGTGGTCTTTTCTCTAAATCTGAGCATATTTGTGTTCTGAGGACTTCAAGGCTATAAACACTGTCCCAAAAATCAGACAAAACAGGTCAGATTATTCTCTCAGTTATACTGTTACACAGGAAACCTGTATTGAATTCAGTATAGTTGTGAACTGAGACAGAATCTTCACCACAGAATATTAGAACCCTAGATTAATTGTTCTTAGTCTATTTTGAGTGCCTGTGCATATTAGCAAATATAATACGTACTTAATTTTATTTCTTTTTATATCCATTTCACTTGTACTGTTTCGTGCTTGGTATAATAAGCTAAATTTCAGCAATGAGAATTACTCCCTAATAGGAATATGAATCTAGAAAATCTTCAAAAGTTATGTCTGCTTTTCTTGAGCCCTTTGGGGCTTTGGCCATCAGTGAAGAGATGTTCTAGGAAAAAAAAGAACAGGGATGAAGTATAACATAAATATGTGCTATGTATTTGCTACTGTTCTGAGGTAGAAAAGATGATTGAGATCAGTCACGTGGAGTGCTGGGAGCCCAGCCACACTGGCCACAGGATCTACCCCTACAATTTCATGGGTCAAAATTAAAGGTGACTGTTAACAAGTCAATGACTATTTTTTTTCCTCCTGCTTCACCCCATATGCAGATCATTTGAAACAGCCTAAATACATACTAAGGTGTATTGCCTTGTGTCTTCGGGAAAATCTATTGAGAGGACGCAGCACATAGTAGACAAAACAATTGTTGTTACATATGTGCTGACATGCACTGCAGTTTGATTTTAGGGGTTTTTTGTACACTTGGGGGAAAATTCTTGTTTTCCATTCTCAATAGTTCAGGCTAACAGAAGTGAGAAATCCTCATTCCGCAGAGAGGAAACAAAGCAATGCTGAAGAAACTCTTCACTGAAGCATCAGTTAAGCCCAGACCACATATATGAAGTAAAAGACCTCACAACAACAGTCATCTTCCAACCAGAAAAAACCAATTTGCTCCCACAGAAGACTTCCTGCTGAGTGACATTGAGCATGACCTGATATCCCCTTCAAAGATAAATATGTGAACTTGTCACATGTGTTCTTAAGATAGGCGATGAAATCATAGAATCAGAGAATATGCTGAGTTGGAAGGGACCCACCAGGATCATCCAGTCCAACTCCTGCCCATGCGCAGGACACCCCAAGAATCACACAATGTGCTTTCCCCTGTACTTCCCCTGTAGAAATTGTAGGATATGCCAGGTAGAAGGTATATATGATTTAGTCTACTCTACTAATGCTTGTGCATTAGCTTTCAATTTAGCTCAGACAGAGTATTCCAGACTTGCAACCAGTTAACATAGTTCTCCTGCATTGCTTTTATTTAATGCGCAATATAGACAGGTGTTTCCTCTGCTGGACCCAAATATGGTGTGCCCCCAAGTTACCCTGACCAAAAGCAGCACACCCAGGATGAACAAAAACCAAATGAAAGTCAATAAACATAATGGTTTAATCACTGTAATTTCCTGAATCCTAGGGGTGGCCTATATTTTCTCAAAGGTCATTCAGATTTGAGGTTTCAGGGTGAGTACTTTTCAGTGCTTGCTACTTAGTGGAATTTCCAACCTAGTTTTACATTTCTAGGTGTGTGAAGAGAATTCATCGCCTAAAAAACTAGTGGTCTGGAAAGAGTTTTGACCATTATTTGAATACTGTACTTGCCTTGCTCTCACAGCAGGGAAAACCATCACAACTTTTCATTGTTTCTTTCATTTTATGTTTGTAATTGTACTATAAAAGGCTATTTTTTATTTGTTCAGAATTATAACTATATTGGTGAAAAATAGTATTTTTTATATTATAAGTGAACAGACATTTCTGACTTCTAGTGAATTTTAAGTTCTAAGTATCACCTTCAAGTGATTCATATTTTATGTGAAAAAATAAAACTCCACTATGGTTTAGATTTTTTTTTTCTTGAACATACCAATGTATCAAAACCAGAGAGACATTGAAAGCCTTCATTTCTACCTCCTCTATTGATCACCCTGAAGCAGTTAAAATGAAATTCAGATTTCTCCCTAAGGAAGTACAGATGCACTCAAAATCTCTCACTCTGTAGCTAATAGTTTGCTACGCAGGAGTAAAATCAGAAAACTTACTAAATTTATTTGCCCTTTCAAGGACATGTTCCTGCACACAGCGTGATCTGTGACCTGTAGTAAATCAAGCATGCATAACTATGAACTAACCTACTGCTTTTGTATGGTGCCTCCCTCCTATTAAACAGATGTATGGTTTGTCTCAGCAAAGAGTGTAAGGATTACCCATCAACCAGGAGTTGCTATCCTTCTTTTTCTTTTAGCTAGAAACTTCCCACTCCCGTAGAAATAATATTACTATATCTTCCTAAGTAAAATACATTCTTGTTTTATTTTCTCCTTACTTATTGCTTCTTTTTAATTGCGCTAAGTTCCAACATGAACATTTATTTAATGTTGCTTTGCTTTCTATAGATTTGAACAATGACACATTGCACCTCAAAGCTCCAAAGCATGTCACAAACTCTATTCTGCATCCTCAGAAGAGAATGGGAAAAAAAAAAGAAAACTGCATCTAAAAGTTGATGAGGTGCAGAATTTGGGAAAAGAAAATAAAGGAAAGCTTTATCCAGGAATCTTAGCAGACTTAAATGTCAGGCACATTCTTCACAAGTACTGCTTGCATGTTTGAAGGCCATTGCAGTCAAAATAGGACATTCAAATCTTGTTCTTATTTATATAGTACTGGAGTGTATGAACCCTGGATGTATTAGTTCAAGGCCAACAAAGCTCTCAGTGGTTTATATTTGAATTTGATTTATGTATACAAGAAAAAGTTTATTTCTTCTATAAAAACATGTGAGAGGTTTCTCAGAGGGTTTTCCAGGACCAGGCTACTCTAGGCCACTATGGCAACATCTGTAAATACCTGTACTGCAGATGCTGGCTTTAGTCACTTGTACTTTTGCAAAAATAAAACATTTTTCTGAGGTCCAAATGCAACTTTAAAAAGTCCTCTAAAAAAAAGGAAAAGTATTGTGGAATCTGGTGGGTGGATGGAACACACAGAGTGGTGGTGTCATGAACAATAATCAATAAGATGGGATGGATTTAACTCAGTTGAATTTCCTCCTCAACATCTAAGAAAAAAGAAACAACTTTTTTTACTACCTTTAGTAATCCTGTTGAGTGAGGCAAGGAGATCTGACATTGGCAGCGCCAGAGCCTAGGTTAAAGGGCTCCCTTTTTTCTCCATGTCTTCTCCCACTTACCCAGTGGCAGAAGCAATTTGGAGCTTTTCCAGGCTGCTTCGGTTTTCTGGCCTCCCTCACACAAGCAAAGTTATTATTAGCCTCTAAGGAAAGAAAGAAAATGTGCCTCACACGGATCCAGGGCTCTGAGCCTCCTGTGCACATTCCTGGGGCTGTGCTTGGTGCTTGAGCAGCTCTTCCCCTTGTCCCCCAGGAAAGACAGGGGCATTAGATGCCTGTCCCTGCAGCTGCAGGTTGCTAATGGGGCTATGATGAATAGGGTAAAATTCATCTTAGCACAAGGAAACATTGCACACCTAAACAGACCTGCAAGACTGAAGACAGGAAAAGCAGGCATAAAGTGAGTTATTATGGAAAGCGTTGGACAAATAAGATCCATGGCCAGAGAAATGAACCTTAGAAAGGCATGTGAAGGAATGTGAAGGAAAGAGAAGGAATGCCTGCTTCTCTGCGCTTTCTCCAGAAGTAGAGAGTAAAAGAAAATTAGGCTCAGGAGATGAGCTGGTGAAAGAAAAAGAGTTATTCCTTCAAACTCAGCTCTACAATTGGCATCAGGCCCAAAAGCTGTGAGGCTCCTTGTTTTTCTAGGTCTCGTCATCTTGCTGGCAAGTGAAGGGCAGTCAGAGCTGCCACGTGTCACAAATAACACATGGCACCTGAGCATCTGTCATGCCTCCTCATATCCCAGGTAGAAGGTCACTTGTTGTACTCCCACTGAGCACTATTTGTCTCACAGGAACACGCTGCAGGCCGAAAGTCAGGCAATCATAGGCTCCAGACTCAGTTGACTCTTGTTAATAATTCCTTGTAGTTCACAACCTTTGTAACGAGCCTGGGCTTCATTTCCCTCAGGAACTCGTCAGGCAGCTATCGGGAGATGTGCGAAAACAGAGATAAACCAAATGTGTTATTAAACAAATAGCCTCACACTTAGGAAATGTGGACCTTTCAAGCTTTAAAAGGAACATGCTCAGGTTCACCTTGTGATTCAGGACCTCGTGCAGTTCTGTCTGGTGTGAGGGGTGTGTGGAGCACAGCACGCTGGAACCCCTCCAGCCTCACCCAGAGTTCTGCAGCTGTCAGCTGAGCACAGAAAACGGAGTGTATCCAGCGTGGCTTCTCAGAATAAATTGATCCATACAAGTGAAGCAATCCTGAGAAGATAGCTACAGCCATCAATAAAACTGAAAATCCTAGAAACCAGTAAAACGCTTACTGTGCTAATCTGTGACCCACTGGCTGAGTGAAAGATCAAATCCTTTGGGATTGGTCCTAAAGGGCATCATGAAGCTCTTTCTCTTCTTAAGAGGCTGTAATCTCTTGAGGGTAAAAAAGCCACAAACAATAAAAACCAAGTTGCTGCCATTGGGTCAGCTTGATTGCTATCTCTGCTCATTCTGTTTTCAGTGAAGTGTGCTGTAGCTGTAACCACTGAGCAATAGAATAGAATGAATGTATTAATTGCTAAGCTGCATTAAGAGTTTAAGTAAGTGATAAGTGTGGAATTTCCTTTAATGGCTTATTTACTATACTTACAGTAATGTCCTGAATTATGTACTGAACTTTTAGATCTGTCATAAGACTTATTTTGCCTGGAGACACATAACATGTCAGCCTGCTGCTGTGAGCTGTTTTGCTGTGCATTGCTGGGGATATTGTGCACTCTCACGCGAATCAGCACAGACCGAAGTGCACTTACAGAACAATTTTGTTTTCAGTAAGCAAGAATGAAAGTTTCAGGAAACAAATTCAGGTTTCTTAACGTGAGATTAATTTTGCCCTGTGAAGTCTTCTTAATGCCAATGGAAGGCTTAATTTTCCTGTTCCTTAAAAAGAACTAAGATGAATTATGAGATTCGAAGTAAGGGTTGCAATAGTATTAGTGAAGTAGAATCTGTGAAGACATAAAGACAAGACGTATAAAAAGCTGATATATTTAGAAAATACAGACAAGCTTTTAGACTTCAAAGCATCCTTTCAGAAAGAAGAATTTTCTGGAGTTTTTTATAGTGAGATATATTTGCTGAACTCTAACACAGGAGGTGATAGAATACAGAGAAATTTCTCCGAAAGCTTTTGCAGACTGACAAGACTTACACAGGACGTGCTATTGTCCCAGTGAAATGTCTGGTGGGAGTTAGACTATGGCAGAGATGGGGGAATGCATGTGTGGCAGCTTTTTTTGAGCTTTAAATATTTGCTTTGCCCCAGTGTAATTTTTGCATAATGGTCTATAGCTTTGGGGCTTCAGGAGAGGTTACAGAAGGGCTTTAGTCAAATAGTAATGCAAGAGTGGCACAGCAACTTAAGCAAGAACAGTTCATTAACTAACTGAAGTCAGCCTGCTCCTCTGACCGCTTTGGCAACCAGTCACAGATCACTTGAAAGCCTCTCTGCACAGCTACACTTACAGAAACTAAGTTGCCACGGGTGTCCTAATGCAAGTGTGCTAAGTCAAGCTAACCCTTCGGGTCTGTGAGTGCGTATCATGTATCATGTATGATAGTGAGCAACATTAATTTTGTAGTCACAGACATACTAATTCATCCCAAAACATTTACTAAGTTGACTGTAAAATTAAAGTATCTAGAGTAAAGAGAAGTCTGAAGAGAAAAAAGCTCAACTGAAGGAACTGTGCCATTCCTTTGTAAACTATTGCTTCGACAAACCTATTGGCTAGCTAGAGTAAGAGTAATCTAATCTAAGTATAAATGTCTAAAAGTTGGTCATTTCAGTCTGAGATGGTCATTTTAGCTTTTCCGTATAACTAGAAGTGAGCAACAGGATGATTCATGTGACCTGTCTTTTCGTCACTATCTGAATGTGAGACGAATCTGTCTCTGCCTATTTCTCCTCAAAGACTATAAAGAGTTTAGGGAAAATAGGTCAGGCTTAGATGTTTATATTTTAGATGTGGAAGTTAATGTAGACTAAATCCTTTCCTTTCCTTTCCTTTCCTTTCCTTTCCTTTCCTTTCCTTTCCTTTCCTTTCCTTTCCTTTCCTTTCCTTTCCTTTCCTTTCCTTTCCTTTCCTTTCCTTTCCTTTCCTTTTCTTGTTTCTGTATTATTCTTGTGTAAGAGGACCTCTAAAAGTTTAAATTATCAACCCATGCATTGGGTAATGATTGGAAAAATACATAACAGTAACTAAGCTTTCATTAGTACAAAAAATGCAGTAGTAGTTTATTAATTTTCTCACCTCACTCTTTGACCCTTGGCTTTAGTATGTGGGAGCTTGTTCTAGGCATGAAACAGGAGGTCAGTTCTCTTGCTTGTTGAATATTTGAGTATTGTATTTTGTTTGAATTAAAAGCCCAGGCAGTGGCTACTTTGGAAGCATTCAAATAGCGTAAAACATCAGCAAGGGAGCATGCATAGCAAATAAAATAATTCATTTTCACACAATCCACTATGATCTAGAAAATCATTACTAGTGAAATTGTTTCAAAAAATTCCCACTAGCAGCACTTACCAGTCTGCCTGACTTGTGACCTTAATTTACAAATCAAAGCAACACAAAACAATACAGAGCAAGGAACTTAATCGAGCATATTTTTCCCTCTGTTTTTACTTCTACCTTAATATAAAAGCCCAAAATGTATAGTCAGAAATGTAAATAACATTCTTCAGTTTTACTGCTTTTGCTTTTTGGCAATTATGTTAGTTTATCATATGTGAAATTATTATATTGTATTTACTATATGTTTGAACTGTATAACTTTCCACATTTCTGTACAGTATGTGTTACTGTAAGATTTGTTAATGACACAGTAATTGTGTTTTTCTGAGCTGGATTGTCATAACCTGTCTGAGCTCTATGGAAAGGGTGGCTAATATGAGCTCCCATTGGGAAAACAAAGGAAAGGAAGACAAAAAAGAAAACCAAATAGCAACAATAGAAAATTATGACTATCATTCCAAAATTACTTATAATTTATGAGAATCAACAGAAAGCCAGGTGAAAATATTGCATTATCTACAGGGAAATTTTTGTTCATTTTCTTGTTCCAGTCCTACTCTGCTTAGCACAGTTCTCAACAAGTTCTGCAGACCTTAAACAGGTTACCACAGTTTGTTATTGGATGTATTAACCTAGAAAGCAATTAAAATGCAGCTCATTTAACTCTGTAGTAAACCTGCTGAGAAAACTGCAGGCAGCTGAGGAATCTGCAGAGTTCTGTGGTGTATTTTCACCAGTTCTGTGATGGACAGAAGATGTAGGCTCTTCTTCACCGCAAACTTTGCGGTTTGGAATTTTCAGGTTAAAACAAAATACTTGGAACACATATTCTGAAAATGTAGTTGTACCAAAACATTGGTCAAAATTTTATTATTCAAAAATCTCACTGAACACCTCTTCAAAAGCTGTTCAGCTGCATTAATGATTTAGCTTAAATGAAACGGCACCTTTCAAGAAAAATTAATTCTGTCAAAAACTGCCTGACCAACTCTGCCCTGTGTTTACAGAAGCCATTTAAAAATAGGTTTAAATGCATTTTTAGAATTGCAAATTAGGGGAAATCTATTTACTTGAGAAGTGTAGATCTATAAATAATGCTGAACTTCTATCTTCATCTAGCAACAACTGGTATTTCTGACGAGTTGTAATTACCATTCAAGGACAAAAGTTACATGTTACTATTCAGGACAAACCCTTCAATTCCTGCTCGGAACTCAGCAAACTTTCTGTTCCTGACTGCTGCTACAGAGCTATCTGTCCTTCATAGTTTTGATCAACTACCTGACCTTCTGCAGAAAAGGTAATAACACTAACAAACAAGAAATGTACTACAAACAGAATAGCTTATAGATCTGCCTGTAAAGCATCTCTCTGCTACCAGTTTGTATCTCTGCTCTTTATTTGTAGTTTCCCTGTTCTCCTCTGCCTACCATCATTGGTGAAAATTAGGTTGTTAATGCTTCCAGAAAAATTCTCCTCTGGACAATATCCTTGTATTTTTACATATCTGAGGACTGTCTTGCTCACAGTTGGAGCATTAATAATAACAGAGGGGATTTGACATATTCACTAGGATTTCAAACTGGCCTTGCAGAGAAATGGGGTTTTTCTCTGAGGCAAATTTACAAGGAGTAAAAAACTTAAAAAATTCAGAATTGATTTAGATTCTCTTGTGAGACCCCTGTTTTCAGGAAATGGATTGAAGAGTGAATGAAGAGAGATACACATTTCTCCCTCTGACAGTACTAATCAGGCAGCTCTAGTCTACACATGGTGTTCATTTGGTGACTTGAAAAAACAAGACCGTAAGTCCCTCTAACCACTTTGTAAATGTTTCATACTAAGCCATTCTCTCACAGTTTAAGCTAGATTAGACAAACAAAATTATGGATTACTTTTTAAAATATGAGCAATCAGGATACAAATCTACAGTGCTAAGGAATTCTCTCTAATGTCTGTGGGTGAGAAGATCATGGAAAAAGAGAATGAGAAGCTCATTGAAGCTAAATTGTCCACTCTATGAACATTCCCTGAAGGTTTCGATCTATGCTTCTTAGCCAAAATTATATAAGATTGCAATTTTCTGTAAGAAAGTAAGCAAGCACAGTAAGTACTTGTGAGAGATTGTGAAAAAGACTGATTATAAGAAATTAATTCTGATGGGTTAAATAGTTCCATCTGAAAATAATGCCAGATTCAGAATAATAGGAGTTGAAGAGACCATCTTCTCAGCCAGTGTATGTTTGAATTTAGGAAGCCTAAGGCACTTTTTGCCATGTTATTGTCAGACCTTAAAGGTACTAAAAGTACAAAATCCTTCAGATGACTTTTCCCTGTTCAGGGGTTTCTTGTTCTGAGGTACCTGGAAATAGGTCTGGTTTTCAGCCCATTGTCTGTTTAGCCCTCTGTGAAAAATAGACCAGAGAGATGCTTTATGTGTTACAATCTCCTGAGAAGTGCAGGCCATGAGGAAAGGTCTTTAGGTCTGCCCTCACTAGCAAATCCCAGGGGAAAGGATCTTCCAGATACACAACACACCAGTCATTGGACTGCCATGGGATTGATGGCACTTCAAACACACAACACCTGAGCACAAGAGAGTGATCAATTCAGGCAATGCCAATTTGGAAGTGCTGGAAAGTCTCATATATAAGGTATTTTGAATGTTTTGGACCTGACAAAATTGAAATCCTCAAAACTTTGTTTTCTGCTAAACTTTCAATATATTCTAATTAGAATGATCACCTACTGCTAGGTGAGAACTCCAGAGATATTCAGGGAAGGAGCACACTGTTTGACCTGGATTAATTAATTCAATCGACAATAGAGAAGTAATTAAAAAAGATGATTAATCTACTTTCTCTGACAGACAAGTTCCTACCTCGTCACTTTTTTGTGCAGCCTACATATGTGATTGCAGATGGAAGGTTTTTGTGTGCTACCATAGAAGTAATTTTCTGAAAGACAAAATGAGCGAGGTATGCAAATGCAAGAAAGAAAAATATATATTACAGATACGTGTACAACATATTTTTCTTTATTTCAGTCTGAGAATCTTTAAAAGCACTTTGAAGTGGTTAATATTTTGTCTCCACTGATCTGTGCTGAGTTATTAAAGATTTATGATCAAATATAGAATTTTTCAGAATCAATAGTTTGCTGGTCAGAAAGGATTTCCTCAAGCACGTGCAACTGGCTGCCTGAAGATGCTGAACACTTTCCTTCCCTGCAGCAAAGGGTCACAGCAGATTTTATCATAAGATCAATTACTTACAGGTGGATGCAGTTTTCAGGTCTTTTGCACAGCTACTTTTCTCTTCATTTTCTGTAATCAGGAAGAAACAGGAAATCCAAATGTCTCAGTAATGTTATTCAATGTAGGGGTCAAATTCCTGTTATAAATTGTTGTAACTCAGTTTGTTTAAGAAAGCAGATGTGATTTGCCTCAGCTGAATATACACTGAGCTGTTTTCTGTTTCCTTGCCCTTGCTTCTCAAATACTATGTTGTAGCAAAACATAGCATTTTGTATTATCTTTTGAATTTGTTGGGGGGTTTAGTGTTCCTTGAAATCTTAATTGGTAGTCTGTATAGTTATTTGCTTATTGATATTCTTCTGCCAATTGATATTCCGTTGCCAAGTAAGATTAAGCCAGTGGTTGGGACTGCAGGGATGGGGTGGCCTGAAGGTTTTCAGGTGCAAAGGAGAGCAAGACAGCAGCAGTGCAAGAGTGTGAGAGCTCTCCTGTCCTCCAAATACCCATGCTGACCAGAGAGAAGCAGGGTTGGGGTTGCCACATCCCAGAAATTTGCTTGAAGAAACACAGTTAATAACCTCTGCTGCCCTCACTGGAATGAAACACTTTTCCATTGTCTTGGTCAGGTAAAGAGCGTTTAGCACCAGCAGTCTATCAGCTGTCTGTGTGTGGGGTTGCAGGAGTGGACTGTGGGCAGCCTTGGCCTTGATGGCTTACAGCTGTGTCCCTGGGAGGATGGAAGGCCAGCATTGAATGCAGGTGTGGTGATTCCTGTAACAAGAAGCACGTGAGTAGCCCAAGAGATGGGTATAAAAGGCTGTGCTGCAGGATCACAAGGGCAGATATCAAGCCTGTTACCTGTAACTGCCTGTTGATGCTGAGCTGTTGCCTGTGGTTGTTAGCTCGTGCCTGCTGATGTCTGCCACTGCCTGCCATTGCCTGCTGCGACCCTGCTGATGCCTGCTACCCTGCTCTGTGCTGGACTTTTTGGATTCCAATGTCTGGTGCCCCATGTTTGTAAGTATCATGGCAATAATTGGCTTAGAGCCTCAAAGGCTCAGAGCCTCTGGCAGTATGAGCCTCACGGACTGCAATCCACTTGGGGGAAGTGGAAAAGCCGGCCGGTGTGTAATCCCTGGGCGGGGGTGTGCCCAGGAGAGCTGTGAGTAGCCTACGCATGTAAGTCCAGGATTGGACTGCTTATGGCTGAGCTGTTGTAGCTCTTGCTCATAAGGTCGGTGAGCCATTGTAGCTCTTGCCTGTGCGTGATTACTGCAAATGGTGCTGGATTTTTATACTGCAAACTGTGTTGGCCCAGTGTACTCTGACATCTGGAACTATGTTGGCCGTTTGTATTCCAACATCTATGATTTCTGAGATTTATCAAAAGTTGTCAAACACTTAATTTCTGTTGAAATCATGTTGTATGTTAGTGCTTTTTTATAACATCTCGTTCATTCCTGTCAGTAGATACCTCACCACTGAAAGGATACAATCTCCAAAATTCCAAACAGAATCTTTTAGAAATCCAGTATGGCTTTCCATATATCTCCATAACTATACTAACACAGCTGTACTGCGGGAGTGATGAAATACCTACCAGAAGGAAATAAGCCATTAGGAGAAAAAATAAAAGGGATAAGCAATGCCTAAATCTAGAGAAAGAGAAGGCAAATTTAAATCCAGGCAATAAGAGAAAAATATGATTTAATCATTTGATTAAATGAGAATCCAATGGGTAAATGAGCTTTTTATCATTTCCTAAGACGGTATAACATATAGGTTGAGTAGACCTCCTCCAAAGGTAACAAAATGCAGGCTTTGCTTTTATGGAGCAAAACATGGTAGTGACTGTCTGCTTGCCCAGATGTAGATCTTAATGTATTCACAAAGAGAACCATTTGTCTGGCTCAGCCATTTTCGAAGTGTACATCTAGATGAAAGCAGTACAATATTAATGTTCACCAAAAGCATTAACAGGAAATCCAGATACAGGGCAGAGATTTAGGATTCTCTGAATAAACACCCTACCGCAATCAGAAGTGGGTGAGTGTTGGATAGTGTTCTGCTTGCATGAGAAGCAGAAGGAAGAAAGAATTGTGTTCCTTTACCTAGTAACTCTGTATTTGTCTTATCTTCTCTCATATTTCTACTCTGTCACTTTTTTCATTTAATTATTGGCCTAATTACCACTCTTAACTGATCTTTTCTAAGGCTCAACTTTATTTCTTTGCGGAAGAGAGTATTTTAGGACCATCCAGATTTAGTAGGCAAGTTTTTTGTTTTATCATCTCTGTACAAGGTAAGATGGTGGACTATCTTGATCACTACTTAATAACACACAGTAGACTTTCACATAAGTATTAGGAACTGGCATTGATTATCCTTTTCCTGTAATGTTTTCCCACTTACTAGTTTTTCAGTACTCAGCTGGTCATATATGTTCTCCATGAGCTGCTTGGTTATGTATGAAAGTACACTATAATACCTGCCTTAAACAAAAAGGATTGAATTTGTCTGATTTTTAATCACCTTGTTTGTTCAGTTGAGTTTGTCTTACACACCCTGAATTCCCACTACAGTTAAACCTGGGGTATAATGAAGGAAAGATTGATCCTTGCAAATTTTCTCATATTGGATTTTGTGCAATAAACCATAGAATATTACTGAAAATAACAGTTCTACTCAGGATTAAAATTTATCAGTTAATGAATACTTTCTGGTCTTCTCAAGTTTGCTTATTTCTCCAATTTGCAATTCTTTAGACAGGCCTGTGATGCTGCATCATTTCACAACTCTTGTATTACTTGTTCATCTGTGTTTTTACGTGTTGTTTAGTGTGCTAGTAAAACCTTCCTTAGTACTTGCTTTTGGGGAAAATCTTTATGTTTAGAAAAGGGAAAAGAAAGAGGGATGGAGAGTCTTTTTTCCAGGCTGGGACATTGTTTTCCCAGTGCTCTCTATTCTGTGTTGGGGAAGGTTGGATTTTCCCCTCACCAGATGGTCTTCTGAATCACGTGACATCTGCTTCACATTTACAGGTGCAGACTATCGTGTACTGAGCTCACAGGTAGCTGCCAGTTACACAAAAAAGCTTTGAGAGTTATTAGCAGCTTTAATTAGCAGTGTGTGGATCATGTATTCACATGTCTTCTAATTATGACCAGTTACCTGAAACCCTTAGCTATGTTACAAACTAACAGCACCCAAGAGAACACATTATGTCAAAACATTTCTGATTTGCAAAAGAAACAACCTTTCCAGAGCTATTATTAAATATTGGAGAGATATTTTTCCGTCAACTAACAACTAGTGCACCATCCATTCAACCAAAAAGGCACCAATTTAAATGACAGTCATACAGTTTATTTACATGGATGCTGATGTAGTTCAAATAGGTGCTGAATGGAACTCTTTTAAACTAATTCTGCTGAACAAGCACAAGCAACTTACCAGTAATACATACAGCTGAGGCACCGTGAGGTTATTTTCCTTATAGGAAAAACAGTTAATGAGTTAATGACATCACTAAAATATTTTCTGGAATCTCTGACTAGAAGTGTCTTTTATATCACATTGTATTCTCTTATATAGGGCCTTTTTTTTTTCCCCCAAAAAACCTTTTACTGATATTAATAAAGCAAAGCTGACATTTGTGTATTACAGATTCCAAGAAATCTCTGAATACCCAATGGTATATTACTTCTCCTTCCCGAACTCGTTTGTACTATGTTAAAAGCAAATAGTGGAGTAACTAAAGAA
This sequence comes from Pachycephala philippinensis, assembly GCA_013397055.1. Lineage (NCBI taxonomy): Eukaryota > Metazoa > Chordata > Aves > Passeriformes > Pachycephala > Pachycephala philippinensis. The sequence continues at coordinate 74,142 of VWZT01010262.1, read as the reverse complement.
AATACAGATAATAAAGAAATGGAAATCCTTGTTGCTTAAATATCGATTGGGGAACAGAAATATTCTAGAAAACTTCGGGTGTTGCCTGTGTTGATACACATGATTAAGTGCCCTCCAATGGTGCATGAAAGTGAGCAGCTGATGATGTGAAATCCTACGGGCACCTCATGCCTTTCGTGGGAAGCTCTGTGAGGAGGGCTCAGGGAGCCTGGGGATTTCAGCTTTCTCCAGTTTCTCATGTTGGCTCTCACCAATGGGGAGAGGGGTCTGTCGGGCTGAGAGCGGCTTCCCCCGTCCCTGCTGACCCAGCTGCTCCAGGGAAGGTTACACTGTGTTGTGCAGTGGTTTTTCTCTCTGCTTTTCCTGGGACTTCTCCTTTGCCCCAGTTCCATACACTTTATCTTTTCTCCAGAGAGCCATTCCTTACTCTTTCTGGGCCTGATCCCAGAAGCACTGGGATGACAAGAAATTGCGGAAGAGAGTTGCACTAATTTTAGTAAGCTTGGGAACACTTTCTGTGGAAATCAGAGAGACCAAACCCCCAAAATACCTACAGAAAATGATGAAAAAGCTATTGAGGAAATCCCGTTCCTCACTGAATTGAACAGGAATATTTATTATTAATGTAATTGACTTAATAGTGTTATGATTTAACTTCTTATATTCTAAAGTGTTTCAAGCAACCAATGAAATATTTTAGTAAACAGAAAGCATTTTGATTACTTCACCATAAGAAATTTTCAAATCTTTTGTGGAGTTATATTTTTGTTTCTATTCTCCTACAAGGAATTCAGTAGAGAAAAAAAAAAAAATTAACACTGGGATGCACTAGGATCCAAACATTATATGATGTTTGTTTAATATTTTCCTTTCCTAGTCTTTGGGTTTTTACTTTTCCTGGCAGAAACTAATAATTTGATTCCCTGAATAATTGTCATACACTTACTAACAATTCAAAAAGGAAAAAAGCATCAGAATAATCTCTTCAATAAGATGGTTTGTGTTAGAGTAGTTATATATATGTATATATATATAGGGATTTAAGTAACTAAAAAGTAAAAATCACAACAACCCTGTCCTGTTCTGTTCTTCTCTCAAACAGGCACACTCACACACACTCATATATACATACACATATTTATGTATACGGTTTTTTCCAGATTTGTATCCAAAAAGGTTTTGTCAATTGTAGATCACCTAAAATGACTTTTCAGTGTATGAAGAACTCACAGAACCTCAGCTGGCCTCCATAAATTGATTTTACTTCTTGCTGTGGATGTTCCTCTCTTGCCCAAGGAAGGTGTGGCCAAACTTCCACACCCAACAATCCACATGCTCAAGATTTCCCTTAGCAGAGCGTTGCACTCATCATTTGATGGGTCAGAGGATGGAGGTGATTATCCATTAGTCCATTTCACTGTGGATGGTCAGGTACAGCAACCAGCAGGACAGTTTGCTGGTGCCTGTCAGAGCTGATATTCCCAGTCCTGTTGTGCCTGTACTGAAACAAAGCTGCTTTCTACCATCCACATGTGCCACCTGGGGTACTCATAGGTGAGACCTCCAAAAAGTCCCATGGCCTATATGGAAGGGACTTCTTGTATCCCCTGGAGCTCAGGAGTTCCTCATGGTGGTGACAATGCATTGAACTTGTATCTGGTTCATGGATGAGAAGACTCTGAAATGATTCTCTATCCAGTAAGTTTTGGTGTACAGGGCAGAGACAAAGGGTGATGCTTTCGCAGTTACATCTATTGCTGAGCAGATGGTCTGTTGTGCTCTGCACTAGTTGGAGCTGTTTTTGAGTGTGTAGTCTGCATTTCTATGCTTCAAAATGCTTCCAGTGTTTTATTTGTCCATTTATTGCGACTGGAAGAAAAGAAATTACATGTAAATAAACGTTCAGGAAACACTTGGAAGTATCTCTGTGCCAGACCAATCCAGCTTGGTGGGATACCTGCCCACCAAGGTTTTATTATTTGTCAGTGGCAGATCTCATCTGGCTTTGCTGATGATAATGATCCCTCTGAAATGGAACACCTGCCACCATAAACACCAATATTATCTCTTCTTTTCTCCCCTCCTCCTGTACTCCATTATGAGACAGAAATGGGGTCCCAGAAACAAATAGAAAGGCCTTAGCATTTGAATTTGTGATTGTCTCTCCTTCTGAGAGAAATGTTTGGTCTTGTAGTCACAAAAACAGTTTAAACAGAGGATAGATTAAGGTGGGAGTGGTAACCCCACCAGAGAAGAATGAGCGAAACCTGTGGAGACCTGGTTATCTGAGAGAAGAGATCTGTTAAAGAAACCAGATTTGGTCAGAATATACCGATTTCCTGAAATCAAATCATATCACAGGAAAATACAGTTTTAGACAAAAAGTGGAGAAGGGGAAGAGGAGGGCAGAGTTTCTGGTCAGACTGGGAAGACTCACTCCATAATTGTGCTTGTGGGTACCTGTCTGGTCAGCAGAAGAGTGAGAAAACACAGGCTTGAATGTTTATCTCTTGCGCCCCAGAGAAATGCCCTTACCATAGACATGCTTCCCCTGCTGAAATGATTTGAAATGTTTTGGCTTCCTAGTGATATGGAAATGGAACATTTTTGTCATGTCAAAATATTTCATAGGTCAGACAGTTCACTCTTAGCTTAGCTCTGTTGTGCCTGTGTTTTATTCAAGCTCTGTCCACTAAAATAATTAATCCAGAAATAATGCACATAGAAAGAGCCAGAAAGCACTACCAGTAAGAAGGCAAACAAGCTAACTTCCCTGTCAAGTGATCACTTTATTCTTTTACTGAACAGTGTATAAATAAACCTTATCTATATAACTCTTACGTACCATCTTTTGTCTTCAGATATAAAGCGTTTTGTAAGCAGTAAGCTCTAATCCAGGATGTCATTTAAGCACATGTTTAAACTGTTCTTTAGAAAAAGGCCTAACTGAACACTTGTTTAAGTGCTTTTCTAATTAGGGGTTAATTAATGAAACTCCCTGGCTTTCCTGTGAAGGGATATTTTTCAGATGGAAAAATGGAAGCCAGACAAGTTTTCTTGCCAAGGACTGCACAGAGAGTTATAGGCAGAGCAGAGATTTGAGCACCTATCACCTCTCTCCGGACAGTACTGTTTGCCTAAAGATCCGTGCAGTCTTATTTCAAGCATTTATACAGCATTCAGGGGCTAACGGGTGCACCACAGACTTTGAAGTCAGGAAGTGTGGTAGACTACAAGGATACAAGCTGACAACTTCTGAAACATTCTCTTACGTATCTTTATGGGTCAGGACACAGCAGAATAGATGAGAACCCCGGTACTATTTTATTGACACCTTTTCTTTGTAATTAAAAGACCCTGTAAATCACTCAAAAGAAAGAGTCCACTTTTCTGCAAATCAGACAAAGAGAAAGGAAGAAGTACTTTATTTGACAGAGAAGGTCAAGGATGTTTTCCACTTTCATCTACAATTCTGGCAGCCAAGGGAAATCCAGATTCATGAACAAGGAAAATTGCTCTCATGGTCAATTAATCTATTGCTTTAATTCCCTCTAGAATGACTGCTGTGATCCCCAGGTGTTTTTATCCGGAGCCTGGTCTGTCTGTCTTAGTCTTTGGTGACAGTCTGACAAATTCCTTATGGACAAGTGCTCACTTATACACATGTTAATGCATCAGCCACCCAGCAAAATATTGGTAGGTTAACTAAAAGCCTATATATTAATTGTATGTAAAGGCTAATGCTATAATTCTGTAAATAGAGCTGGGTCTTGTTGTAGCTGTGTATGAAGAAAATTATACCTTAATATAATATTTTCTTTAAAATATTTTATTTCAAGCTATACTACTGTCTTTAACAGCAGCAGCCTTTCTGAACAAAGCAGGGAATACTGCAGTAAATGTATAGGAACATTTATCAAAACCTAGCAACACCACACTACTAATTTGGGATTCAGCACTTTACTAAATGTGCTAGAAAATAGCAGCAGGAGATGTTCTCAATTTGTGAATGAATTCAGTGCTCAGAGAAGTGAATGAGCCAAGAACAGCCTGGGCAGAGGGAGGTGTGTGGTTCCTCACCCAGCTTTCTCTCTTCTCCACATGACAGTTCTTTCTCAAAATTGGACCCATGGATCTTGAGAGTTGGTTCCATAAATGAGTCACTTTCTGAGCAAAAATAACTTACATGAAAATTAGAGTCTGAAATGGTTAGACTCAAAGGAATGTTTGGTTTATTCAAATACATTTGATTAAATAGTACCCAGCTGAGTATCTAGGACCTGGAAATTCCTGGACCTGCCTTCTTACATGGTTTGAGTCATCTTTTTGATTTTGTCCTTTTCTCAGCATCAGAGACAGTAAACTAATCTTTTCCACTCACTGGCACATTTCCTGGTTCTGTTCTCTCCCAGCTGCTCACCAAGCTTCTTACTTCACCTTTGTACTGCTGTAGCATTTGTGTTCAGCTTTCCCTTACATTTCCACACGCTTTCTCCCAAGTCCTCTTCTTTCAAGGGCCAGTCTCTTTTCTGCTGGTTTTATATTTTATCTTAAATCCACTTTTTAATCTTTCCCTTACTATGCATTAGATTTTTTGTTTGTTTGCTTGATTGCTTGCTTTTTTGTTTTTGTTGTATTCTTGTTTTGTGTTTTTCTTAAAAGAGATACACTGAATGGTTGCAAACAGTAACAACATTTTTTAAAAATCACCTTTTTAAAATGATCTCTCTTACTTGAGGTTTGCATGAGAGCTGTTTGAACACAGTTTCCAGCAGGGCCAGCTAAGCCTTTCTGCTTTTCATTTTTATCATCTTGATCTTCTTTTTTTTCTTGTTTCTTTCTTTCTACTCATTTTCACTTCAGCTCCAAAACAGGTGAAAACTTGTAGATTTAATCCATACGCATAAATTTATAAAAGAAAAGAAAGAAAAAGAGGGAGTATTTTTCTTGAAATTGTCTCTACTTATGCAGATATTTAGCTGATACTGAACCACAGATAGTAACCACAGAGTGACCATGTGCTTTCTCTCCTTCCCAGGAGTCCTGTTAATCAAACCCTCTCTTGCATTACTGGTACAGTTCTGTTAAATCAAAGGCAATGCACTGATTTACCACAGCTGAAATATCTCCAGAAAACATCACCTTTCTCTGGTTGTGTTCTTTACATTCTCTAGTAGGCATATCACATCAACAAATCCATAAAATGAATTGCCACACAATAAAGCAGCAGGGCAATAGATCTATTTCTCACCTGTGCACTGAAGTGTGGTTCTTCTGCAGTGTAAATGGGGCCAACATGTTTGTCACTGACACGTAGAGAAAAGCTCATGTGCTGACAGAAAAACTCTTGTGCTGACAGAGCAATTCAGGGCTGAGAAATCTATCAGGAAAAAGGCATGGAGAAGTTGTTCTGCTGAGCAGCATTGTACATAAATCCACATGTATTTGTGCTGCTGGATCACCATCTCATCTACTTTCTTGGATTCATATATAGAGTAGGTTTAAATTCTTATGCAGGAATCCGAAATTATACCTTTAATTTTACCCACCTTCTTAAGTCTGCTTCCCTGTCTCTTACAAACGTCATAGGTTTTACCTCACTCAGCTTTGGCCTTCTAAAAGTTAATCATCTCCTTTCAGCTAATTTATCACATCTCCTCCAAGGCTGATGGGAAGAGCTTCATTCCACCCAAAGCTCTCCATATATGATTCCAGGGTTTACTACACAAGCTAGATAAGCTTTCATACTGGAATTATAAATAGCTGGTACTGAGTGAGAACATTCTCATCATTTGTGGCTGCACCTTGTATAGCCCAGTTGTGGTGCAGAGTCAAGCATTTTGAGTATAAAAAGAAACATCACAAATCAGAGCTAGGATGTTTCTGCAATCCACAGATGTGTAACAACACATTTTCATGGGTACAGACATACTAATATCTATGCACCTGAAAATCACAGGAATTGTTGTTACAGTCCATATATTAAGCATTTCCTTGTGTTCTTTAATTTTAACGGCCTGACTTCTGTTTGTTTGTTCACTTTCCCAGTGAATGGAAGACAGTCTCATCCCAAACAGTTCACGAACCCACTCAAATCCCATCTAAAAATTGAATTTACTTGTAACTCCATGGGTAGTAGAAAACACAATCTGAGATCAGTGAGTTGAAACTGATTGATGTTGGTTGACTTTTTATTCTTTTCCTGAATCCAAACCTCTGTATTTCCACTTTTTAATGTAATTAATTAGATGGAATTTGTTATTTTGTTTAATTTCATACAGTATTTTCAGTACCTTATAAATATACCAGTCATAGTGAGAGGCATGCTTATTTGCAAAGAAAAAGTGCTAGGTCAGGTTTAAATACCAATGGTTTATTTGTACATGGGATTCATTTCCATTATAATCTGAAGCTGTATCTCAATGCTCAGGTGGAAAAGTTCCTTATTTCTGCAGATCTGGCCAGGCAGATATAACCCTGGGCTTCCCATCTGTGACAGACTTGATGTTCGGCATTTTTGGGGAGTGCTAAATGTGTCCAATGGATTTGGGTAATCACAGCAGGAATAACACAATGTAGAAGCACTGGACTCATGTACAGATCACCTTTGCAATGTTAAGAACATTTTTCCATATTTTTTAGAATCTAGAAACCTGAAGTGCTGAGTGGCTGTAAATCCAGGGAGGCCCTAGCCAAAACCGTATGATTACGTTCTATGGAAAGAGGCAAAGTGCCACACATTGGGATGAAAAGGAAATATCTGAATGAGTAAGGGAAGAGGCACCAGTTCATAGAGAAAGAATCCGGAAATACAGGTGATTCAATGAGATCTTAAGGCAATGTTGCCCTTTTGCAAAAAGGTGAAACTTGTTCTAGGTTAGGTTATCAGCAAGCCATATAAAATAATCTTTCTATTCCAATGAACACTTGTAAAGTCTCAGCTGGATTACAGCACATGGGTTTGGGAGTAACAGCTCTGAAACAATGGAAACTAATTGAGGAAAAGTAACCAAAAGCCACAATAAATGGCAGAAGATTTAGCACTGTTTATTGCCCAGAACACAGAAAATGGAATGTGAAAACAGTTTTCCTGTTCATTTGCTGCAAAGTGGACCTGTGTGTTCCCTGTGGTGTCCATTACAGGACAAGGAATGGTGGCTTGCATTTCAAAATATGGAAGTCCCAGGGAAAGAGCTTTAATGAAAGGGGTCAAGAGGCACAGGAATTGATCGTTGGGCAGGAAGATGGAGACTCTGGGACTTTTAAAACAGGTTTGAAAGACATTTCTCATGAATGGCACAGTTCAAATGCTCCTGTCTTGAGGACTGGCCCTTGCAGCCTACCCAGCCCCCTTCACAGGGGTTTCTCTAAATATGTGCTGAAAGTGTACTCAGTCAGCAAAAGCAACAGGGTCAGCATGTATCACAAACCCTGCCTGACATCAGCTGAAGCAATGTTCATGCAAAGGAGTCAGAGACTAATGACTAATGTCAAAATGAACATGGAATCAAGCTAAAAATACCCTGAAATACCCCATTAATCCCCATTAATCTTTGCCCCTTTGCCCCCGGTATGGGTGGGAGGGCTGGAGCTGCCCCTCTGCCCCCGATACGGGTGGGAGGGCTGGATCTCAAGGCACTGGTTGCTGCCAGACCCTGCCACCACACAGCTCCTCTGAGTTCTGCCCTCCCTGCAGCATTTTCTACACAGCACTGCGGACACAGTCCCACCTCTGTCTAAGTCCCTTTTTCTGTCTGTGCAGACAGATCAGCTGCAGTCTGTCCTACACCAGGCGCAGGCAGCGGTGCCAAGGATGGCAGGGGACACAGTGGCTGGCATTTGCTGATAACGAAGAACACAGGGGGCTTCTGTGGAATTATTATTGTACAAGGTAAACTGCTCTTACAATTTTTTTAGAAGCCATGCCTAAAAACCCTAACAAACTCTAGAGCTGGCCTCAAGAAATGCTTTTTGTTTTAAAGGCTACAGTTGATAATGTGGCATATACCTCTAATTAGAGAGTACAGGGAAAAAGAAGGAAATTAAAAGGCCTGCTCTTCTGGAATTTCATTTCTTTGGTCTTGTGAATGTTTGTGCCCTATTTAATCATTCCAGAGGTATGAATAAGTAATAACATTTAAATTGTTTGAAATTTATTTTTCACATGTAGGAAAAAAACCCCAAATTGATTTCCACCTCCTTTAAATGAGATATAATAAAACACGAGGAATCTGGAAAAATGCAGCTTTCCCCAATAAAATAAATGATGTGACAAGTATAATTGCCTACAGAGAAACATAAAATATCCTTGAATCATTTTGAGTAGTAGCAAACAAAATTTATTCCTCATGACCTAGTACTTTTGTCCAGAAGCAATAGTCATTAAAAGCCTTCACAACTTTTAAGTGGTACAAAATCAGTACAGGTGAGGGATTTTGGCCATGTGGCAGGGCATATACTGCAGGGAAGCTTTCATTACAAACAATAGTTTCATTCATACAAAAATGTCATCAACAGAGATGTCTCTTATTATCAGTGTCTTTGAGTCTAACCTTGTCCTTCCTGAAGCTACTGTTGATTCTGGTGGAGACAAGATGTGCCTCTATTTTTTATTATTCAAAACAGGCCTTCTATCATGGATGTCTTTCATGTAGAGGAACGTATTATATGAAAAAAATTTCCCTACTTACTCTGCATACACACCTAAACACAGCCCTGGCTGAGTGCATATGATGCATTTGATATCAGGGATGCTGGATGGATAAGGAATGTGACTAACAAGTCCTTAAAAAAGATTTGTCACATGTATTTTAAGCTAAAAAAACCAACTCTATGAGAAATACAATTCATCCTCAATGTTAAGCTTGCTAATATTTTTCCAGCAGTAAGTGAATATAAGGAATTACATAAAACATAGATGATCACAGAACAAGAATACTGTTTGCTAATTAACTTGACTGGATCTGACGTGATTAACTTGTGAGAATCAGGGCAGTTTCTATCAGTATCTTGAGACTATCTCAGATCTTGTTTGGTCATAATGGACTCAATTCTTCAGACACAGGATAGACATGCTATCTCTGAGTGGATGAAACTGGTTTCTCATCTGCATGTGACACATAAGTCCTTAGTTCAAAAGTTTCTTCATTTTCCTTCTCTTTCTCTTCTTAGAAAAATGGAAAATATTACCATGAAGAAAGTGAACCAAAGGACTGGCTTGACATGCAGCACATAAAGATGATAGCTAGTCTGTATTTCTTTGTAAATGTTCTGCCATCCTGCTTCTGCCATGCAGGATCCTCAGCATCAGCTGTGTGTGCTGCACTACCCAGGAAAAGGATTCAGCTGAAGAAGCTAAACTGACTTCTACATCCTTCTTCAGTAGAACCCAGTGTGAATAGGCATTAGGAAGGTATAACTTCAGGCAGCTTGGGACACTTTTAGATTTTTGCTGTTTGCAAAGTGTGCCAGAGAGCAGTTGGGACTTTTTTTTTCCCCAAAAGATACATGCCCAACAGTATCTTTTGCTTTGGCCCTCCTGCCAGTATCTTGTCTCCTTAAGGCTTTGTCTGTGCTCAAAAGGGATAGCTGCACTGCTGGAGCTAATGCTATCCCTTCTCCCTCCAGTGCAGAAACAGCTCATACAAGAGAAGTAGCTCCTTTGCCAGTACCACTCTCAGAACAAGCTGCACAGACAAAAAACCCTGTTTACTTGTTAAATGGAACCTCTTAGGGTTAGGAGGTTTTTAGCATATTTCTGTTGGTTAAAGCCCTGAGCTGTCTTTGCTCCTGATAGACTTAGTTGTGCCTGCAAAGATTCAAAATGTGGGCCTGTCTTGGGAGTGTAATTCAATGGCTAATTCAGCAATAGCAAGAAAAGTTCTGTGGGCCTTTGTCTTCTGCTTAACACCTGGAATTTTTCAGTGAAAATACTATATTGTATTAACAAGGACTCCCCGAAAAATTCTCAAATGGGTTATTCCTTAATTTTATGCAGCCTGCAGCCACAGTCTTTTTTTTTTTTTTTTTTTTTTTTTGTGTAATTATTTTTTTGTGTAAAGATGTGTATCACCAAAGGTATATGTAAAGCGTCCTTGGCCCTAAGGATTCAAATGGCTTCTTTCACCTATTCCACCCAGCATAATTATGCTAATTTTGTGCACTATTAGAAACATTTTACATGACCTTTGAAAAGTCAGATAGGTTCAGAGCACTAATTTCAGGGGAAGTCAGACACAGAATAACTTTTAAGGATGGGCCTCTGCTGTACTTCCACCAACACCATGAGCTCACATAAAGCTCCTCTGGTGCACGTTGTACTCTGGCAGTTCACAGATCACAGCTCCTTCCCCTCCTGCCCACAAGCACTCTCTTTCCTTTCAGTTACATAAGAGTTTGTGCAACTCTATAGTGAACTGGAGCAAGAAAGTCATCAGCGTAAAACTAACTGCTAGAAAAGTGGTTAATTTGAATCTGAATTAACTCTTTGGCAGAGCTGACCCTGTGGCCTCCCAGCACTAAGTGTGGCTATGACAGGTGGGGAATAAGGCCCCTGTGAGTTGGCTTCTGACAGAGGTCCCCACTTGTGTCTGCCTGGTGCTCTGGGAGCTGCAGTGTAGACATGTGCACGTGTCACCATTTCTCCTCCACAATATGGGTAAACCAGTTCCTTCTCACCTCTCATTGATGCTGTGAAGACAAAATTTTACAGACTCTGATGTTCAGTTTTAACAGGTGTTACAACATATGTGTTACATTGGTAAATGAATGTGGTAACTCCAAAAGTAAAACAGAAATATATCTTCAGAAATACAACAGGAATACATCTATCGAATTTCAATCCTTTCACTCACTTTGCAACTGGAGAGTAACTCTGGCACCATGTGCCTGATCCTGTACCACGCACAAGCATCTCAGGAGCTTCAGTGTGTGCAAAACCCTTGCACTTGAATAGGAGAACTCATGTTTTCAGGCATTTGTCAAACCAGTCTGAATAACTCCACTGGCAAAAACATCGATTGTAGTGGTTACTTATGAGAATAATTCACAATTATGCTGAAATAAACTAATATTTATGAGAAGAAAAACATGTCTTTTAAAACATTCTCTTTTCTGAAACACCTGAATATTTGTGAAGTCTAATGTAAAATACTCTTCAGGCAATTGGACAGTCACTGTTTATACATACCAATTAGAGGCTTCTGTAGATACACTCCATAAAGTAGGTCCTCTAAAACTGATATGGTAAAAAATGCTGCTTTCTAATATTTTAATTGATTTTGGAATGGTTCTCAAAGATGTTGTAAATATGCATTTCAGTTCAACATTTATCAGGCTAATATTGAGTTACTCCCAACTTAAACATGTGATTATCAGAAAATATACTATTTCTCATTAGGTGTAGAGGGAGCACAGGTTTAAAATCAAAGGACTCCGTGGATCCCTAAGTTCTCTGAGGCTATCCTGTCAGTAATGAACACCAGCTGTTCCACCCTGCTGGTCAAGATCCCAGAGGGTAGAGCATGTATTAGGCATTTGAAAGAGCATTTAACAGCAGTTACCAAGCTGCTCAGCTTTTCAGAGGTAACAGAATTATTCTTAAAAACTGCTTCATGACAGTCTTTCACAGAGTTAGTCAGGAGACAAAGATTTTTCAATTGTATATATCCATGTAATGCAAATTTTAGTGGTTTATTTTGCCTGAAGATCAAGTGCATATAACTGGCTTTGTTCCTAATAGCAATGAAGGTTATTTGTACTTTTGGGGAAAGCAGTAACCACAATATCATTTCTGACAGGAAATGATAAAGAACTTGGAATATTTCAGTACACGCTGAAACTTTAATCTCAGCACTGTATCATAGCTGGGCCTCCCTTGTTTTGGGGAAAAAAAATGCATGTTTTTTCTAAACGCACATAATTTTTGAGTGAATGACTAGATCAACTAGGGAAAGCCTCTATTTCTCAGCAGTAAGAAAAAGACTGAAAAATATTATGAAAGGAAGAAAATCAAGACAACCTTTTATGTAGCTTTAAGTTCATGGCCTATCAAGATATTGTTTCCTCACTGATTTTTTCTATAGTGAGTCAGATTCGTAGAAGTATCAGGCATTCATTTTCTGTAAAATCATGCCAACTGAAGCCATACCAATTGGAGTTATTAGAAAGTCTTCCTGTTAAATATATTGTCAGATATCTGTACACTGATGAATTTACTGCATTATAACTCATATTTTATTAATATTCTCAGAATCTACAGAAGCTCTTGTGTGGTAACAGTAAGGATGCTCAAAAATACCCTTTCCGTCTCTTTCTTCTTTAAAATAATGAAGAAATACAGGTCCATCTGAAGCAATCTTCCATTTTATGTTTTTTGTAAGGCTTCATTACAAGTCAGCCAAAATAGATGGAAACTGTTACTTACCTAAAAGAGCTTTGGATAAGCCATTTGTGTAATAGAATTTCACTTCTATGAAGTCTTTGCCCTCATCTGCAGTGCCTAGAGCTGAATTTTCAGAAAGCCCTGAGACAGTTGGAGGAAGAAGTAATGTTAAATGGTAAAACCCAAAAAGAAAAATAAGGAATAGATCCATCATTTTGCTCTGAAAGAGGCTGAACTAAACCAGGTAACAAACAGGTTTTCTTTCTACAGGGAACAACCATTTGAGCAAGTCTGGATGCTGGAGAAATATCTAATGAGTATGAATTTTGTGTCCATGAGGGGACATCTAACAAAAAGTGTTTGGCTGATGATTTAGTGATGGAAACATATAACCAGATGGACAATTTTGTACCTGCCCATGATCTTCCTGTCAAATACTCTCTTTAAGATTGTTTCTATTAAGCTATCTGCAAAAATTGTCAGAAGATCACTTTCTGAAGGAGCTGTGGATAACCCAGAAACCTTCAATGGCTATGCTGATACCTTTGAATTACTACTTCCTTGATATATTAATTTGTGTGTGTCTAGACTGATTTCCACGGGGTTGGTAGTTGTCTTTGGAGGTGAAAACATAATATTTAAATGATTGTTTATTTCTTCATGACTGAACTATGAAAATATTTGACATGTTTTCTCATGTTGCTTCTTATGAAATTCACTATAAAAATTTGATTCTGTAACATTACTCAATAATCTGAGAAGGAACAGATTCTGTTTTCATGCTACTTAATTACTAGTTCCATGGAAATAAAGAATGTGGATATTGTGAACCTGGAAATCAAGATCTAATCCTATAGTCTTATGTTGTCATTACAGGATGTTTAATTCAGAAATTGAAATGATAGGGATTTTTTGCTTTTTTTTTTTTTGTCAAGTAAGTGTTTCATTATTTGTGTAGCGTATAAAATATACCTCCAAACCACAGGGAAAAGATACATTAAGCTTCCTAATAAAGCATATATTTTAGTTTTTCACTCTCTTCTTCATGTCAGCTAATGTGTTTTTAATTTATCACTCAAAATTAATTTCAGACTTCAAACACTGAAGTCACCAGTTGGTGTATTAAACATATCATGTCATGTAATATCAGTCCCTATGTTTGTACTACTAAAAATCAGTATTACATATTACTGAAGACCTTTAATACACATACATTGCCAAGCTCTGTGCTTGTTACTGATGTGGATTCTAGGGTGTTAAATCATGATGCATATTATATGGAACATATTATAGCTCATCTTTTCAGAGATCAGTACCTGGCTCTTTATTTGTATTTTGATATTGGCTACAATTTTAGTAAATATTTACTTTAAGAAATGTATTGCATTCAAAATAATTTTTTAAAATTAATTTATTTGCTTTTCTAATAGCTCGTATATCCTTACAAGCAACCTGAATTTGATACATCTATTTTGTTCCAACTGATAAAATAAAATGGTCATTAGAGTTTCTATGAGAAAATGATGTGTCTACTAGGAGTTGAAAATCCTGATCATTTGATTAGAAAACACTGGCACATTCTCTCCCTCCCCAAAACACATATTTGCTCATAATGGACGATGAAGCTAATTATACAGTATCTCCTTGCATGCTGACTGAAGCTGGTTTGCATGTTAATGTGGAGAAGAAACAGCATTAAGACTGTCAGTGCTGGACATGCTTCAATGTTGCCTTTTAATTAAAAGTTCAAATTTCTGAGAGAATAGCTGGAAAAGAATGTACCGGAATCTTACACAAGAGCTCAACTTACAAAACACAGCAGTCACATGGGTTTGTTTCCTGTCACACACTGTTAGCATCAATGACACTGCTGCTGCCAAGTTCACTTGATCTATGCATAAAAGAGATGCTTACTTTTCAAGAGTTATTTGCCCAGCAATAATGAAAACATCCCAAATTCCTTCATAGTTAACATGCCCCCACCCCCAGACATTATTAATATGTGGCCATACAGATCAAGAAAAACAAAGTATTGAATTGCTGACCTCAGGATTTTTCCTGTGGGGTGGGGGTTGCTTTGATTTGGGGTGGTTTAAGTTTTCTCATCAGGAGCAGAGTTTCCTTTTAATGGCTGTTTCATGAAAGCACATTTTCTCTGCTTACTAGCTTATCTGTAATGTTTTGCATGGATTTCTAGATCGAAGTTCCTCTCATTAATGAAAATTGAGATAGCTGGCAATTCTCTCAAAGCTAGGTTTATGTCCTGAAAGTGTACCAGCCCATGGAAAATAATGCCCCAAGTTTGTGATTCAAATCATTCATTCCTAACAGTAAGTGAATATCACATTTTCAAAGATAACGTGTCAAAGTTTCCCAGAGATATTCATTCCAATGGCTCACATCTGATTATCTGTTGCGCTGGGGTAAACACAAAGTAATTTTCCTTGCACAAGTAAATCAGCTCTGTCATCACACAGCCATAAATTGAAGCACAATTGGCCCACCCTTTTTTGATTTTCAAGTGTAATGGCTCAGATCGCAACAGCAGTAGAATAATGTTTGCATATTTGGTTCATTTTAAAATCAAATACCATTATTTAAATGATAATTGGAATACTTTCTTTAGTAAAGACAGCATAAACAATACATACATGAATTAATCATCTTCCCTTATGAACTTTACAGTTCAATGAAGAAGATCATTTAGCCAATGAACAACTACATTGATCAGCATAATATACCTAAAGTTGCACTAGATGAATGAAGAAAGTCCTTTTAGTGAAAATGCAGTTGACCTTGGTGCAGTCTTGCAATATTTTTGCAACCTAAACTCCATTTGATTATTTTTAAAGTATTTTTTTAAAGAAACAAATGTCAGATCAGAGGGAAAGGCAGTCTAAACCAATGTCTTCTAACTGTGAGTGAAAGAGGATGTCTAATTAAGCAAAATCATATAGACATGTATAATATTCTCTCAATCTGCTAAATTCTTAGGCTTCTTGTGTTCTGTGATACAGCTTTTCCAGTGGATTTTGAAGGCAGATGAGGCACTTGAGACACCACATTTCCATTAGCCATTCAAAAATTTGCTCTGTTGGCTTAATTTTTTCTTTTTTTTTTTTCCAAAAAAATTTTGTAATTTTTACCTTTTCCCTTTTTCCGAACTTCAGAATGGGTGTACACATTTTTGTTGTATTATGAATACATGACAGATTGCCTGATCACATGAGAAAGAAGTATAAGCCAAAGTCACCTTTGGCCTGGTGACCTTTCTAAGATTTCGATCTAGATTTCTCTTCAAGAACACTTATTCTAGACAACTAGATCAGCTCAGAGGCTAGCTGCTCCTTATAAAGGAGCCTCCAAATGCTAACATTTTCTGTTGCTTCATTTTTGATAGCTATCAAAAAACTACACTAGTTAGCCAAGGAATATAGTAGAGAACTAAGTCCTCACAGCTGCTCAAGTGTTGCTTTAAAGCCAGGACACTGCACTCCATGCATCTGTTTGAACCTTCTCATCATGAGGCTTGGGTGCTGGAGGCTCTCGACACATCCAGGTCAGAGGGAGAGGCAACCCATGACTGCAGCTCAGCTCTTGGGTGACCCGAGTCACTTCCACGGGGCAAAGCTCTCTGCACTGACTAGTCAGACCAGATGTTCCAGTTGTGGACACATCTTGTTCAGGTGTCTGAATTTGGATAAGTCCAGGCAGTATAGCTGAAAGACAAGTAATGTTAAACAGTTTAACAAATACATGATAATGAATTTTATCGAGACTTTTTGGTGGATTATATATAGTTTTTTTCTCAAATTCATTTTCTACACAAGTTTCAATAGAGTTTTCAAGTTGAAATAGGTGTTTATGAAAAGCAATTTTCAAAGCTTCATGCCCACAGAACACTGGAACATATTTCAGCTGTGCATGTGGGAGAGTCCTCACCAGACACTCTCCCATGCCCAGACAAACATCAGAGCAAAATGATCCCACCTGAGTGATGTGAGTAACCATGTCTACAGAACACAGCCTGATTTTCAAGTGTCCATGAATGATTATAGCATTAAATGGTTCAAAAAACTGATCACTGGAAAAATTGAATAATTGATTGTTTCCTCAAAACTGAATTCTCTATGTAGATATTTGATGCAATAAAGGTACTAAATTTATCAAATAAAGCTTTTGTTGTGAATTAGTCACTCCATGACAGCTACAAGCACAAAAAGACATAAACACACATCAAGTATTGCTTTGTGAAATTTGTCACAATTGACAGCCTTCTGGTAAGGTCTCCGACAGAATGTAAATGGGGTCTTTACTATTTGAATAATGTAAAAAAGAGGAACATGTCAAGTCTATTGAATTTATTTAGACTTTATCACTCTAGGGCCTTCAGTTATACTAAAACAGCCAAGTGCTTCCTACAAACATTTTGCCAGAGACAATATTTTACCTTTAGTTAACAAACAACAATTAATAACCTTTAAAATCTGAAAGATTGTTTTAAGTTCCTTCTAATCAGTTTGCTTTTTAAATCCCAAAATAGAGGTAAAAAGATACACTTTAACTGTGTTCAGAACATAGCAAAGGAAGATTAGCCAAAAAAATTCTCTTTACCCAAAAATAGAAAACCTATTTGGTTTCATTTATTTCTCTGTTTATTCATGTTCTCACAAAACATGCCAGAGAATTAATAATGTATTTTGCAAATAAGTTGTGATCTAAGACATCAGTCTGAGAAAGCACATATGCATGCCTGATCAGGGAAGTACTTAGCCATATGCCCAGCTTCAGTAGGGCTCAAGCATATTCAATGGGATCCTTTCCAAAATTAGGGCCTGAGGCAGTGAGATACTGAAGGAGAATATTAGCACAAAATGTCATGGAAACATAGAATAATTTAGGTTGGAAAAGACCCCCAAGATCATTGAGTCTGATCATTAACCCAGCTCTGCCAAATCCACCAGCAAATCATGTCCCTAAGTTCCACTGGACTACTTATCCTGGAGAGTCAGACTGACCAATAAATGTACTGAGGTAAAAAATAGACTATTTTTTAAAGGGAATATTTCAAGGATCTCATTCACAGCACAGGCCCCAAGAAGCTGTGGTTGCATGACCAGGTTGGTGATGTGCCACGGGAAAAGGGTGAGTGGTGTGGGAAGACTGAGAGCTCGTGCTGGGACTGAAAGATGACAATGAAATGAAACCACCACCACCACCACTGCCACCACTGCTACCACTGCCACCACTGCCACCACTTGGCTGGAGCCTTACACATTCCCTCCAAGATGTGGATGTAGTGAACGGCTTTTCAGAACCTCCACATTCAGACACTGTTTGCCTTGATTTGTTGGGTAAATTTTTGCATGTTCACTCATTCTTTGGTTTTCTGGGATGTAATTTATGGTTTTTAGGTTTGAGTCTCATTCCTGCACTTACAGTCTCCATTTTTGTTGATTTAAGGAGTTTTACATGCTCATGACACTCTTTTTAGAAGCATCAAGCCTTGTTTTATTAGACAAATGTTTGATTGCTCTAGATTAAACTTTCTACTCATCAGTTATAAAATTTTGCTTCACACCTACTCCTTTCTTTAATGCAACAGCATTTATGTGGATTCACCTTTCATCCCCATTTTTTTTGTCACCAAGGATTTTTCTGTGAGAGCTACTTGTTACAATGGTTGACTCTGAAACCCTTTTTTGCAGCTACTAAAGAAACCAGCTCTGTCACTGATTTGTATTGAAAATAAGCCCAGAAAGCAATAAAATCAATTCTAGAAAGAAAATAGCATGATTCTTGAATTCTGAAGTCAAGCTCGGCATCATCCTTATAGCAGAATGCGTTGCATGGGGAAATAGCATTTGGGATTCTTGGCTCATTCCTTCCCGTCTTCCCTCAGCATATGCTGAAAACTGAAGGAGCACATCAGCAGCCAGACACTCACTATCCTCAGGAGTCTCATTCCTCAAGCATACTTAGTGCACTTACGCACCAAATGGAGATCTTTCTTTTGGTGCTCAGAGGAAAATTATGTGATTTAGGTATTTGAGAATGTGGTGCTGACAAGTTTGAAAGTAAAAGAGGAAAGCTGATGATCTTGATGCTTGATTCTTTTTGAAATCTATCTGTGAATTCTTGTGAACAAGGCAAACCTTCCAATTTATTTGAATTCCCTAATATTTTTCCAGTGTGAGATGTTCCTTTGTGGAAGTTTTTTTAAAAAAAGCCGCTAAGTCTGTCATTTGACCCGTATTTATTTCAACTCTAATCAGCACAAGCAACCCGTACTACTTCATACCCCAGGTTACTCATTCCCACTCTCCCATCACTCCCTCATTTTGTCAGTGCAACCATTTGCAGGGCTTTGAAGAGAACTTGATTAGATAAGTGACCCGGGTTAAACATAAATCTTTCACATTTACTCATTTACAGAGTTATTTTTCAGCCATATCAACTCCTAATCCAGATGACCACATGAGCCCTAGTCTGATGTGGATATGAGGTGGTGGAAGAAACACATCAGGTGCCTGTCAATGCAGTTGGCACTGTGAATGGCTTAAACAAACTGTGAAAATGCACCAAACCACCTGCTCTTCTTCCCCTCTCCACGGCTCTCAAACACAGATCTTTTCTTTTCTACCCTCCAAAAGAGCTATGTCTTTGATTTGGTTAGTTCTTCAGCCTGTCTCATGATGTTTCAGCTGGAGAGGCTGAGATGGGACAGCATGTGGGACCGTGTTTGGAGGTTCAGGCAGGATCCTATATGTTGCACTCCAGTGCGTGAGTTGTGTGAGCAGCACTGTATAAGCTGCTACAGGTGAAGAAACACCTAGAGATCTTCCACCTATGGGACAACGTGGGAACTGGCGGTGAGGTGAGGATGGAAAGGCTGAGGCAGGAATGGCAAAGAAATAAACATCAATTTCGAACCCCTCTTGATTTTTGAGCTGACCATTCTTTATACAAAAGCCTGAAATCAGGTTGAGGCACATAATTCTAGGTGGAATATCTACACTGAAGCTTACTGCAGTTAAGGTCCCCCATTTGAATTTCATGTGTTTCAGTTAATTTATCTTACTTTTCTTGAGAGAGACCATTAAAACAAACCCCAGGAGGAACTGTGTGCTTGAGTCTCGTGCACCCCATGTGATTTCAATGCCAGGTTTGTACTAGCAGTCTTAGTCTACGCACTGGTCTCACTTTTGGCAGGCCACTGGCAACCCTGCTCCATCTCCTGTGAACTGGCTGCTCACACAAATGCACGCAGAAGCAGGAGAGACACCACGGTTTCCAGGCAGCCCTGGCTGCGTGTTGATTGCTGGGGCAGACGACTCAGAGCAGAGCAGCAGGAGCCACGATGTCCTGCTGCAGCCCTAGGACGTGGAGGTGACAGCCTGTTCTCCAGGATGTTCCCAAGGTGTGTTCATCATGAGGCCCCTGACTCCAGTGTACCCCTCTCTGGCCCTCCATCTCTGGTTTCACAGTGCAAAGCAAAAACACAATAACAAGAATTTTAGTTCTGGGGAGATGCTGGTAGGTGAAGGAATTCAAACAACTAACAGTTACCCAGGAAAATATGTTGCATATTTTTGAAAAGAATTGAGCCATGAGCTCTCAAATTTCTATTGGAAATTCTTGTTAGATATGACAATCAGGGTTTGAATTTACACTAGTTTCATCAAGGATATTCACTCATCATCCACTGACATTTTTTCTCCCAGGACAGCATTTACCAAATAAGATTTCTTGGGCTTTCTTCACATTTTAAGAATTATTTTCATTATTTTCTGTTTAATTCAGTTATGTTTAATTTAATTAATTTAAATGAATAATTAATTTCAAGATTTTTGAGCAGTTTTGAAATCATCAGCCCATAAATTTACTTACTATATGGGATTTTCAAAACTCTCAGGGTTCTAATTAAATCACAAAGCCTGTTTGGACATGATCATCATGAGTGTTAAATTAACTTCTTGAGAGCCATTAATTAGACATGATAATGTCAGGTGTTTTTCTTTAAGTGACAAGAGAAATTCAGCTGCTGCAAGCTTGAGCTTAAAAAAACATTAAAATGAAATCAGTTGCTGTTAAAGGTTCGTTTCTTTAACCTTTTGTTCGATAAAAACTCAGAACCGGTTAACAGCTGAGAACACATTTAATCTTGATTGCTTCATTCTAGCATTACTTAATTTAATTCTTTTATCTTTATCCCTAGCTTTGAAATCTTACCAGCTCTTTCCAAGCCACTGTGATTGATAGTTATATTACTCTCATGTGAATTGGTAGTGAAGGTGATGTTTCTCTGCTTTGAAAGCAATGCCACAAATGAAATTGAAAACCATACTTTTAAAAAGAGAGAGAGTACTTACGATTTGGGTAAAATTATCAACCTTGGTGCCAATACAAAAATTGAAGTATAAGAGTAGCCTCATTTACTCATATCCTACATTTAATTTACATTTTATATCAACCCTTAAGTGCCAATTTTAATGCTAAATGAGCTGTTACTTTGGAAATAGATTATCTGGTTTGATGGAGTGCCAGAAACTGACATCTAGTTCAGCACAAGGATAGTTGAAGAAAGCCACCTTAAATGCAACAATTTTCAAGGACAGTGGGAATATATTGCTCCATTCAGGAAACTCTGTATGCTAGACACATGCTGTTTATTGCTTATATAGACTGAGAAGTGGTAAAGCATTTACCCAACGTTTCCATTACTCAGACATCCTTGGTATTAGCTTGTCCGAGCACGTGGATCTCCTAAGTTCTTCCAGCTCGACTGATTCAGAGATCTAGTTTTACTACAATATATTCACAGCAAGAATAGCAAAGAAACTGGGGGTCAACACCAAGGTTCAGGTTACTGATTTTGTGTCAAGGCTGGCAATAAGGCAACACTGCAGAGCTGAAGCCTCAGAGAGCAGTCTGGGTGGCTTCTGTAGAAGTACCTGGAATCAGTCCACTTTGGAGCTCCAAGTCCACCCTCTGCCTGCCTGGGCATGTCCCAGTTTGTGCATTTGGGCACCTACCTTCTGGCTAAGCAGTTCAGAGATGTCTAGGGAAGTACCTAAATGTCTCCTAACTTTCCTAGATGAACCATCAGGCATGCTCAGAGTGTGTCTGACATGCTGGACCAGGAAAACCTAAAAGTTATTATTTTCATTTAGAAACAATTATTCACCACCCCTATGGGAGCCAACCAGTTCGATCACCATCCTACATACTCTCCATCTGGAAGGGAGTGAGTCTATAGCTCTTCCTGGCAAATCACTCTGGTGGACACCAGCCATGAGGTGGCTTTCCACAGAGGCTGGGCTACTTCACACAGGAGAGTGAAGGATTTGTGCAGCCACAGGGAAAATAAAGGAAAAAGGTGCACCTTTATCTGCCAACACAAAGGGTGATTACCCATAAAGAAAGTCTTAGACTCTCTTTTGCTTCCACAAATGTTTGTAGATTTATTCAGTGATTAACTTTTTAATGTGACATTCCTAGATTAAGGACTACAAAGGAAGTCATACTTATTTACATCATTTGTATTACATTAGCATCTAGAGTCCCTAACAAGGTTGATCTCTAATATTCTATTCAAGGTATTCATTTGTTGAGGGACAGTCCCTAAGAGTTTACAGTTTAATAAAGAAAACACACCAGTCAGGGAAGGATGGAGGTCTTATGATGTATATGGGTTTAGACCATTGTGGACCCTTTTCCCCTTGTGTGAATTTCACTTAAATTTATATACTTTTGTCTCTCCCATTTTCATGATGAGCTGAAAGACTCTGTACAAACCAAAGCATGCAAAATGTTTCTAATATCTACTATCATGCAGATATTAATTCTGAAGGGCATTAGAATGACACTCAGGACATACTGAAACTATTCTTTGTATCAATAAAAATAGACTCTAAATGAGGTGCATAAACTGAGCCATGTTACATTTTGAATTTGAAAGATTTACAGGCTACTAAGCATGCAAACTATCCTAGATCTGCAAAGAGCATAAAATACATCCCCTCCAAACTGAAAGCACTAACACTTCTGGGAGCTTAAATTTGATTAATGATATCAATGGCTGTAAACATTTGTTTTTCAGATTTTGACCCTAAACAATGCATGAGCCACTGAAGAACTCATCACATGTAATTTACAGCCCTGTCTTTTTCTGCTCTGTCTTTTCAATAATGCTCAAAGTTTTGTCAGAGTTAGACCTAGCCACTTTTTTTTTTTTTTTTTTTTTTTTTTTTTTTTTTTTTGGTATGAGGCTTTGTAACAAGAAGAGTTGATTTTGATAGTTCATAGAAATTAAATCAGTGCTGAAGCAATGACCTATTAACCTTGGAATAAGGGGTCACAGTGGGCAAGATGTGAACTGAGGCCTGTCTGCTTTTAGAGGCACAGGGACAGGTTTTCACATTAGTAGACATTCTACCTACATCATGCAAGCTATGCTAGCTTGAATTCACTCAAACTACGTGAAGCCAAATCAGTGTGCTGCATGCACTGCCCTTTAGATTCACTTGAAATAAAAAATCTGTATCAATCTGTGCACCAGAGCTCTTCCTCATTCTCTTCATTCTTTGTGCACACTTCAAACCCTGTGGAAAAATCTTTTGACAAGTAGGCAACCTGTCCCTTTGGTTGTATGCACCTCTCTGGACCCAACTTCAAGAATCATTAGAAGCAGGTGAAATTTTGTTAACAGTGATGCAAAGGTTCCTTGTATTATTTTGTTGTCTGAAATATTCTCTCTCTATATGGATTAATTCTTTTTTAAATAAAAGACTAAAGAAACTCGCTAGTTCAACTAAAGATCTTCATGGGTGAACTGGAGGGAAAGTGTCATGTCTCAGCTGTGATGCCCAGAACTGCACACAGGATACAAAGTGAGGCTGCACCAACACTGAATACAGAGGGATAATTACTGCTTTTCACCAGCTGTTTATGCTGTGCTTGATGCACCCCAGGATGGGGTTTGTTTTCTTGGCTGCCAAAGCAAATGTTGCATATTTGCATATGTATTATTGCATTGTATTTGTACTCAAGCCTTCTAGTTCTTCAAGGATCCAAGAAAACTACTATACAGAAGACCATTAAGTAAAAGCTAGATTGGCTTTGAATCATGCTGGAAAAAGGAATACGTGGCAGGAGATATTAACACAAGCTTTTGCAGATATTAACTGAATGTCAGGGTAGGCAATGCAAGTTTCTTGCTTTGTTTCAGAAGTTTGATATACTACAACCATTAAGCCAAATTTTGTGGCTACACTGAATGCAGAAGAGCCCAGGATAGGTTAAGATTTTTAAAAACTTAAAATATGAAGGTGGGAAAGATAGAGTTGTGAAGTATTTTCTAAGAGCAAATACGTAGAGAAGGATCCTGATGGGAGAGGACGAAGATGCTGGGCCAAATCCCTGCCTTTCAGCCCCTGCCCTCCCTCCTTCTGCCTTGCAGGGGGCTGCCAGGAGCCGTGGCCACCCCTCTGCTCCTGCTTTGCTCACAGCTCTGCACCCTCTTGGCACTTCTCCATCCACCTCTACCCAGCCTATACAAATGGCTTTCAAACTATAGGTAAGCAGAAACGTGTTACAGTTGTGAGGGAAAAGGCCATAAGAAGGAAAAAAGTAATTTAGGTGGAGGAGATGAGGACTTCTCCCATCTTTATAGTTTTCAGACTGCTTTAATTCTTGTCTGTGGGTAGCTCCCACAGAGCAAGTAAAATTACAGTGAACTATGACATAATTGAGGAAAAAACCAGGATCTTGTTTGATGATGACCATATACTCCTGTCTGCCAATAAAATTACACACTCACATTTATTTCTGCTTTCACTGTAACCACTCATCCCACTTTTCTGCTGTTTTGTTTTTAAAAGTTTAAAGAATCTGAAATAGTACATTACTCTCTCTAGTCAGATTTTTATATGTACTTCAACACTGAAGGCACAAAAGGACTGTTTTGACAATTTGCTGAAAATGCTGTTACAGTTTCTAGCTGTGAAACTGAACTTACATTACCTCAACTGACCGGACCCGTAGCAGACTCTCAAATGGAATGCATGCATCACTCTCTGCCAATTCAGAGGTTATTTAATACGGTATGTCTGGAACCAGCCTTTTTGTTGAAATTGTTTTGGCTAAGAAACTATCCAGATGAGTCTACTGCAAAACTATGTGCTTTGACTGGGATTTTCAAAGTCGGTCTGGAACTGCTCTGCTCAAAAGCAGCAGTGTTAGAGATCACTTACTTTGGAGAATATCTCTGAAACCAAAGGTTTGGTTTGGTTTTGCTAATTTTTATTTTATTTATTTATATGTAGGATCAGTGCAACTCATGTATGCATCTATTATTGTATTCAAAACAACTTTACCTTTTTCACTGTCTCTGCTAAAAATATTCAATAAAATATCACCAGAGATAGGCTGATAAAGATAGGGAAGAACTGTAATTTAGTCACATGGATGGAAGATATAATTTTTCAGTATTCTGTTTAACCATGAATCATATTATCCAGAAATGGTTAGTTACTATGTTAATGGGAATAGCTGATGTATTGCAGTAAGTACTGGCATTTTTCTGCTATGATGGTTTTTTATTCACACTAATGAGCATTTTTCTTTTAAATTGGTTGCACAGTTTAATTCATTGTCATCCTCTTTGACACTCCAGAACAAATTTTGCTCAATCATACTAGTGTAAATCTAGGATCAGCTATCTGTTCTCATCAGTGATAGACCTATATTTGTCTAGTGTTTCAAACAAGACTTTAGGCAAATTTCCATCACACAGTGATAGCTAAGAAGAATCTGAAGGCTTGGGCTTTTATTTCTTTATGTAAGTGAAAGAAAGAGACTTTGGTCTTATATAGTTAAATGTACTATTTCATACCTAAGTGTATAGCTATGAATATCACAGGCTGCAGTAAGTAATGAGTCTGAGTTATCCTCGAAAACAGCAATCATGGTGAGTGAAATATTAAGCCCAAGTCAATAGTCACTGCTGAGAAAGCAGAGCTTGTTAACCTGGGCAAGACAGCCCCTCTGATGCTGCTGCTGCTCTTTGAAAGGTGACTGAAAGGCTGTGTACTCTGGCAGGAAGGTGTTGATGAATTTAGTGGAGGTGACCTTCGGTACAACCTCACCTGCCCCACATCTGGGACATAGTGAGAGGTGGCACCTGTGGAAGGGGCAGAAAAAACGAGTGTGTCAGCTCCTCCCTCAGACACTGGAGTTCACAATCTGGCATATTAATTTGAGCTGCTTTTCTTGGACGAGATTTGTCTGGATGGTTTTTCAAGTCCTGCGAGGTAGATTGAATTCAATTTTTCATCTTATTCATCATTAAGTGTGTAATGGGCAGTTTCAGACTTGTAATGAAACTAGGTCAAACAGTAGCTGGCTTGTATAAGCTCCAAATGTCTGGTTCACTAGAGTCTGGTATGTTTTAAATGAGAATAGATGGTATTCTGATGTACCTTAAAAAGCAGAAAAGGATAAATGTACATTAGCCATGAATAGATTTTTCTTATAAAATATGTTGGAAATCAATTATGTCCCAAGTCCAGCATTTCCCTCTTCAGGCCTTTGGGATGTGGTCACAAATGCAATTTCAATGTCCAAAATTCAAGTGATATAGTTTAAATCCTGCCAGCTGTCACTGCACTAATTCTAATCAACATTGCAGAAAAGATACTTTGAAGTCCAGAATTTAAGTCTATATAGGAATATAATGCAAAGTAGCATAAAATCTTTATAGAGCTCCACACACACTCATTCAGTGTTACAAGTACTTTGTCCAGCCTGTGACACAATAGATAGATAATACACTATCTCCAGCTAANAAAAAAAAAAAAAAAAAGGCGCAAAACAGTTTACCATTCTCATTTTTGAAATATTAGACAGGTCTTTCAGGACCACAGATGAGGAAAAACATACATATTATGATTTGTAAAGTTTGCAAATGCACATCTTTGTACAATGCTCATAAAAAAGGAAATAGAAATGAAGAAATGTATGCTAGACACTGAAATACCACATTTCAAGGCACAGTCTTGGGGTTCTCATGTCAGCATTCCTGCTGAGCCCTCAGCAAGCCACTGAGCCAGGCTCCACCATTTCTCTTCACACCTTTTATTTCTTCTGAGCTTCTCTGGGACCAAACTGCTTTTTGCCCTGTGCTTATAAGAGTAGTTGATTTAATCTAGAACTAGATAATGAATTATGATAATGGCACCTGATTGTGATAGATAACAGGCTATGATAGATAACAGCACACTCAGTCAGCAGACAAAGTGTCAAAAAACATATAAATATCAACAGTGGCCATGCTATTTACAAATTCACAGAAAATGTGAATGAGGAAAATTTTCAGAAATTTTGCTGGGTCCCCATCTTCAGAGTCCTAGAGTCCCTTAGTATAACCCACTCTTTGAACCAATATTTATGCTACTAAAATTGCTACATGTACCACTGTACCTTTCCCTGGACTAAATCCCCATCTGGATAAGTCTTGCTCCAGTGCCCAAAGTCTCACTTTCCCTTCTGCTCAGCATCACACCTTTGGTATCTCCAGGGGTAGGGATTAGTCTTCAGCTATTCCACAGCCTTGCAGGAAGAACACCTTCTTAAAAATGGGATCTGCAAATTCAAAACTACCACAGGCCAAAAAGAGCCAAAAGTGTGGGTTTCCCATATTGTAAATGTTAGTCTATTCTGTTAGACTACTATGTGGAAGTCGGTGCATGACCTGAGCATGTCTAATGGATCACGCTTCTCTAAGAAGCTAGGGTAGGTTTAGCTGCCTCGTGCCTTTTATCAGCTTGCACTGGAGTGTAGAAGCTTTATACCCTCAGCCAACGCATCTCTGAGTAAGTGATATGCCAGTCCTTAGGAACTTTGTGCACTGAAACAGAGGAACAAATTGATTTTAAGCACCTCCAAGGCTTAGAGATGACCTGAGCGTCAGCACTCTGAGAACTATGGACATGGTACTGGGGACATGAGGAGTCCGAATGAAACATAATCAGAGAGGCAGGCAGCTGGTCCCTGGGCTCGGGGTAGCAGTTCAAATGAATACCTGCACTAGCTATTCATATTCTTGCCTTTTTGTAAGGAAAAAAAATCAATGTATTGTTTTTTCTACCCTGACCCCACTTATTACTTGAGCTGAGTGAATAATTCACAGTATTTATCTTTCCTGACAAACAGAGCTGATTTTTCTCTTCTTGGGCATGAAACCATCTGCCTGTAGCTATGAATAGATTGTAGTTTCCTCATGTTTATCTCTCTAAAAAATGCAATGATTTCCACCTCCCCTTCTTTCACTTCCCTTCTCCCAGTCTTATTATCTCTATGGATTGATCCTGACCTGACCTCTGAACTGTTTTCTCGTCACAGAAATCATCAGGGTAGTGTCTTTCAGCCACAGGTGTAGAGACCTCATGTATGCTGTTATTTGCTATTGTTTAATTTTTTTTGTTTGTTTTGATAGATGCTCTCAAGATGAACAAGATGTTACGATGAACACTTTTACACATTTCTAATATATTCAATATATTAAGATCTGGGGGAAGATACAAAAACAGGTGCAGCATAAAATAAAACTGAAAAAGGTTGGTTAAAAGAACAAGCAGTTTTCTGAGTAATTTCTAGACCTAAATCTGACACGGAATTTTGAAGTCAAACATGTCTAAACCTTACAAATATTACTTTAAAATTAAATTTTTGCTATCCTTTATTGTGATAACATTCTCTACAAGCAGGTACAGCAGTGGCAGGGTGCAGGTTGAATGAACCATAACAAATATGAATATATTAAAAAACTCACAAGTATTTTTGGAAGGATCTATGTTTTATTTGGGATGTATTTTGCTATAGTAATTCCAGCCTTTTTTATGCTTGATTAATCATTGCTAATTTGTGAACTCACTAAGACAAGGGTTACTTCTCACTGCAAGCATGTGAGTCATCTTGGTGGATCCAAGGCATGTCACTCTCTGTCTGCTGTAAAATTATATTTTTCTGTCTTTCTAGAAGCCTGTTGTCTAATTCAGCCCTACAGCTGGATCAACAAAACAGCACTGAGTGAATCACTCGCTGTCATCCCTGTAAGCAAGGTTCTTGCAGTAACTCTGAGTCAAGTCTAGAACTAATGCCAAATTTAAAACATGGCCCCATCTAAGCTGTTTCTTTACAAGTAAATATAAAGTCTGTAGTTATCTTAAAGATTTCTTTTTATTCTCTGGAAACAAATCTGAGAAAAGAGATGGGAGAGACTTGCTACTGCACTGAAATCACGTGAGCCTCAAACAGAAAGGCTGATAGTAACAGATATATATCACAAGATTTTATATCCTTAACATGCTGGACACCTCAAAGCGTATTGACTGCTTTTGGTTCACTGATCTCAATGGCAGGTTAAAGCATTTGCTGTAGCAGGAGATAAGAATCATTCTACAGGATGGAATGTACCAATATGTGAAAGACTGTCACGTTAACCACAGCATCTTGGGTTTCACATAGAATCTTAATACTTGTTTAGGCTACTTAAGTGCACCAATCACTGGCTGTCAAGAGACGGATAAAGGTATTCAGAAATGACTGTTTCATTTCTCAGATGTACATTAGACACTTAAGCATGCAATGAATCCTGATTTTTCAATTACTACAGCTGGATGAACAATTTTTTTTTTGTTTGTTTGTTTTGGTTTTTTTTGTTAAAATTATTGCGCCTTTTTTATGAAACCTCTAAAAAACTAAATTATTTTGATAAACATTTCAGTAATAGTTGTTGTCACTCTTGAGATGCTTGAAAACATTTTGGTCCTTTTCTGCTTTTCTATATTTTAATTAGGAGTTATGTTAGTTATAAATGGCCACAAGTTATAAGGTATTTTCTGATTAGCTAATCTAGCAAATTATGGTCAGGAAATTTATCAGAAATTGTATTGACTTGTATTTCTCTGGGATTATTCCAGCACAATGTGATCACCTCTGAAAGAATGAATGGGACGTAATCTACCTGAAACCCTGGGGACTGCAGCAAAATTAGGGAGAGCAACTTGTCATTTCCTTTCTATTAGCTGTCTGAGTGTATTCCTGATCTATTCCTGTGACAGTTATCTCATGGCCTGTACTGCTGTACCTTTCTTCCTGTGTAGGAAAAACGGCATGGGATTCAAATAGTGATACAGTCTAGACAGATTTACTGCATGACTTATTTTGAACAGCTGAATTGTCTATATCCTCTGCTAATATTAAGGTACAATTTTGGTGGTTAGGTTGGCTGGTTTCAGTACTTGTTGGGATTTTTTTTCTGTTTCTGCCTATGAGGACTCTGGTTTGCAATATACTCTCACTTCTCCTGTGTCTGTGACAGTTTTAAGATTTGCATAGTCCCTTCTTTTATGGTTCTTATTTTTTTGCACCCTTGTATTAGTGCCATGTCAGTAAAGACTCCTTTGTCCTCGTATCTGCATAACATTGGTCCAGTGCAGTGGAAAGTCCATCCCAAAGCACATGGATGCTAAAAATCACTCATTTTTCAGTGTTTCAGTCATTCTGAAATCAGGGTCATAACACCTTTACCATATGTAAGTTTCCTTAACTCTACAGAGAGGCTCTCAGTAGCTCATGTCCTCATCCCCTTTATCAGGTTTAAGCAACACAGGTTTCATACTCCAAGATCACAGAGCTATGTGGACATATAACAAACCTCTTGTATTTTATTTTAAATGTATGTACTCTATTCCTATTCGATATCAAGTCAAGGAGAGCATTTACTGACCTTGCACCTTGACTTAATGAGATCCAATACTCTAGCAAGTCAGAAGTTAAAAATCCACCAGCTGCTCTAACAGATGTAATTAAGGAGTCAATTGTCAAACACCAGGGTAAAAGACTGAAGCCAAGATAGACCATTTCTGCAAAAGCAGACTTGGTGGTGGAGTGGGAAAAGCTTCATAGGAACATGAAAACTTTATAGCTAAAACAGGGATTCTAAGTAGAGGACATTCCAAACATGCAAGCAGGATTTCTGCCGCTGCCTAGTTCAGGGTCTCTGGGGTAAGAGCAGAGAAAATTTTTGGACTGAATGTCTGGATGTAATTTCTCTCTATATTTTGATTTGAAAACTTTGTGAGAGAAAACAGCCAAATGTGCTATATAGAAGGGACATGAGGTGACAGAGAAAATTTCTAAACTGCTTTGCTGGCTGTAATTGAGATTGACTCATTCTGACCTGAGATATTTGGTTGCCTCTTGATAAAACATATTAGCACCTACTCTTCCCTGTTTGGAGATTTAATGGTTAGTACTTGTCAGCAGAGGAATCCTCCTTTTGTTTCTCACCTAAAAGTCTACCAGGTATAAGGTGACATAAAACTGTGTAGGAACTGACATACTTTTTTCAGGAGAATCTAGTAATTTTTCAGACTTCGACAAACATAGCCATTCACGTGTATGATTTTTGGGTTCTTTTTCACAGAAGGTTAAGGGATAATATATACTTGGCCTATGAAATGCCAGTATAATTCTGCTATGGTACCAATGCACATATCCATCAAACAGAACTAAATTATCACAGTCCTTATTTCTTAATTATTTACCAATACAAGACCTGAAGGACTCTTTGTATAGGAAAACTGCTGCTCGTGAGAAATTTTTCTCTGGAGAAAGTGGTATAATTGTTTAGACATGCAGACACATAGTCATGCTTAAGAGTTCATGCATTTGGGGACATTTATTTATTTCTTAAGAGTAGAATTAACTAAACATCTGGCATAACAGCTCTTCATCCTGTGAAGGTAGCCCACTGATTAGCATTCAGTAAAAATGGCCCTTCCACTTCTATGACGAGGTATCTGTAAATGTTTACAGGTGAAAGAACTGTTCTACGTGTGGCTAGAGTGCGAAAAAACTTTAATAAAAATGCTCCCTTAACATTTGGTAAGCAAAAAAGTGATGAAGAAAATGAATTACACGTATCAAAGAGCTTTCCTTTGGCCTTCCATTGTAGAATTAAAAAGCATGACTTTAAAGATCTTATGACAAGAGACTCCCTCACAATACACATTTCTAGACAAATGGCATCTTAAGTGAACTATATTTAATTGGGCGAAAACATATATAAAAAGAAATTATAATCAATAACATGAACAAGGTTAGGTCAATGGTAGGAACTCCTAAAGAATGATCCTTTAAGCCTCCTAATCTCTTCTTGAGAAGATGTCAATATGGGCATCCCATTAAAGAAATTTTAACAATATAATCTTCACCTGACACTAGGAAAGACATCCTTACCCAGTTTAATGGAATCATCTCTTTATAAGTTTAAGAAGTGATGAAAAGTTTGAGTTACTAGGATAGCATATTGTAATAGAAAAGTTTCAACTGTAATAGAAAATATCTGTGCAGAGAACAAGGTGAAGTTGCAGTCATTTTGCATGTCTAGATGAGAAAATCAGTGTGACACTAAAATCACAAGAAACTATATGGTTTGATACTTTAAAAATTTCTTTTGAGTTTTAGGGGCTTTTTTATTTTTTACTTATATTATTATATTATTCATTTTATGTTTTTACACCTGTTTCTTTAAGCAAACTTGCAATACTTGTATAATTCAGCTTAATTTTCTGTTTTATAGAAATGTCATGGTCTCTCTCTGGATGACATGTTTAAATATGGACATCAAATTAAAAAAACCAAATGGTATATCCCTGTGATGTAGGAAGAAATGTTCAGGCTTAGTATAGCACTCCATGTTAGAATACCAGAGTGACTGGAGGAATTATTAGCACATATTTCTAATGGACTTTAATTAGTTCATGAGTAATTTCTCCTTTAAAAAATTCCTTGAAAGAGATACTTCGTGAATTGGGAACCAAGGGACAACTGAATGAGACAAGAGACAAATAAAGAGATATTAAGAAACAAACTCTTATATGCATATGACAGAAATAAACTGCCAAATACTGCATTAGTCAGTGAGGGAGAAGAATAAAGCAAGATGGAAAAGAAATTATCTTTTTGTGGCAGTTTTTTTCTCCACAATTGTGACAATTCAATGACAGATGTAATTCTAATTTGTCTCCTGCTGAGGGTAAAAAGATTTAAATACTTCATTTCTGAAAACTATACTCTTGTCTCAGCCTCTTGAGGGATTTTGAACAGTGGAATGAGGAAACTTTGGGAAGGGTGCTCATGGTTTAAGGGCAATGCGAATATTTAAGAGACGTTGATAGGCATCTTTTACCTCATGCAGAGGATGTTAGCTTGTGGAATTATAATACAGAAATTAAAATGCTTTTTCACACAGAAATGAAGCTTTGAAGCATTCTGAAATACAATATAAAGAAAAAATGTCTTTTCATCCTTTACCTAGGTCTAGATTAGTTACAAGCTTACATTTTTAAGGGGTTCTCTCATAAGAGATCACATCCTGATTGAAACCTAAGACGAAAAAGCAAAAACTCAGACTGCCAGAAGATCCAAAATTAATCTCTAACAAAGCAAGAGATTCACCAAAGTCCAATCTGTACATCGGTTTATTTTCAACTTAGAGTTCAAAAGAAATAGCAGCTCTGTGGTTAAGCAATGATTGAAGAGGTTAGTAACAGATCAAAGCAAAGGATAGGAGAGAGATGGGTGAGCGTCTGGGAGGGAAAATGGATAACATTTTTCTTGGTCTGGTCTAAGAAAAAAATGAGAATGTAGGAGAAAGAAGGTGAACGAAAAATAAGGTCAAACTTCCAAGGAGAAATATTTTTGCTAGAATGAATTGTGAAAATTTCCAGAGAAAAACTTGAAAGATGTTACCGCTGTACTTTAATCCTTCAAAATGATTTCTGCTACTAGTTGCTCATTTGAAACCTCTTACTTTGTTTCAAGACTCATTACACAATTAAAATGCCCCAAAACTCCAAGCCAGAGTTATTTTTCCTCCTTTGTGCTCTGCTGTGTTGCACTATATTATGAAGAGATTTTTTGTTCCATTTTTTTCCTGAGATTTTTCCTCTGGAAATGAAAGCAACTTCTGTATTCGCCTTATAACATTAGGTCCCTATTTGCATAGCATTCTTATAATTTAAGGATATATAGTTCACTGTTTCTGCTAATATTTGAAAATAATTTTGCTCCCATTTTATAGTCAGAAGGCAAAAAAAATCCTTGCTGTTTACCACATTATCTACAGGCCTATTGCATTATTCACTATTAAAAAGTAAATTTCTTAAAATAGTGAAGCTTAATTTCATTAAGCAACTAATTGTTCTATATATCCCACATCTTTGCAAAACAACTTTGGTTTTGGGATTAGGGTATATACGTTTTTGTACTACAGTAAACACCTCTGAAATATTAGATTCTTGGCCTAATTCCACCTTTCTGTTTTATCTAGTGGACTTTTATTTATAACCCTGGTTCCTTTTGTTGATGGTACTCCTGACCTGTACATGATAATTGTTTGCTGCTTTCTTTGGAAGAAATTTATGTCTCTCAGTAGGGCTGTTTGTGATTTCACAGTGTCTCAAGCATTTATCTGTATGTTACCGATCAGAATCAAACCAAAAGACAATATTGTATGTTTAACTCTTAAAACATGAAGGAAAGTATTGTGTATATCCTGTTAGCAGAATACAGGCTCTTTATCAAGGCAAATTCTGTGGGTGGAACAGGGAAATATGCTATAGATGCATAATTACTGAGAAGTAAACATGTGCCTCCCTATGGTCCAGAGGAATTTCTCAGGCCATTTGATAGGGATAATGGACAAGATACTAGCCATTTCTGTAGGAATATTGTACTTCAGCATTTTTAGGGAATGAGGTACTTTTTCACAGGATGAGGGCTCTAATCTAATGAAACACTGTAAAAAGTAAATTATCTCCTTTGGATCAGTTAAAATCCCCATGTGTCTTCTATTGCATTTTGTACAGAGCCCAATTCCATGGTTATGGCTTAGGTCTTGGGAGATAATCACTCAGTCTGAGCATATGTCCCCAGGGTTGGCAGCAGTTGAGCAGTGGGGTTTGAAAGCCACAATTTTGGACTTAGGCACAATTTAAGTACTAATTTATGGGATTTAGAAGTTTTCCCAAGATCAGAAGCTGTGGTGTAGCACAGAACGAAATCCAGTTGTCTTGTGTTGCAACCCATAAATACTGGGCTCTAGAAAGGACTATGAAATAATCTGACTGTTAAATCATTGTTTTAATGGAAAATAAAAAGATTAAGAGATGGTGGGTTTAGGAATTTAAAGATCTAGTTGCCAAGTTTTTCTTTTTGTATACTGGTAAAATAGATGATATTCTGACCGTGAATAGTTTAAGCTATTGAGGTAACTACTGGCAGGGAGAGGGAGGGATTACTGCAATCTCTGTGACAGACCTATCAAAGCCTTTTCATAGCTGTAATTTAAAATTACATTTTGCAACTAAACAGATGAGGTAAAGGAATTCAGAAGAACAACTTCTTAAAGCTAGGCTTGTGAAAAAGAGTGATGAGAGTAATAGTATTTTTAGAATTCTATTCTCTGCCGCTTTGCTAAGATGACAAAAAGCAAGAATTCATTGAGTTTAGGAAGGTGGAAAAAACTTTTACTGAATGGATATTTGCAAAAAATTCTGCTCAGAAAAAAGAGTTAATGCAGGAGGTGTCTCTGGCTTAGATACCCTAAATTCTCATTCAAGTGCATTGTTATTGCAGAACAAACTCACATCCTACTGTGTCTTGCCACTTAGTCATGACATTTATCATGGCTAGAAGTTTTATTTGCTGGGAAGGAAGACATGGCTTGGTAAATCAGTCTACATATAAATTATGTAAGGGAAAAGACCCTTACATTGACTTCAGAAAGGGGAAATATAGAATGTCAGATTTTTCATAACAGGCATTTATTCAGCATGTGTGGATTAGAGCCACACTGCTGTAAACTCTTTTCTATAATCCTTTTTATTATCTGTGAGGCTGTATAATCAGGCACCTTATCAGTCTCTCTAAAAGAGAGAATAATTGCACCTTCGGAAGTCACATAGTGGAGACATTATTATTTTGATTAAAAACAAACACTCACCTTTCCCCCCAGTGAAGGATCTTCACATGTGAAAGTGCTTAACCAACCTAAAAACATATTCCACGATTAAAGCAAATTGGAAGAATTTAAATAATCAATGACAGGTTTGAAGTGTGTCTGGTACTGAATGAGGGAGCCAGACTACAGCTGTACTTAGCAAAGTGTAGTTTAATGTCAGCTAGGGGAACAGGAGACTATTATACCTCTTTTTTCCTATTGCTTCTATATAATGGTTGGCTCTGTGATGGTTTGATATTTCTAAAACAAATTTCTCACACTGATAAGCACTGGAAAATATATTTGTAATGTTAATTGGCTGCAGTTTCAGTTTATCTGGAAGAACAAAGGGTTAATAAAATCTTCTCTACTCTTCAAGTGCTAAAAGCCAAGAGTTTTCACTGCTTTCATTTGTAAGAAGAGCCTGATTGAATTTACTTCTGTTTCACTTTAAAACTTCCTGGCTTTTCATTCACAAATCACACGTTTGTCTTCTCCCGGAAAAGCATTGCTTTTGTTTTTGTGACCTACATTTGTAGGGCTCCTAATTAGCAGGCAGCACTGGGATCTGCTGTCCCTCAATAGCTCTGCTTTGGGATCCTAAGCTAAAAAGAAAACATGTTGCTGAAATCTCAGTGAAAGTAACGATCCTATTATGGGTCAGCACCTTTATGTGCTCCGCGTAGAAAAAGCATCTTAACTTCAAATTTCCCTGTATATTGCATTCATGTCCTAGTCTGGCAGCTGCTGGAGTTAATATCAGAAGGATCAAGCATAAATGTGAGGTGTTTTCATTGTCCTTAAAGTGCAAGCATTTTGTTTGGCAAAAAATTATTCTCTGAACTGGTGTTCTCAATCACTTCCTTGTTTTTCTCTCGCTCTTTTTTTTTTTTTTTTTTTTTTTAAATTCTTTCTTTGGTTTCTGCAGATAAGCTGACCATTATTTTTACTTTTGTGTTCAAATGATCACTCTGGCTTGTGAGAAAGTGGCACAACATCCTACTTCAATAGCATTAGACCACACAAGAACTAAGTCTTCTCTCTTTCAGTTGTCAAAGTAAATAGGAGTTTGGCTAGAACTGGAATGCAGCATTTGACTCTGCTTTTTGTATTAAAAAAATTGTTACGTACCGTGGTGAATTGATATGAACTGCTACATTCAAACACATCAAACATCCAACTCCTCCCATCAGGAGGATCTTGTTACTTGCTAGACAACATTTGCAGACTCCTGCCATGTCTGTCCCCAACAGTGTCATGTCAGTAGCCTGGCATCTTGTCCTGCAGAATAAGTAATGGCATTACCAATA
The DNA here is from genome assembly GCA_013397055.1 of Pachycephala philippinensis. NCBI lineage: Eukaryota > Metazoa > Chordata > Aves > Passeriformes > Pachycephala > Pachycephala philippinensis. Next base: position 37,379 of record VWZT01010262.1, on the reverse strand, counting down.
GAACAACAAGAGTTTCATTTTCTTTGGATTTACCTTCTGCTTGGCTGCATACTCTGAATTTGCTGCGTTTAAGGACACTCTTTTTCTTTTAGAAATCTGCGTATGATGAAGGCTTTTTCTAAATCTCACCAACTACAACATATTTCAAAATTCATAGGAACTTTAATTCTGTGGCCACTACTTCTCAAAATCAAGCTAAGCTGAAATTTTATAGTATATTCAAAAGCTGTTGGGAGAAACAAGTGGTGACACAGTGACTGCTGTTAGCCTGAGAATTTAGGCTCGAAAGGCTTGTACCTGGAAATATATACAATTTATTCTACAGTAATGACTGCAATGCAAACCAGGCACTTCAAGCTAGAACCACAAGGGCAGGAGACCAGTATCAAGACACCTAAATTCTAAGGAACCTCCCACCTAGAATATGAGATGTTCAGTCTTTCCCTGTTCTAAGATTATCTAATAGTGCAGCAGAAAATCTGTCAGTGACCAGACTAGCTTGTTCACAGAAACCATTTCCCTGGGGGTTTGTCTACCCTACCCATACGTCATCATCTGTCACAAGAGTGGAAGGAATGTGTTGTATATCAGGTAGCCATTCTATATTTATGCTGTTGTGCTTGCACTTTATGGGAAGCTTTAGAATTCATTGTATATGCACTTTAAATACTAGAAATACTAGAAATAAATAGTAGAACTTTTTGCTAAAGCTCTAGTCTTCTGTGTCTGCCTGGGAGCTCCTGCTTCTCTTGCAAGAGGTAACTTCCTCTGTCTGATCAGTGGATCTGGGATACCTACAGGCTGTGTGACATATTGCACAGGGTCAGAAACAGAGTGGCTGCTGTGTACGGCCCTCTCCCAAGACTTGTGAGGAGAGTCATTTGCAGCCTGGATGCATGTGTGTGTGCAGTGACTCATCCAGGCAAAAAGGTTGCACAGTGGAGACGGAGGGGAATTGATGCTCATGCTGAGGAACCTCTACAGTGCCAAGAGAGACTTGGCCTAGATATCACTCCCAGGGAAAAAGGAGGAAATGTTCCTCTTTTATTCAGTAGTCAGATGGTTTTAAGAAGGGGAGATGAAGTTTCATCTTTGTTTAAATGGATATTTAAATGTCTGTAGCAATGCAGTAAAATCTCAGTAGCAGAAAATTAAGTATGTTCTCCTAAAAGGCAGTTTTCTTATTCAGCTGGACAGTTCAGTACATGGATACAAGTCACCCCTTCTGTCATGCTTTCTAACTCTGCGGCTGTTGGCTATAATAGGACTATTAGGCCAATACCGGCTTCTCCTGGCCTGCATTCCTCAGTATATCAGATGTACGCCTCCTCACACAGGAAAATCATCTCCTAGCTTGGCTGTGGTTGAATTGGCTGCTCAGAACTTTCCTACTTTAGACTTTTTGATGCCCACTTTCTGTCAGAAACACAGAGCATGCTTATAAATCATAGAGGAGTGAAAGGTCTCCGAACTGACGTGCCTGTGTTTTGCGGTGCGGTGCCAGGCAGAAATACAAAACCAAAGATCAGAGAAGCAGCGTAGTGTTACGGTGGCACTGCAGTCACACTGGTGCACCCTTCTAGAAGGAAAGGCTGGCTGGCTCAGACCCAGCAGTGCTGAAGTCAGTAACTGCTTCGGTTTCTTTAAAAGATTCGGGCACCACCAGCTCCAGGCTTTTTATGCCATATTTAATTTACATAAGCATGTGCTTGTTTGCACTTTTCCAGTCACTTAGGGCCCTTGGACTTTACTGATATTCATCACAAAGCACTTTGCCAGTGCCTAAAAGATTTTTTAGCAAATGCTGGCTGCTGAAAGAGAGCTGCTTCTTGAACTTTTCTTGTTCTGTCAGCTCCTCAGAGCATCTGTGTGATGCACATCTTGGATGCAATTTATTTCTATGTCTGCAAAGCACGGAAGCTCTCACTCTAGTCAATGGAAATAGAGTCTGGGGAGTACAAGGAAGTAGTCAGCTGACCAGTTACAGATATCTATTTTAGGTGATCTGAATTGACTCTCCATGTAGGACTTTTAATATGCCAACCTGCAGGTTGTCCCCTCATGCCAATCTGTTTTCTGAGAGCCGAAGTGACAGGTGTCACAGGAGCAATGCAGATCTGCGGTTACAAGAATTTCCACTGCACAGAAATGATGTCTTGACGTTAGTGGCTTGCCTTGAAATTTTTCTTTACCCTGAAATCACCTTTCTTTCAACCCACATTACAGCAAGAACAAGCAATACTTATCTGTGAAGTCTGAAATAGCACTTGCAAAGGTTTAGAAAACCTGATGTGTGATAGATATAAAATGATCCTTTTTGAACTCTTTCCTTCTGTGTGTCCAGGAGATGAATTGCGGATGCTCTGATTACCAGACTCCATTCTAGGGACTTTTGTACATGAATGTTAGCTTGTATTTTCCTTCTGCAAATTTACTTATGGATTTAACAGAAATCTTATCTTCTCCTTTCATATGAATGGTTATTGGGCCTTTTTTACAGGAGAAAAATATAAGCCTTTTTCTTGTCTTTTGTTTCTATCCAGGGGGTTCAAAGCTCTTCATTGCCTTCTTCACTTCCCTCCTCTAAGAATATCAAGCAATTCTCGTTTCTAACCTTAAATGTTACTTTGACAACCACACAAAATCTAATGCATAAATGGAGTTCTTGCCATGAAGTCTATTAGTGATTCTACACTGAGATTAGAGTGAACAGGAAACAACCACTCTAGAATAATAACTGACTTGGCATGGCTCTATCCCAGCTTGTTTTCTGTAATGGCATGTCAGCTTCTTAGATGACCACTGCAGACTTTAAACCCTAGAGGTCTCCTGAGTGGAGGCAGCTGCCACTTTAGCAGTGGGACTGGGTGCCCAAATGTATTCAACAAGTTCTGCTCTTCTGTATTAGAGTAAAAGCAGTTGTGGGTGCTTCTGAACTGCATGCATTTCTTTCCTCACACCTTTTTTATGCCATAGTGAACACAACTGATAACTGTGCAGTAAAAAATGCAGCCTTTTAAACTCTGAAAATAAAGTTGCACTCTTCCTCTTATCAAGACATTGGTAGACACATATATGTGCACACTTGAATGCAATGCTAACTGCAATAACAAGCAGGCAAGTGAAGCCAAATTGTCTAAAAGACTCCCCAAATCAGCAATTTACAGCTGAGTTGGAACTTGCAGGTTGATTTCTCCTGTTCCACATAAGCTCCTTAGTCAGGAGCTAGTTTGGACTCAGACAGTCCCTTTTCTAAATTACTTTCTGGAAACAATCAAACTCAGTAAATGTTCCTCTTTCCTTCTGTCCTCTGGTTCAACTACAGCATCTATTTGGCAGTGAATGTCAGCTCTCCTAAAACACTGACTTGAATAATCAGAGAAAAATATCTCTATTTTTTTGCTCTTGTTTAAATTTAAAAAAAAAAATCTTCATGCATTTGGAGGCAACTCTATTCCCCGTTTTCTATCAGATGTCTTGTTGATAGTCTTTATTGAAGAGATTTTCCATGTAACCAGCCACACAGAGAGCTTAACTACAGGAGCAGAGCTTAAATACAGGGGTAGTATATGTAAGACTGGTACTGGTATTGGTGAAACAACAATAGCTACTGAAACATACATGTTAATAAACATATTGAATGTTTTTTTCTTCAGAGTTTTTATTTTGAAGTTAAGGAATTCTGAGTTTTTCAGAAAACCTAGAATTAAAGGCTGCAAATGCTTCATACATATAACAGTGTAAAGTGCACAGCAAAACTCTCCTAATATAGCACAAACTCTCCTACTACAGCAGTGGCAAGTGTGTTGTTTTGTAAATAGACACTCAGTAAAAACCTGAGTCCAGCTGGGGGATAGCAAAATCAGCCTTTAAGTGCTTTATGTAGAAGTTTGACAGTTATGTGATGCAAAATACACAGAAATGGTTCTTTGACTTGAATGTCCCCTTTCGGTTTTATGATTATTATATCTGTGTTTGTTGATCATTTTATCATCAAGTTTCTTCATCAGCTTTTAAAACATAAAGTGCATACAGATTTCTTATGCTGAAAAGTCATGGAGAAAGAATACTGATTTCTCCTTACACCATGATGAATGAAGGCTGGATTTGGTAAAAAGGAGACATCTGCACTAAGCCTCTCACTCATGTAAATGGAATAGCCCTCTATCTTATCAGGTAAGGTGTTTAGTATTGTCAATAATATAAAATTACTGTTGAACTGTGTAAGTAATCTAACTGGAAAGTAAAAGGGGGGGGGGCGGGGAGGGGAAAGGACAAATTTGGCCTTTGCCTCCTCTCGAATACTTCTTGTCTTACCAGAAGCCTGACACTGACAGTAACAGCCTTCTGTGTATGAAGCTAAGGTGGCCAATACCCAGCCATTCAGCAGATCTGGGCTGCCAGAGTAATGAAATGCATCTGCAAAACACCACCAAACCACTGGAGGGTATCTGCTGTGTGGCCTGGAGCTCCTCTGTCCGGGGGATGGAGCGTGTCTCACTGCTCTGATTACAGACCTTTTGCTATGCAGCCTGAATTCCTTGAGTGGTCTCTGCAGCAGGAGTCAGACTGAAGCAGATTTATGCTGTCACCCATGTTGATGATGTGTGATGACTTTGAAGCATGGTGAGGCAGAGGTTGAAGCATCAAGCCCTTGAATACCTATATGCAAGCATTACGTGACCTACCACAGCCAAAAGACTAGGCTCAAATGACTTCCAGGGTTAAGGCTATGATAATGTATATATACAACAAAGAAGTTTTGCCAAAATGTGTTTCCAACTGATCATATTAATTCTTTTCTTCTATAAACAGGTTTTATTGTTTAACTTTCTGTATGGGACGAGATGCTCACCTGATGGTTAGGTGATTTGGGATGGTTGACACCACCTGTGAATCTGATCTGTAGTTTTTTCTGAAGCTGCACTAAGGAAGTCAGCTGGGTTTTGGTCTCTTTATCCCCCTATGTGCAGCCTTTGTTTCTTCGGTGCTCTGGCTCTGTAAAAGAATGAGAAGGTTTTACTACCTAACAAAGAAAGCTTTGATTGGGGCCCAGCTAAGAGAGTCCAAAATTAATGTTCTCAACAATGACGTTTTGTTCTCTGAATCTTTTAGTTTTTCAGATGGAAGAAAGTTAAATATAACCTGGATAGGGCTGTTCTAAAGAACTACATGCCAGCATTTGATTAACTACATTTTTGCTTGGTTTTTTGTGGAACATGATTTACGCAATCACTCTCTGAAAGTCTGCGCTCAGCCTCTTGGCTAATTTCAACAGTTTGATAGGGGAAAAACATTTAGAGATAACTACCTTTTTATAAGTTTTGTTCAAATAGGCACTTGCGTAAAGGAAATGGGTCCTGAAAGTCTTTGAAGTGAACATAAGATCACAGAATAGTTCAGACTGGACCAGAGCTCATGAAATCAACTATTTAATTCCTGCTCAGAGCAGACCTAACCAAGTCAACTTATCTAGTTGTGCCTTGAACAATTCCAAAGGTGGAGGTGCCGTAATGTCTCTGCATGGTCTGTCCCTGTGTTTGGCTATCCCAATGATTAAAAAAATTAATCTTAAAATACAACTGAAAATTTCAGTGCTCTAACTGATGTCCTTCACCTCTTGTCCCATTGCTGCGCCTCCAAGAAGAGTTTGGCTCTGTCTTCTCTGTATCCTCCGACCAGATTATTATGGAATCTTATGGATGGAAAGTATCTTTACAATCAAATCCAGCCATTAACCTAACATGGTCAAGTCCATCACTGAACTACACACCTAAGCACCACGTCTGCATGCTTTTAAATACCTCCAGGAATGATGATTCCACCACTTCCCTGGGATGCCTGTTCCAATGCTTGAAGAAATTTTTTCTAATATCCAATCTAAACCTTTCCTGGTGTAACTTGAGGCCACTTTCCATCATCCTATCCCTTGTTATTTCGGAGGAGAGACCAACTCCCATTTTACCACAACCTCCTTTCAGGTAGTTGTAGAGAATGATAAGGAGTCCCCTGAGCCTCCATTTCTCCAGACTCAACACCCCCAGCTCCCTCAGCTGTTCCTCACAGGACTTGTGCTCCAGACTCTTCACCAGGTCCATTGCTCTTCTGAGAACCCTACAGTGTAAATTCTTTTTTCATATACGAATTGTATTTTTTTCATATACAACTTTTTCTCATATATAATTCAGTGTTAGCACATACTGAGCAGAACTGTTTGAGAAATATAGTAATTTACAAATAAAATTTCTGATATAAATAGCTTTGTTTAGTGGCAAGTGCTAGAAGTTTTAAATAGTAGGAGAACTAACAGATTCTTCAGATTTGTGCTCATGCATCCAAAAATTAAAATGAATTTTAACACAAATGCAAAAACACATCTAGAATATTTGCCTTTTTTTTTCTCAAGAGGCTCATGACCTGTAAATATTTGAAGACTATGAACCGACAAGCACCAATCATGTACCACAAATGGAGATGATTGAAATAAACAATCTAGTGTTAATCAAATGTGTGACAGTTGAATTCTATGTATGAATTGTTGCCAACTTAGAAGGGATTCAGAACGGATTTTTGAACACACACTTTTGAGAACTGAGTGAAAAGATCCAAATGGTGTGGCCACTAGAAAAATAACACTGAGGAAAGGAAGAGATTAGCAAATTTATCAGCTGTGGTAAATCATCTGGGAAAACCCAAGTCAGATATTTTTACTATGATAAATCCCAAGATTCTTCACGGATCTTGGATGAGCTCTCTTTGGTCTGTTCAAGTACAATACATAAGAATCTGAACCATGTGTTTTAAACTCAGACTTTAGAGAACATTTAAAAATGGACTAAATAAACAACTCCTACTAAATGGATTTCATTTTCTTGTAGAAGCAATCTTATCAATAGTACAATATATTTTACAAGAAATAAGGTGGAACAGGAAAAAGAAACAGTTCATTACTCATAATAAAAACATCATTAGCATAAACAGTCCAGCAGGCTTTAATCTTCTTTTATTGTAGTTATTGTATTGTAATCTGATCCTGTTGTTGCTGAAATACAGCTGAACAGGTACAATGCACATAAGCTCTCAAATATATGTCTTCGGGTAAGGGCATGAAGAGGCAAAGCCAGCTTATGAGTAGTTCAAGAGAAACTTCTTTGTTCAGTTTTGTGTTTCTATTCTAATGGTGCTTGCAATGGAAATGAGCAAATGCCTGCAGTGGATGTTTTCCATATTATGCTGGAACACTGAAAGACCATTCTCATTCGTATGATATATGATTTAAAGACACTGAAATAATTGCCTTTACAAAATAACTGGTGTCATTTTTACTGCAGGTGATATTTTCATTTCACTGTTACTTTGTTTATTTTACTTCTGGCATTCTATTTATTTGGCTGTGAATTTTCCTGAAATTGTGCATGAAGTGCAATTTAGACTCTCACAGTGGAATCTTACATAGTAAGAGTTCAGCAACATATGTGATTTTTACTTTGTTCCTAACTCAATATAGTAGTTAATAGTTAGTGGTGCAAGTATGCTGAATTCCGTAAGTGAAATGAAAGGAGCGGTGGTATTTACAAGTTGGTGCATTATTTAGACAATTATTGGTAGTTGCTGTCACATTTAGATACTCCCCTATGGTTTACAAAATAAAGCTTCACAATAGAGTTACATTTCTCTGCCTTTGATTAGCCAAACAAAAGACAAGGAATGAAGAGCTAGTGTTTTACTTCAGACCACATCAAGATTTAGCTTGCCAAACCTGATTCTGCATTAACTTGACTTCCAGTCATCACTACTGAACATAATGCAAATCAATATTTTCTGAACGCCCTTTATCACGTTTCTAAGGTTGTCTGTGAGAATGAAAAGCTCATAAAACATGTCATAATGAAGGGCCTCAAATCCTCTTCTCACTCTCAGTATTCACATTACCTCTTTATTTTCACACCTTGCAAAGAGAGTAATCACTAAGAACTCTGCAGGAGACTTTTCAATTCCTGCTATGCCTTTTAACATTGGGATTGAAACAAAATTTTAGAGACAAACCTGAAAATAACCTGTACACTTTTCTGTAAAATGTTAAAGTTATTTTTAAGCAGAAAGTGGAGTTAAATTTATATATCACAGAGATAAAAGGTCTTAACTAATGCTTGGCTAAATCCCACTCCTGTCCAAATAAAGGGCAATTTATCGAAGTCATGACCATACGCTATTTAAGACTAGCCAAGCAAGGAACTGGAGGCCTTCAAGACTGCACAGAGGAGAAATAAATAAAGAACGTGGTTAATATTTTATATTTTGTATACAGAATAGTTTGAATTACACTTTTTTTTTGTGAGCCTGTTCAAAATAAAGATCTGGATATAGAGAAGGGAGAGGAGCAAGCTGAAGCTGAAGATGCATCTCCCTACTCCACAAGCTTAGTAGCTTTGGGAAATTCTAGAAGATGAGTTTCCTGCCACAGAAAACTTGTCCTATTGACAATTCTGGAGATGGTATGGACTTTCACCACCTCAAACTGGTCTTCAACATCTAATCCAGTCAATTTTAACATCACAGCATTCATCATCCAAGGTGGATTCTCTTGAAAACACAGAGACTAAAGAGCAGGCTACCAGATTCTATGCCACATTAATTTAAGTAAATAAATTTTGCAATGTATTTTGTAAACTATTTTATTAAAGGGATAAGTTTTTTGTCTTCAAGAGGCCTTTGGAAAATGGTAGAGAATCTCACTTCTCTGAAAATTAGAAATCTTTAATTTGAAGTCTAAATATACAATTGGATTAATTTTTTTCCCAGTTATTGTTACAAAAATTGTTAAGTTTAGTAATTTTGACCCACTTGCAGTAAACCTCATAAGTGTATACAAAGAAATCATGTCAGCTTAGCTGTGTTTAGGATGAAAAGCCCAAATTGTTTTGGGTGCTCTCATAAGAAAATATTTCCACTCTTATCATCATAAAGGACATTTCTCAATACATCTATCATTTTGAATTTATCTTTTCTGACTGGTGAGATTTTTATGCAGTACTCCTCAAGCTGGACAAATCCTGATAGTGTCAGCAGTTCGTCTGAACTGTGCTGCAAATGCTCCAGCTTATGGACTCTGATGTCATCTGTTTTCCAGCTGCACAAAGCAACTCCCAGTGATTTTCTGGTCAACTAATATACACAAGTACATCCTTTTAAACACTCATTTTCAAATTTTGAATTCCTGAATCATAGCAGAAACTCCAAGTTAGTAGTGGCAAGAGTCCAAATTCGACCTCCCTCACAATAAACACCTGCCATCAAAGTGGACTCGGGAGAATAACTGTCCTTGTTTAATCAAAAATAAATGTCACCTTGAGCTACTTTAAAACACGGGGTGAAGGGAATTTTTGTATAAATTATTTATGACAAGAGAAATTTTTTAATCATATTTCAGTCTGCCATCTAGTCTGATGCACTCGTAGATCTGTTTCTCAATGGGACTGAACATATCTATGGTTAGAAATTGTTCTCCTTCTCTTCTTACTGTATTTTTATTCTGCATAAACTTCTATTTTTAATTTTTCACCACAAGATTTTAAATTAAGATCATTAATTTGTTTTGAGGTCTCTCTAATGTTATAGTCTTTTAAACTTCTCGACGAAATCTCACTAATTTCCATGAATTTAATTAGGTGTACTTTTTCCATTATTTTATAGCGACAAAAATACATTTTTAATTGTCAGCAACATTTTTTGTTAATCAATGTCCAATAGATAATGACATTTCACTACATTTGAACTGCTTACAGTCTCATGCTGTTGAAAGAGCCTGTGGACCAGACTGATATTTTCTTTCAAAGAAGGTGGAAAGTTATTTTTTAAACATTTGAATTTCTACCAGGCAAGAAGGATTTGTATTGTTTTGTATAGTGGATCATACACTTTGTTTGGATTAGGCATGCAAGTATAAGCTGGTTATCATCCTTCAAGAGATACATCAACATGTTTAGTACAATACTGACCTAAACAACAGTGTTTCTGGAGGAAAAAGAAAGGAAAAAACCTAGGGTACTTGGAAAAAATATGTTCTTTTCACAGTCCCTGTGCCCTTCACACTCTCCTCTCTCTTCAAACCAAACACAATGGCAGCATTCTTAAAGATGAAAAAGAAATGTGTGATTTTGTATAAATGTGTGGGAGTCTTTTTATAAACCTCATCCCCTTTGAAGGCAAGGGCAGTGTGGCCCCGGCTGCAGCACGTCACCTTGCAGGATCACCCTGCCCTACTCCTTCTCCTTGCTGCTTCCCTCACACCAACATCGTGACCAACATAACAAGGAAGGAGGGGAGGGTGCAATGATGTATTTGGAGGATTTGTTCAAATATTTAAAGGAGCATGGGAGGGAATAGTGGGAATCCATGTTTCTTTTGAGAGAAAGGTCCTGGAGGGAAACCGGGATCTACTGAAGAAACTCTCCAGAATACATTTGGAGATGGTATGTACTTTGAAGAGCAAAACAAACAAACAAACAAAACAGAGAAACTGATAGTTTAGAGAAAGTTCTGAATGTTGCTGGTCACTGATAAAAGTCTTCTACTTCAGAGTTTAAAAATATTGTCATACTCGGCACCGTTCAATAACTCTAATTTGGCCATTAAATTCCTGTCACCTTTGCCCTCTCCTAATGATTGTGACAAAATGCTGTCTGCAATCAGTAAGACTCAATCGTTGTGGGAATGATTTGAATAAACAATCAAGTCTGCATCTCATCCATCACCTTGACCGATTTCTCTATTCCCTGTTCACCTCTTCATGACATTTGGCAGGTCACTTGATGTAAAATACGCAAACAGTGAACTGAAACAGCCCAAGTCTGCTGAAATACGCTGACTGAACCAGTTGTCTTAAAGCAGCTATGAATCTTTGCATGGCAAGCACAGATATTTTCTGTAGGTTTTTTTCCTTGCCACCTAGGCTAGTGTGGTATTTGTCCCCTTTACATTCACAGCACTTGTACCTACAAACCACCTCATGTGAAGATGGATATTGTCTGTTAAATCTTTTGGACAGGTGCAAAAATATTTTTAAAAAAGGAAGGAACGGTTAGCTGGAAGAAAGGTGGTAGGAGTAGAATCAAAGTACTGATGAAAACAAGTAACAGAATGAGGCGGGAAATCAAGCCAAGAGAAAAATTATATGTAGAGTTTATCTTCTGCTTTAATGAAATTAGGAAAGATATTTTTAATAGGGTTGAATAGGCCTAAAATTAAGTTATATTAAGGTACCTTCAGATGGAATCATCTGAGTATTTCCAGGGCTCTTTGGGTACTTACTGACACCCTGCCATCCACCTGCCTCTCTGCCAGTCTCCCTGAGCTGGCTGCACCAGCTCCCCTGCAGCAGCTGCACTGCTCAGCCTGGTCTGCAAGCACAAGCCTAAATCTGAGTCAGTTCAAAGTGATATGGGCTGCAAAGGATGGGGCTGAGGTCTGGGCATGTGGTCCTTTCTGCCGGCTGTGCTATGTGTGGCAAGAGGCTCCTCAAGAAGAGCAGCAGGATATCAGCTGGTGATAGCAATCTCTGAAACAGTCAGAGCTCACCTGGAGGCTCCTTAAGACTAGTGTCTCAGCACAGGTAAAATGAGCTGAATATCTGCTGGGAGATCTACAGAAAAGCATTCTTTGGGTTTTTTCACCCCATTCTCCTGTCTCCTCTTTCCATGGTCTTCATTTTCCTGTGCCAGCATGTTTGCATGCATTTGTGTTTCTTACATGCCTATGACAGAAAAAGAGCTGAAAGAAAGTCTTAGTACTTAATAAAGCTCAGTATCAAATCACTTTATAAGATGGGCCTTTTTCCTTTAGCTTCTGTAGGGAAATTTTCCTAATTAGGGGCAAATTTACCCTACTGTGGAATCAGGAATGATTCTTGGTATGCACAGGTGCTAGAATATATCAGTGATCACCTGTGAAATACCTGTGTGACTAAAGTTCAAGAACCCGTCTTACCTGTTCTCCACAAGAAGTCCTGATTCCAGAACTTAGGGTTCGAAGTACAAAGCCAGACTGGTTTGGGGAGGAATTAATTCTGGTTTACATTTCTGGATGTAACTCAAACTAACTTTTTCTCTTAATAGCACAGCCCAGAACTGACCCTACCTGCTGATTTCTCCCTTTCCTATCTGTGTGGGTAGGCTCTGTTTGAGATAGTTGCCTTATAAACCAAATCTTTTAAAACAGAGGAATTTCAAAATAATCCTACCAAAGGAGGGGTGCTTGGAAATTCTTTTTCAGAGGTCATTTCTTCTATCAGCACAAACTCAACCATGCCATTAAAGGCAGTACTCGTGGAGCTGTATCTCCAGTCACAGAAAGAGTGGTACTCAGGTCTGCCTCAGCAGTGGGGATGCCTCATCCACACGTCAGCCCAGCTTCCCATTCCCGTCCTCTTGCTACCACCTGCACTTCCAATACACAACAAAAGAGAAGGATATTAAATATTTTACAGCAGAAAAAACCCCATCTATTTCCCCCACCCCTTCTTTTCCAGGACACTTCCAGCCAGGCAGATGCAGCCCATCCTGTGGCTGCACAACCATCTGCATGTGAAGCAGCTATGAATTGGGAAGATGTTTTAAACAATCTCTGAAGAAGTGACACAGACTGAGCAGATGGATGAACTGCCCCAGCAATGGCTGCATTGTTACCAAGAGTCACAAGTGACAGCAAATCTGCTTTGTCTATGTCAAGGTTATACTGCAGGTACAGCCATGAACAGTATGTGAAGTTGTTTGTTAGGTCAATAAAGAAAGATTATATTCCCCTTTTGAATTATTCTACTTTTATTGCTGGATAACAAATCTGAACAAATTTTCATATACCAAAAATATCTAAATACATAAACCAGAAATATTATTCAATAATTTTATACATTATTTAAAGTAAGTCTGCTTTTAATCTTCCAAGTTTCCATCTCTAGGTATTTCATGATGAATTGTAATAAAAAATTATTTTAAAAAAGGAGAAAAACATCTCGGTTTTTGGGAAGATGTGTTCACAAAAGCACAATAATAAGCTAGTGAGGTATGATATATCATGGAACAACTGATATTGCCATAAAAATGACATACATTTTTGTTTGACAAATATTTTATTGCATGTCTCACAGCTATTAAATAATTCCCAGCTTAATTTTTGTTGTGTCCTAAACAGTCAATAGTAAATACTATGTTCCCTTGGTCTCTTTTATTTTCATTTATATTCACAAAGAAAACTTGCAGTTTTTCTGTTGTTTCCTTTTTCATTTTATAAGCAGAATGCAGTAACATTTTACCCTAGGGCTCAGGTCTTAGGATATATGGTGACAAACTTGCAAGCAATCAGATACAATCCTGCATATCTCACCCTCTCTTCCAGGCTAGATAACTGGAATGCATGAGAATAAGGAAGCTCAGTGCGTACACTTAAGAGCTCATTTTCTATCTCTTTCCACTTGCCCATGATGCATGGGCTCCTTAACCCAGTTCTGGTTATCAGCTTCATCCAGAATTGTATGTTTTCCCTGCAAAGATACCAAAACATGAAGACTTACCTTAGCATGTCACAGGTGGATTAGTCAGACATCAAACTGGGGCATCAGGGGACCTTTCCTGTGATGGCAAAACACAAATTACCTGGGAGACAGAGGACGCTGTAAGCCTTGCCATTATTACCACTTGACATTGCACTCCTCCTGGGGCGCTGCTTTGCTCTGTGGAAGGGGAACAATCCTTGTAGCTGAGGCCTCACTATTTTGTGAGTTTTGCATCAGACAACAGACAATCCTGTTGATGTGTTCCTGGTGTGCCTGGCTGTGCAGCCACACCTACCTCTGGTCAGTGTGCCAGGGCTGCTTTGAACTCAGGAGCCCCCAGCTGGGAACCTGCATGCACTCTGCTTCATTTCTGGACCCTGATCAGATGTAGGCAAGAAATAGAAACACAGCTGCTTACTACAGAGTCATCCCAGGCATGTACAAAGCATTTGGAGAACTTTCAGGTCAAATTGGGATGCCCCTTACTCTGTTAAGTGACTGAGCAAGGGCTTTCCAGACCACAGTGACTTCTGTTCTGGCCATACTTTTCAACACATTAGAGCAGCTGAAATGCATATGGCTAAACAGAAATAAAAGAAGACTGCTGAGGCAAAATGTTAAATCCATTGATTCATTCATAAGAGTGTTTCACTTGATCTTAACAGAGATAAAATGAGGTTCTAAATAAGTGACTAAATAGCATAAAAGTTGGAAGTGACCTTTGTCTGCAATGAATTATAAACAGTGGAAAAATGCATGTGGCAAGAAACTGACCCCATTTTTATCTAATTTTAATATACCTCTGTAAAACCTGACCACCTTTCTCTAGTGTGACATGGCTAAATATCTATTAGATCCATCTGATTACCATATTTACATATTACTACATGCCTTCCTAGTATAAGAATAGATTAAAATAAGGCTGGCATGTGCCAGCCTTGCAGTTACATTAGGCAAAAGACGTAATACGCCATTAATACTAAAAAATGGAGAGTATCTGATGCAGGAAAAAGTCAGTCTGTCAGAAATTCAGGATGAAGTCTGAATCATCAGACTTATATATTAAATCAGAGTTGTAGTGTGGCCATAGTGTTTGAAATCCTGTATTGGAATGCCTTACACTGGATTCAATGTATTTTTCACAGCAATCCTCATTGTTTTCCCTGGAGAGAAATAAAGGTAGGAATGAAGGATTTTATTTTGTAAGGGAAGCAAAAATTATAATGGCTGGAAGCATCACAAGAAAAGTCAGCAATTTATTCTATAACTTATATGTTTGAAGTCTTTCAACATCAGTTTGTAGCTCTGTCATCTTTAATATTTTAGAGCTTAGTCAGGTGCTTCTGGCTCGATACCAGTATCTTTAAATGTTTGCTTTCATAGACTATAATGATACAGTCTTGAGAGAAGAGAAACCAAAAAGAAGTGTTGCAGCTGTCCTAGAAAACAGATTATGGTACATACTCAATGTTCGTATATAATTTCAGTTAGATAATTAATACTAACACCATTTCTGCTGATAGGGTGCTTTCATTAGTCTGTTCCTCTCAATTTCTGTTACAAGACACCACAACCTTTGTCTCACAGATAGCAAAACTGAGTATCAAAGAAGCTTAAATGACTTGTTTAGACCAACCCAGTGAGTCAGCATTACCGTCAAGCAGGAAAATGAGACCTTTCATGTTTCCATGGTAGGACATAATCTACTACAAAACATTAGGACTCTGGTCAATACTGTATAACATGTTAAAATGCTTCATTTGGTGTCTCTTCTCCTTTCCAACACACAGCACCTGAGTCATCTTGCAAAGAAGTTGTATTTTCAACAGACTCATGTAGCAAAGTACAGAAGTCAGCTTTTCCCACCCAACCAACAAACCAAATATTCAATGTACTGAATCTGTACAGCATGGCACTCACTGATGTTAAAGCAATGTGCATCTTCCCAGCATTTCAATATACAGGTTGTAGCTGAATATGAAATTTGAAGGTTAGCTTCTGGGAAAGGGGGAAACCTAAAGGAGTGTCACCTATAAATTTACTTTCAGTGGAGAGATTAGGAAGTTTAAATGCAACACCTATTTCCAAAAAATAGACGAAAAACTGCTGTGCTTTTGTTTTTCTTATGTTTGCTAATGTCAATTTAATTTTTTTTCTCAGTAGACAGCTGTCCTGGCACCTTGCTCAAATTGTAGGTGCAAAATAAAAATCATGCTGTTTGCTTCATGATGGAATTGCCTGTGGTTATCTCCACACAGATGGAAGAGAAAGACTGAAGAGGAACCACAGGACTCGTTAACAAAAAAACAATCCCCCTCAAAAACCCTCAAAATAAACCACCCAACTAGAACAACTAAAGAAAAAACAGTGTCTCTTTCTTGCCTATCTTATACAACTTGTCATAGCCTGAAAACTACTTAGTCAAACGTCCTTTTCTTTCTAGCAAGGTTAAGGTCTGTTCTTTACACTGTCTGGAAGCCAGCAACCAGGCAGAAGATTAAAGAATGAATACTCGAGTGAGCACAACATTCCTGCTGACCAAATTACTGTATTACCAGTACAGCACAGAAATCTGTGTGACTCCAATCAGGTGTTTTCAGCCTTTTACATATAATCCAGGATATGTCAGAGCTCAGATTTACAAAATGAGCCCTTCAAATAGTTAGAACTAAGTAAACGTATCAACAAACTGGATGATAAAGGTGGTAGCCATGGCTAAGGACCATCAGGAACACAAAATTTTGAATCTAGCTGTGGTATGGATTACAAAAAATCATGCAAACTGTATCCTGAATTAAACATTTGTTATAATGGATTCTTCTAGTTCTTTGTTTTATGAGTTACAAAAAATAGGCCTACCAGTTTCAAATAGGTAGATGGTATTTTATGAAGTAAGTACTTAAAGTTGTTGTACTACAAAAGACATTGGCAGTCACTCTGAAGCAAAATTAAAGAGCTTTTCATCCACTAGAGGTGTGCAGTTTTAGCACGTCCACCCTGGGATTTCTCTTAAAAGTTCACATTAAAAAAGAACAAGTAAGGAAAAAATAAAATTGCAGAAAATAATGTTATATTTGCTGGTTACAGATCAGTTTTCTGCATAGGAAAGGTTACAGTAGATCACAAGATATAATCTTTGTCAGCAAAAGTTCTGTGAAATTTCTGTTATCTTAAATAAACTAGTTGTTAAAAGGTACTGCTGATAGGATTGTCAGCAAGAGGAAATTATTTTAGCTCTGTCCCCGTGTTGAATTGTTACAAATGGAAAGTACTATAACCTTGAAGACTGAGATGTTTCTTAAACCAGCAATAAAATTTATCAAAAAATGGCTTTGGACTGCCTTTTTAACGGAGTTTTACATCTGCAGTTAATGTCTTAGTGTCTAAGGTGTAGCCATCATGGAGATAGCAGCACCTTGGCTCTGATCATCAAAAATCTAAGGAATTGATGCTGTTCAGAAATAGGTTATACTACAGTGTCTAAAGACTGGACAGTGCAATCACATATATCCAGACACTTCAGTCACTTCTAAAAAAATTGGTATAAAAATTTAAAATTTAACTTTTGACAACAAAACATTATCATTTCTTTAAGACTAAAAAGACAATAGTCAAAATTAAAAATGCTGCTAAACAAAATGCACAAACCTTATTTTAGAGAATGTTCTACCTAAATTTTACATCAATTACTACTAAAGAGGGTCTTATAATCACATATCTGAGAAAAACTTTGTTCCTAGCTGTCTCTTCATGTTTTTTCACTGGTACCACCCTTGTTATAAAAACTAAATTATCAAAAAAATAATATATAAAATATATTACATATATATAAATACACATAAATGCATTACGTAAAGAATATTTTCATTTCTAGTTTATAAATATATAGCAATGCAGACCTGAAATGTATGGCCTTAAGGTTGTTTTATGTATGTCTATAGAGATACGTAGTTTATATATATATATATATATATGTGTGTGTGTGTGTGTATAAATTTACCAAAACTTTTGGTCTGTAATTCCCTGTCGATGTCAGTGCACACTGCCCATATTTCTCCCAGCCCACACTCTGATTTTTCCATTCTGTTCTTTTATAGGAACTTGTAACATAGAGAAACCTCTCTGCATCTCTTGCTCAGCTTCCCCCTGATTTGTTTTGGCTCTCAGCCCCACTTCAGATGTACTCTCCTCATGAAGACAAAGATGTGGAAAGGACATTCAGAGGTCATCTAGTCCAAGGTGGGACCTAGTAAACTACGTCACTGCTGACATTCTTACAAATAAGGGTAATTGTGCCTCCTCCCTCACAATCCACTAGAGCAGTTAGCTGTCCCTGGGACTGAGTTTCTTCCCAGGGCCTGTATTAGATTTGTACTGCTTCAAACCCATTACCTAAAATTTTCTCTACACTGGGCAAGAAGAAAAAATTATTTATTTTTTCTTTTCAACATCTTTTCATATTTGAAGATTATTATCACATCTCCCCTGAGCCTCTTCTGTATTTTGAGCAATGTTATTTCCTTCAGTGTTCCCTGGAAGGATGTACCTTGTACTGAACCCTACTGTTCACCTCCGAACTTGCCACAAATCCATCTCAGGTACCTCAGACCAGCTATATTAATCCAACTACTTCTAGCCAGGGCTAATCACAGTGGAAACAGTAATTCATGCTTTGCAGTCTGTACTCCTGTTTTTAAATCCCAGCATGAAATCTGAGTTTTTCACAATAGCACACTCTTGCTAATTTGTGTTCAGCTTCTGATACACCTGCCTGGGTCTTTCCTTAAGGAATCAGCAATACACCACCTGATCCTTGTGTATTATTTGGCAGTTAATAATTTTACCTCATATTAATGCATACAGAATTGAAGATAGCAAACATTTCTGGATGAAGGAGACCCTTCCAAAGATCCCAGTTCAATAAGTGCATTTTTCTGTTAGACTGTAGATTAATGGCAACTAAAGTTGTGGCTTTCTATTTTTTTTTTTTTTTGGCACTATTCTATAGAATTTGCCTCCAGACCTGATTTTCTAACTTGTTAATGAGAATGCCGCATGAGAATCAAAAACTATATTAGAGTCAAGACATATTACATCTTCTGCTTTCTTTCTCTCTACAAAAGCTGTTACCTTTTCATGGAAGAAAATTAGATTGATTTGACACAATTTGTACTTGACAAATCCCTGTTGGCTATTGTTCATCTCACTTGTTATCGTCAAAGTGCTTACAGACAGTCTAATTATTTGTCCCAGTGTTTTTCCAGGAACTTAAGTTCAATTGGTTGGTCTGTAATTCTCTGTTTCTCTCTTTCTCTTGTTCTATCTCCTCTTTCTCTGTCTCTCTCTTTTCCTCTACTCCCCCAGTGCCTTCCTATTTATTAAATTAGGCATTATATTTACCCTTTCTAGTATTTGGAGTTCTCATACCTTTCTCTGAGCTCCCAAAGTGAACAGAAAACAACTTGTTTTTCTAAGATGGTTTATAGGACTATTTGCAGTCTCTTTAAAAGAATTAATACTGAGACATAAGGACTCAGGGCTACTCCAGTATTTACTCTATCTTCATACCCCAACCATTTCAGTTAACTAGATGTGAAGATTCATTTGCATTAAGATGTCAAACCATTAACTGAAGCAGCTGAAGCTGCTTTTTTCTTGTTCTGCTGTTCCTGCTGCAAGGACAGTGACCTGGAACAGAGGATGGGTCTGACAAGCAGAGGGATTGTTTTACGCTGTTCCTGCCACGCTCATCTGAGTACAGTGTTATGAGCCCTCAGTATCATTAAACCAGTGCTGCACATTAGCAATTTACTGCAGCTAGAGCCTCAACGAAATGGAACAACACAAGACTTTTCTTGCCCTTCTGGTGACATCTGTGACTACAGTTTCCTCCCACTTACTACTGAATCAGCTGTCCACTAGATTTTCCACATGCTAGTAATGTATTTACAGATGTTTTCTTTTTCCTCCTTGTGGTCTTTTCTGATTGTACCACACTTCACGGCTTGGCTTTTCTAATTTTGTCGATACATACTTACACTGTTCTTTTATCCTTGTCCCTGATATACTGACCTAGTTTCAATTTCTTCATGCTTCCTTTTTGTGTTTGAGGTTAATGAAGAGCAGAAGATTTAGTCAAGCTGATCTCTTGCATAAGAAGAGTTTGCGATTGTGATCTTAATAGTGTTTCTGTGAGGAACTGCCAAATTTCCTTTTTTCTTTAGCCTTGTTCCTCAGGAGAACTAACCTAATAATTCTCTGAGGGCAGAGCTTTGCTAAGAAGCTTTTAACTCCATTTATTCTCCATTACTTTTATTTAAAACAATCTGTCCTGCTTCAGATGAGACAAATGGGACAAGCTGTCTAAATAAAAACAGTCAGATCAAGTCAATGAATAAAATTCAGCTGTTGCCTTTGGAATAAGTCTTCAACGTAAATTTCTTCACGTAGGCTCTGATTTTGAAATGTCAGCGTATATTTCAAAAGTAAAATAAGAAATTGTAACTCCTGATGGCTGGACTTCTCAGTTTCACAAGAAGAATGTACAAATACTAGGTTTCCCTTTCACCAAGTTTGGAAAAGTCAGTATTACAAGAAAGAAAAGTTTCCCTGATTCAGAAAACAGCTAATGCAACTCTGATATTTATGTTCTACATTAAGAAATCACTCTACATTTTATTCTCCCTGAAATGTGTGAATTTCTTTAAGCTTTTGTGCCTTTACAGCAGCTCTAAGGCTCTAAAGGAGATCACTTTTTTAACATTAAACACCATTATGCATCATGTAAGCTTCTTTGATGTAGGATGTAATTTCAAGTATCCATATGCAGACTCATAGCTCGCAGCAGTCAGTACTGCCACTTAGAAGTTATTATCATGGGGTTTACATTTCGAAAATTTCTTTTAATCTTTGAAGTCTCTCTAGGGAAGTCACTCATGTTTCTCAATGAAAAGTTGAAATAGTAACAATCTTCTGAAAATATTATATAGACAATTTCAGTATTTTTAATGACATTGATTACTTAAATATATTTCAAGTCCTAATATAAGAGTTTTGAGTTTACAGTAATGGGCTAATAGATTGTCCATAGCAATTAGTTGCTCAATGTGTACCTAATGTTTTTTATTGCTGTTCTGAACCCATCCAAACCATAAGGAGAGGCTAAAATGGGAAAACAGTTACTGCTTATATACGGTCAAGACCCATAGTCACTTACAAAAGGCTGTATAGCCACTGTTGCACACAGGTGAAGACCTTATCTATTCATCCATCAGCTTTAACAGTTGCTATAGTAAGTTGTAAATACCTAGTGTATTAAAATAAAATTTTGGAAATTCATTATAAATTATCTAGGATTGAGAATACTTTTTGGAGGTAAGAGAAAACACATCTGGCATTATGACCAGTCAGAAAGGAGATGAAACTGATTTCCTTTGTTCTGAACTCTGTTGTAAATCAAAATACTGCAACTGTGAACATTCATGGGTGTTCTTGCAATTTTTTTCTAGTGAGATCAAGCCTTGAGCACTCAAGTTGGAAGTGCAGAGCATCAAGTATTTGAGAAAACTAATATGGGTAAACACTTGAATTAGTAAAAAGTAACTCTGTTAAAAATATACTTTATTGTATAAGAGAGAACTTATCACTTTAATGAATATGTATTTCTATGAGTTGTGCACATGCAAATAATAACCAGAGATCTACTTTTTGTGAGATCTTTAAATTCTCTGTAAGACAAGCCATTGACCAGGGCAAACCTGAGGTCAAACTTTCTTCGAGGGGCAAAAAATATCTGTGTTCACTGAAACATAGTTAACTAAATGTAAAACTGCCACAGTGTAAATGTAATAGGGTAATCACTGGCTCTGGAAAATAAAACTCTTTAATGGTGTGTTTTTTCCTTTCAATTGTACTGACTTTTACAGATAAGGAAGAAATAATTGTAATGAAAAAAAAATATGTAGAATTCTTTTTGTGTGGACCTAATGGACTTACAAAATTGCATCTTCAAAAATTTATAGAATGTTAAACATCTTCTGTAACGGCAAAAAAGCTCTGACTCTATTTGTGCAATCAAGGCCTGGTTTAGTTAGCTCTGATTTCTGCCTGACACTCTGCTCAATCAGCTTCTGAGAGTCCAAAATAGTCAATGACTTACCTTTAGTGTCCTGCTAAAAACTGCAGCAGTTCAAGGGAAGGCCAGTGAGCTGCCTCACATCCAGGCTGCTGGAGCCAAGCATGCCACTCACCATGGAAATCTCCAGGGGTGCCTCAAGATAAACTGTAAACATGTGCTGTCTCAAAGTTGGAGGGAAATTGCTGTTGTGTTATTTTTTCTGCCTTTAGACATGGATTTCATTTTTCTAAAACTTTTTCACTCAAATGTGTGAGATTTTTATGAAAGGCTTGTACTCTGATTTTGCTGGTATTCAAGGAGTTTCCAGGTTGGTTCTGCAGGTTCTGAACTCCCATCAGAGATGAGGTTTCTTGTCAGAACTCTTACTGAAGTCACCTAGAGTTACTGTGATGTATATCCATGCAGACAACAATTGGCTTTGGTCCCATGAACTCTGTGACAAACACAGAAATATCTCAAATGTTCCCAGACTCTATATTTAGTCAGTCGCTGTTTATGGATATGTGTTGGTTGTGAAAGGATGAAGTTTGACATTTTTGAGGCAGCAAAATAAAAAATATATTCCTGTTTCCATCAGGTGGAAGAACTAGTTATAAATGCTTGCTTGGTGAGAGAGTGCAGTCTCTAAAATAACTAAGGATATCTTCAAAGGAGTGATGCAGTGATGCTAATACACATTAAATCAGTCTGAGTTTCCATCTCTGAAGGTACAGTAGTAAAACTCTCTCTGAGAATATCTCCCACAAAAGATGAAATATTTGGCAGGGAAACTGGAACTCAGTTATCATAAGCCATACTGGGAATTACCATTTCATTAAATCAGTGGGGACATGGTTTTGAGAAAGGTAAAGCAGTGGAACTGACATTATAAAGATATTCCCAGCTGCAATTCTGGCTGTCTGGAACAGAACTTTGTGGATTCCAGAAGTTTGTTCCGGGGCAGCAAATCCAGATACCTGAGAAACGTACAGTCTCTACCGTTTCCTGTGAAAGTTGTGTGCCTAAATAAAGTACTTGTACCACTGGCCTCTTCTAGGGAGTCCAGGGTAGCTGTTTTTAGCTAATTTTGATAAACACATACAAAATATTTGGAAATCTACAGTAGCACATTTGGACGGGCAGTAAATGAAAGGCTGAAAGTATCATAAAGGACATTGACATGTAGAGCTATACCAGGTCAACCAGTAGGAGCCACTGACCATGGCAGATTCATTCACTGAAGTTCAGAGTATTAATCTTTGCATGCATTCCTGGGAGGGGGACACAGGCTTCCCCCACCTTGGTACCCAGTGCCAGAAGCCTGCAAAGCTGAGTGTGTGCGTTTGGCTCACGGCCTACCTTCCTATGCAGGTGTTGTATTTTCCTCTGAAAAATCAGAAAAGTCCAGCCCCGGTCTTGGTATAGGTCCCAGAAGGTTGATTTATTATTCAATCAAAAAGTTAAAAATACCAACTGTCTTCCAAAAGTCTTCAGCGGTCATTTACTACTTCTTAACACAGTTACCTATTATAAAAAAGTTATTGAGATCTGGCTTTCACCGTATGTTGTATGGGTTATGAGTTATGAGTTATAATATTAAATACTACCATATTTTCCTAGGGAAATACCAAGATAGTAGTACATGTTAAAATGCTTAATGTTGTTAAAATAATCTGGTTGTAAGGCTGTTTCTATAAAGGTTGTATGATTTGAGTGTTATAACGTTAGTCTTGCAAGTTTGCAGTGGGACGGGCTGTTGCCAGCCAAACTTCGAAGGCACGACCATAAAAGGAGTCAGATTCCATCAAATGAGGACCCCTATGCCCACAGCGACAGAACTGCGCTGGAGTCCAGAAGAGTGACGGGGCGAGACTATGCAAAACTGTAACTAAATATGCATCAGGCTGGTGCGATCACAGGGGTATAAAAGGCAGGACCACCACTTTGTGATCAAGCTTCTGGCATCGTGGCAGGCTCCCAGTGCTGTCCCTTTTGCTTTGTCGATTTTTTATAGTTCTCAATAAATTTTTAATAACTCATTTCCATATTGGATCTGGGTCGTTTATAACATACCTATTTTCATTTGTCTAAGAAAAAAACCATAAATAATTGCTGTGCTAGTTTCTGGCAGTATGTGTATGACTCACCAGGCACTGCTAAATTCCTTTTTCAAACAGATGAACTCTTACTGTACATTTACTTTTTTATATGTTCACAAGGGTATTTAAGTCTGCAAACATGCATACCCCAATTAACCCTCAAAGATTTATAGTAAGATTATCTCACTCAAATCCAACTCTTCAAGACTGCAACATGTAGCAGGGTTGTCTAGACTTTCCCCGAAGTAATAAAGACAGCTATCTTTGGATGATGCCCTGCTCATCCCATGCTATTGTGAGTGCCTAAAGTAGTTGGAATTATTTGTCATCTAAAGACATTTCCATTTACTCACTATAGGGAGACCCTAAGCAATAGCATAACACCATCAAACTACATTTTGTCTTCAGTATAAAAACTGACTTTAAAAGACCCCGTCCATCACTGCCCACTGCAGACACACATTTATTTCCATGTAAAATTGCCAGAGCTATAGAGGTAAGAACTGCTCTGGGCCAACCATAGCTATTCAATGGGTGAAAGGTATTGCTACCTCTTTTGCAGAGATACTACAGGCCCAATAGCAACTATTCTGTCAATACAGAGTCAGAGCTAGAGAGGAGTAGAATCACCTCAAGTTAGAGCCATAATTATGTTTAATTAAATCTTTTGTAAGAATGTATCTTTTAGTTGGCTAAAACGAATTGAACTGCACATTGCTGAGTGTACCGTTGTCAGGATTTAGGGACAGCACTTCCCAACTCAGTGCCCCCACCGAGATTCCCCAAACCAGATGCTGTTCACTAGCTCGTTCCCACACCTGCCCTCCCTCTTCCTGCTCTGAGGATGGAGTTGAGAATTGGAGGCACAAAAGGTGCAAATCACGGGTTGAGATAAGAACAATCTACTGGAAACAGCAATGAGATAAGAAAACTAACAAAAAGTACAAGACAAATAAATGATTTACATGGAAAACTGCTACAGATACTGACCAACTCTTCCCCACCATGCCAGAATTTCTCCCACCAGAAGGGAAAGCCCTTCTTCTAGGAAGTGTCTTTCCCACACCCTGGTGTTATGAATGGATAATGTAGGTTTAAATCAGCTCTTGCCTTTTGTCCAGGCCTCTGGCAGCAGGCAATGGCTGTATTGAGGTGTCCAGCACCCCAAGATCCACTCTTGTTCACAAGTTCTTTAATAATGGTTGATTCCATCTATTATAAAATGAAGTATTTATTAATAGACACAAAACTAACAGACATAAGACTTCAAACAGACTATTACTGCACAGGAACAAGAAAAAAGGGGATACTAGTATATACACATAGAATTAAAGGCACTATTAATATTACAGCTAGCAAAGAAATTGTGTAACTTAGGATCCACTGTTTCGTACCATCCAATCAAAAAATCCTCTCACTCAGTTCCTGGGAAAGTGACCTGAAGTTGTGTCCAAGCTCCAGGAAGAAATCTTCTCACACATTTCCAAGGAGTGTTTAAGAGACTTCTGCCTCTGATAATTTTGTGGGCTTTTATAGACATAAGAACCGTGTTTTTTGGTCTCCGATGTTTATTTTCCTTTACTGCTTTCCACATCTTCTCTCATACCAAGATGTGTACTCGGGGCTTGGGCTCAGACTCCCCGGAGCCTGGAGGTGACCTCCTGCTGGGCTCTCTCACTCCTCACTGGGCTGTTAATATATCCCGAGTTATCTCTTCCAATTCCCCCAGCCATGAGAGAGGAGGGACGTCCTGCCACACCCCGCAATGATGCAAGCTGGTATCGAGTAACATTATGAACATGGCCACACCCTATCCCACTGATTTGGGCTGAAACCAGGACAGTAGGGCACATAATTTAATAACTTTCTAAAAAATACCTTCTGTTTTTAAACTAAAGATTGTAAAGTTAGAAGCGTTTTAAAAATTGTTAAAAAATCGGTTTGGGTTTTTTCCCTCCTTGATACCTTTAATTTTTATGACTTTTCACATATGTTGATGTAGCAACTTCAGAATGCTGTAAGATAAAAGCTAATATAATCAGCAGGACTAAAAGTAATGAAGAGCAGAAGCTTTTCAGTTACAGAGGAGGAGAGGAGAAGAGGACAGGGATCAAAGTGCAATAATTTTTATTGGATTAGCAAATAAATTATAATACAAAAGCTTTTTAGAGCTGACAATTGAAAGAGGAACTGCAGAAGTCTGTAAAGTTATAATTGGTTCATCGAATTAAATCAGATAGTAAAATATTGGGTGTCGCAACCTCTTCTACAGACTGGCTCTTAAACAGCCACTTTTTATAGGATTCATTTTCTGATGAGAGGAGATTCATTTCACCTAACTTTAAATATCTACTTTGCAGCATTCTACATCTGAGGTAGTCTCCCTAACATCCCTTTATATCATTGAAAATAAATGACCGTTCAGAGTCCAATTAATTTGATTTATTTTGGTTGCCTACTTTGACATGAGATGAATAACATGCAAAAAGAATATTTTTTCTCCACAGATTAAAGAAAGTCTGTGGGAGAACAAGGTCAGATATTTATGTCTGAATTGTGGAGCTCTGAGTTTGAATAAGTTCATTTACATGGTTCACAGAATATAATCTTCATAAACATTATTTATTTCAGTTACTGGAATCACTTTGGTGAAAAACGTCTTGTCTGGAGGTAAATGATGTAATATCTGGAGGTAAATGGTAATATCTGAAAGAAAAGGGTAAAAGGACGTGAAAAGCTTTTGACTGAGTTTGTTGCTCGCTTTTCAAGATAATTTTCTAACAGGATTTAAAATATTTCTGCTCTTATTCAAAATTATTTGCCAAAATTCTCAGTCAGTAAAAGTTTGTGTATGTATTCACCAGTTTTCATTTCCTGGATAAAGTGAACAGGCTCCATGTATGAGAGAGGTAATCCTAGTCAGAGTTTCAAAAGGCAACGAGAACCTCAAGAATAAAGTTGTGGGAGGATATTTTCTTTTAGATAATCTAGTGTAGTTGGAAAGAGCAGACAAGGTTCCAGCACATCATCTTGTCAAACACCTGCCTTTTTTGTTTGTGTTGTGTCATCTCTGCTAGATGACAAGATCTCAAGTCAGACCTGGAGATAACGAGCATATGATTGCTTTTATTTTTTTACACAGAGAAAACACTTGTGACCACAGGGAAGCAGAACTTTTCTCATGAACGGCATTTTGGGCACCCTTCATTTATGCATCTGGGTGACTTGTGTATTTTTGAGGTGAGCATTTGTGTGTCTTTTGTTTCACACATTAAGCAGCTGTCTCTGAGCTTTTGAGTGAAATGGGCTAGTGTTAAATCAATTAGTGATTTAACAAACATGACTTGGATGTCAGAATCATACAGATTTCAAAACTTCTTTTACAATATGCTTTTTTAGACCTTGTGGCTCCCTCAGACAATTAAAATATGTATCCTATTGATATAAATGTCTTCATGTCATGACAAAGTGCTCTAGGAATTTTACATAATCACTCTAAGAAACCACATCTACGCTCAGAAAATAAGAGAGTAGCTGCAATGAGCTATCAGAAGGAAGACTACTGAGAGTTTCTCCATTTTTATTAAAGGATGTTGAGTTTCATTTGTATTCTTTCACATATGTTTAATTCAGTTTCTTCACAAAGGAAAAATCCTGAGGCGCTTTTCCGTGGAAACCAATGGGACTTGGCTGCCTGTTTGCTGCACAAATCAGTACTGCACAAGATTTAGTAGTGCCAGAATCGGTCCATAGGTTTTTGGCCCCTTGTGGATAGTCACAGAATGATGCATCTCATTCCTGCCGCTCCCAGTGACCTGTTCGGATTCTGGTCTCCCGATTATCTCATTAAAAATCTGCCCAATGCCTGCTTCACCTCTTCAGCCACCACATACTGGTTCCTGTGTGCAATCTCACCCTACCACACTCAGATTCCTCTTGGGATAGTGAGGTCTTTCCCTTGCCTAGGGACCTGACTCTTCTATGCAGCCTTGAGAGGGAAACTCAGAGGAGAGCTCTCTGAGCCAGTGGTAATTCTTGATGCTGACTACCTTCGTGGTGATTACTTCCTTTGTGCTCTTAACTCTGAAATTCTGATTGGATCAGGATATTAACTTGAATATGATTCTGCTTTTTTTACTAAGCTTTGGTATTTTTAGGACTGGTACACTGCTGTTGTAACTTTCCTTCATCTGTATTTTATGTTTCAATTAAAGTGTACTTTTTCTTGAGCCTGGTATAAAATGCCTTAAATTTTCTAGAACTCCCATTAAAAATTAAGCTATTAACATTCACAGCAAAGGAAAAACAAGTTTTTTATTGCCCATTATTCAATTAGAAAAAAGTCTAAATCAAGTTCAATCTTCTTCCTTTTCTACTCAGATGCAACAGACTATTCCATTTCATTTCTGTACATACAGGACGAGTAAAGCTTTCTAAAGATTGTTTCAAGATCTTTAATCACATTCAAGAAGATATCTGGGAGAAATTTTTATTCTTTTTACATTTAATCCCAAAATCTATTAAAAGAATTCATTTCCAGTAGAATGAGCAGAACTCTGTAAAATCACTTCTTCAATATCAGTGACTTCTCTGATTAGCACCTAGTAACAATAAAAGGACTCGTCAATGCAAAACTCACAGGAGCTCCCAGTCCCGAGTGGTGATTCACAGATGGTAAGAGTGACTGGAAGCTGGCTTGAAAGAGAGGGAATGACTGAAAATAGTCCAGATACACTCAGATATTTGGTGAAGAACAAGATAAAGCAAATATTCATTATCTAATTATCTGGAGAAGGGGAGAAAAAAATAGTATGGTCTGAGCATTTGTTGATTTTATATATAAATTCTGAAGGTACAAGAAAAAGGAGCATCTGTAAGAAAGGTTACTTAAAAAAAATTATTTTCATTGTGTTAAAATATTATGTCATTATTTTAGAAAATAGGCTAGAAAACAAAGGGTTCACATAATTTCTGAGTCTCAAAGTAACATTTCCACAGTAAAAAAAGAATTCAGAGGAAATTTAGGGGTGGGTTCTCATGAAGCTTAAGTTTAGTTAAGTACTAGGAGAAACATCTTACAACTTTGATGAAGAAAGACTATTTATTCTTTTTGTGTGGGACATAAAATCTTTCATCAAAGTAACTAATTTCATATTAAAAAAACAAACAAACAAACAAACAAAAACTTCAGCTGCTATTCTTATAAGAAAATTTCAGACCAGGAATATTTAGTCTCCCTTAAAAAGAAAGTAAATCAAGTGTTTCATAAAAGTAAATAAAGTAACAGTTGTGAAAATATGTGTTTTTTCTGCAGATCAAATCATATTGGAAAAGTGAAATGAATTAGATTGCATTTATTTTATTACAATAAAAAACTTCAGGTTAGTCAATCTAGTGATCACCATTGCAAAAAGAATCATGTAACCAAATACGCTCAGCATTGTGTTTGTAAGTATGATTTATGATTCAAAGAGCATTCTGCTCTCATTCACCAGTGGAAATTTTTCTCTGTGTCTGTAGCTTGTAGGAAACATTTTGTGGTGATATTTACCACACCTAGCATTTACTATGATTCTGATATTTATAGTGGAAATTCTGGTAAATTTTTTAGGAGTGATAAGCAGAGAGTGCGCCTGCTGTTCCTTCCTATATCTGACTTTTCTGACTTATGATAGAGGCATAGAAAAGAAAAGACTGCTACGGTAGCAGGAACTATTCTTAGCTAGTCAGCACTATCTGCAGAAACAGACTGATTCACTTTGATTGCCACTCAGCAGGACTTAGGTAGAAGTCATATGTAAATAGATGGGCTAGAAATGGATGCCTGTATTCATTAATCTTTCATTAGATTCAATCTCAAAATTACCCAAAGGTTTTACAAGGACTTTTTAAACTCTAATTTGGCCCCTGGCCTTTAAACAAAATGAAAGCTATTGACTGATGTTCTGGCCAGGATGCAAATGAGCCCATCAGTTCCTGAATCAGGCTTTATTGGTTTAGATGCACTTTCATACGTCTGAACAGGAAAGCTACTTGGAGATGAAAATTTTTATAAAGCTTCATAGTAAGGTTAATGTTGTGCTAAATTATCTAATTAAGTCTCAGTAAAAGCAAAGACTTATTCTATTATTTCCAGAAATTTACAAAAATTTACTTTTCTGTCCTTTAAAATGCGAAAAAGCACGACACAGGTTTAAAGACAGAAAAATACATATTTTCCAAATTAAATTTTAAAATACTATTTCTGTCTGTTCCCCAAGCCTTAAAAGCACAGATACCTGGATGTAGATCTTACATTCATATTCCTTATGGAATGATCCATGCTCCTAAAGAGAACATTGCTGTGCCCTCTACTATAAAAAGAGGAAGTGTCTTCACATTTGAAGAAGCAGTATATTTTCTAGGTATTTTCTGTGTTGAAGTGTTAGAAATTTTTTTCTGGGGAGAACTTAATGTTCTTTTTTCTTTGTTCCATTTTAATAGCCTAGCAGTAAAAAGACCTCAAGAATCACACTAGTATTCCTAGTTCCTTTCAGTATGAGTAGGTGTAACTCTCCTTTTCTAGGGACTACCTAGCCATCAGTCTTCAGAACAATCTCATCAGCAAATCCATTACAGTGGACAGAGGAGTGCAAGAGAAACAAGTAAAAGAGTTTTAGCTCCAGCTAAAAGAAGGAAAATCAGGTTACCTGACATTTATTTATTGACATTGGACAGAAAGTGACAGGAATGGTCATAAACATAGATATTACAACCTTTACATCCTTTGTCTCATCTGAATATCCTGGACACCAAAGGAGAGCTAGACAGCCCCTGGGTGAATGTCCTTTCTCATACTGTCGCTCTCAGGATCTTGGCTGCATAGAGACTCAGCCAGGGAAGGGATGGTGAGCTTAGGAGAACTCAGTATCAAGGGTCATACCTGGAAAAGCTTTCAGTAACCCTAAATTCAGATATTCACATCTTGAATGAATATACTAATACTTCAGATGGTTGTAATAATCAGGACCATAACCACATTTTAGGTATCCTCAGTGACTTCCTTTGCACAGAACAGTTCAATTGGATTATGGGGATGCTGCAGGTTGACTCAATATGTGTGTCAATATGCTTTGAGAAATTATGCAAATTAGTGCTGTGTCTGCTGGAGAGAATCAGAGAGAGCACGATTTTGGATGTGAGAAAACCTTCTGCAGGGAGAAAGTACTGCTAGTACCCGTTGTAGGCACTGTCCAGAGCAGATGTAAACTTTGTTCCCAGGAGGATAGTCCCAACACCTGAAGAAGTTCAGCCTCGGAGATATGTCCTAGGTTACAATGTAAGATGTAACCAAAAGCATGTATTCTATTATCATCTTCCCAAGCTGTTAAAGCAGGTGGGGCAGTGTTCCTTATCTCCCCCCATGACTCATCCCTGATAACTCCCTCCGGGGCTGTCTCTGTTTAATGGGCAATCAAGGACCCACTGCACGACTGATAGAATTACATCAGCCCATTGTGAGATGCTCCGCCTGGGGGGAGGAGCCAAGCATTCCCACCTGGATATAATCTGGGGTTTGGAACAGCATAAATAGTCCTTACCTACTGGATTTCCTGAGGAGAAGAGGTGCTGTTGGACTGTCAGGTGAAAAACCAGACCTTTCTACAGGATCACCGCTTCAAGAGGACCACTTCATCTGGACTGCTACCACCACCCTGACTAACAGGGTGTCAGGTTGTATCCCGACTCTGTCGGTGTTCTTGTACTATGGCATTTATTTTTTTTTTAATTTTCCTATTAAATTATGATTCTGACTTGTGATCTCCCACTGGTTTGTTTTCAAACTAATACAAGATGTTGAAGACACAACTGGATAAAAACCTTAAGCATCTATGTTTGACCTCAAGATGACCCTGCTTTGAGCAGGAGCTTGGACTAGAGACCTCCTGTGGTCCCATCCAATCTGACCTATCCTGTGATCCTAAAATCACAGAGGGAGAAAGGAAAATAAGAAAAGAAAAGAAAAGTGATCTTAAAAGTGGTTTTATAAATGTAAAGAACGCAACTTTGCCTCCAATAGTTAGAGCTCAAGTTGGTGTACTGACCATCCCAAGGCCAGTGGGAGTATCAGACATTATCCACAATATTTTTTTTGCAAAATAACATACAGCTTATAACATTTAAACCTAATAAAGGGAGGGAAGAAAAAATGAGAAGGAATGAGAGACATATCAATTTTTTATATAAGGAAAAGTTAGTAAGTTCTAATTATATTTTCATGGAAAAATGCTATCAATAACTTGCTATACTATCTGTGTCAATGAGGTTTTGAAGTTTATTTGATAGGCTACTTGGTTTTGTGGTAAGAAAATTTACTATATTTCCCACAGATATAAGAGTCTATTCTGACCAGTTTTAGGCAGCTTTCGTCGGAAGTGATGATATGTTTCCCAAAGTAGAAATTAAATACAAAGACCTTTGTATGTGAATGGCCTAGTTATCATTTGGAAGACAACCCAAATTCAGACCAGGGAATAAGGAGCAACATATATTTTATCTAATGTAGTACCTTACCCCAGTTTACTTTGGGTCAATGTTTTTATGTTTTTGCCTGAGAAACAGGATGTTTTATTTTTCAGAGGTCAGTTGTTAAAAATAAAGTTAGGTGAAACTAGTCAGTGTTTTACAAGAACAGCTTTTATTGAAACTTCAATTTTCCACTGAAAAAAAATCTGATTGTGTCCTGGGGTGATGTTATGAGGCTCCTTTATTCTCTAAAACCGGGACAAAAATTTGGCGCCCAACATGGCAAATTTTAGAGACAAAATTTTTAGGAGGAGACGCTCTGGAGTGAGCACCTCCTCCCAAGGGAAAGGGGCCTCCCCCTTTCCTCCACCAAAGGGGAAAAATTAACAAAAGAAATGAAAGTGGAAGAAAAACAAAAAACTGAACTATTTATTAACACAAAACACAACCGGGAGAACAAAAAGGGAGAAAAAGGAAAGGATGCCCGNCGGGGCCACCCCACAGGCCCCCCGGGCAGGAGATGAGGGAAGGAAAGCAGGGAGGTCAGGGGAAGGAAAAGGGGAAAACAAACAAAACCTTTTCTAAGCCTCAGGAACAACTGAAAACCCAAAAGCGAGAGAGAGAGAGCAGTGCAGCGGTGCCGGTGCGCTCCCTCCCCAGGCCGGCTCCCAGCCGTGCCCCGGGCCCTTGGGCTGAGCCCTTGAACCGCCCTGCACCTGGGGCCTCGGGCTCCAGCCCCGGCCCCGGGCCCACCTCAAAGATACAGGTACTGGGGGCACTGAGCAGACGGCTATGGAATAAAGGAGCCTCATAGCATCACCCCAGGACAGACTGAAAACTTCAAGCAATTCTTTTAAACACTTGGTTGAGGCTTTGGGTCTTTCACAAGCTCCAAGAATGTGGCACCTTACATGTAGGCAACAAAAACTTAAGCGTGTTTTAACTTAGTTCTCAATTAATATATTTTTAATCTATGCACATTCAGTTCAGTTAAAACCAGTATTTTCAAAACTAACAAAGAAACAAGTAAGGTGGTATTGATTCAGCGCTTCAAGTGGATTCTTGCTTGAAAAATACTAAGAGAAAACTGCAGAGCTGGAGTAGTATAAATCAGAACAATTATTTCTACTGCTATTCCAAAAGCCACACTTAGAATCACTGTAATTTAGTAAAACCAAACATGCACTAGAGGATACAGGGAAGCACAAAACACAGTAATGTTTGATAACATAATGTTGGTGATATTAAAGTGCTTGTACTACTGTGGTTTTAATGCTGAAAATAAAGGAGTTCAAAAGGAACAAAAAAAAGACAAAGTTTTTGATACATTAAGAATAACATTGGACTTACAGAACTCTATTTGTGTGTATTAAAATAACTAAGTAGAAAATATCTTCATGAGATGACGCACTTTTTTTTTTTTTTCATGGATATATTGGCTATCCAGGGATCATTTATCAATGCTTTTGATCTCAGTAGGGTCTTATTTAACAGACAACTTACCTGAAGCTAGATGGATTTGAAAATTTTTGTCACACGAATTTAATTTTCTTTGGATAAAAAAATGTTCTTCTGAGCAATTAAAAACGTCAGAGTGGTGGTATGAGTCTGACCTTCTCTAAATGCTGATGAGATCCAAACTGCTGCTGTGAACTTCAGAGAGGGAAAAAGCATCTACCCTAAAGAGACATATACAATGCTTATGAGACTGTTTCCTTTATTCTTCAACCCTCAGGTCTTACTAAAATGAAAAATCACATCCAGAGACACTGACTGTTGCTCATCATAGTGATCAGATTTCCTCAGAGAGGGTGGCAGAAGCTGGTGAGGTTGGTCCATGTCCTGTACCTGTCCTGTGGATAGCTTTGGGTTGCAAAGCTGTGAAGCTGGCATCCTTCCACAGTACTCAAAATTCATTTTGGCTCCTGGGTGTGTTTTTCTGTTAATCAGCTGCCAATCCATTGTATAAATCTTTCCAGACTATTTTTTAAAAGTTTCCAGTCTAGCAAAGCAAGGCTCTATAGGCTGTTTCCAGACTTGCTGTCTCAGCTGTGTTGGCAGGATCTCAAGCTGTGGACATGGAGTGGCAGAAAGCCTACTCACAAAAGGGAGATGGGGAAGAGCAGGGGAAAACTGATGTGTGAGGTACCTTTTACTGCTGGGAGCTAAATTCAAAGAAGTTGTCATAACCTTGAAAATGGGTAAGACCCTGTGGAAACAGGTTGGAGTAAAGGAGTTTGGGGTAGTCAGTAGCCAAAGAAGGAGTTTGCAAGCTGCTCGTTCACCCTTCCTTCTCAGTGGTATCCTAAGGAGAAAGTGGTAATGTCACCATCTCCTTTAGCTCTGGATGCTAATCCTTCATTGGCAGGCAATT
This sequence comes from Pachycephala philippinensis, assembly GCA_013397055.1. Taxonomy (NCBI): domain Eukaryota; kingdom Metazoa; phylum Chordata; class Aves; order Passeriformes; genus Pachycephala; species Pachycephala philippinensis. Next base: position 2,736 of record VWZT01010262.1, on the reverse strand, counting down.
CCAGAGACACAAGCAAAAGGGAGCAAAGAGACCACTGCTTCCAGTGACAGAAATATTAACAATTTTTTGGATAGATATGTGAAATGCCTATTCAAAATACACTGTTAAGACTGAAGCCATAAATTATCACTTAAATAACTCTATTTAACGGTTTGTTATAGGTCTCTAAGAATGGCCATCCCAAAAAGTACAGGGTGGCAGACAGCTGCCACTCACCCTTGCATCTTTTGGGCTTTCTATTATTAACAGGTTTGTGGGGTTTTTTTGTTTTAATCTGTTTTAAGGAAATGCATTCCTCTCCTTTCAAGAATCAGAGGGCACTCTCTCACACATACCTGCACATGCATGTGTACACCTGTTCTTTAGCAACAGAAACTACATTGACTGCATATACCACAGAATATAAAACTTGGACGATAAGTTAGGCAAAGTCATATTCTGAATGGGCCTCAAGGTCTAAATGTTAATACAGTAAGATTTTTTATTTTTCATGTTCACATAATAAAAATGATAATTTCAAACTTTCTGTAAAAAAGAATCACTTTAAAGCTAGGACAGAACTTGCAATATTTCAGGCTTTAAACAGGTCTGAGGTGTGTGTAATGGCACGTCAGGCAAGGGTAGGTGCAGAGAGATCACAGTAGGAAGTGCAACTCTGCCTTAGCGCACTTAGAGTTTAGAGCTGTGTCAAGAGATCTCTGTCCAGTTCAAACAAACCTGCATTTACACACATATAACATCCCACATTTTGTTTGGGGAGGTCTTGGTTACGGGTTTGGGTTTTTCTTTTACATAACTAAATCAAAGACCCACTGTGTGTTATGCTTAAAGTATGATACTCAATATGGCAAAAGGAAAAGTTGCATAAAGTGGAAAGCTTTTGTAAATGAAGGGAAAGGAAAGCTCTTATAATTGCATTTCATTTGTAACATGACAGCTGTATTCTCAGTGATAGTGAATACCATTCATAGGACATCACTTAGTTGGACAGATTAATAGGTTCAACAGAATTCAAGATCTCTTTCTAACACACACTGAATATCCCTGCTTCTTTCTGTAACAAATGTTTAAATATTTAATGTACAAATTATTTTGACGTTTCTGTTATTATTTGACACCATTTTTGGTAGGGCTCTGTCTAAATAGACCGTGTGTGCCCTTCTGTCTGCTCTCTAGTAGCAGTGCAGTGTCTGTTTCATTGGACTGATCCTAACACAGCTGATTTTCATCTGCCACACCTGAGTAAATCTCAGCAGCAGTTGTTGTGTTCAGTCAGAGATGTCAGCTGGAAGGTAATCTTTTGATCTGTGACTGAAGTGGAACAAAGTGCATGTCCTGTGTCCTGTGAGGGGTGGCTGAGGGAGCTGGGGTGTTCAGCCTCAGCCCAGGGGAGACCTTATCACACTCTGCAACTGCCTGAAAGGAGGGTATAGGCGGGTGGGGGGCAGCCTCATCTCCCAGGCACCAAGTGAAAGGATGAGAGGACACAGCCTCTGGCTGTACCAGGGGAGGTTTAGGTTGGACATCAGGAAGAAATTCTTCTCAGAAAAGTTGATTAGATATTGGAATGGGCTGCCCAGGGAGACTGTAAAGTCACCGTCCCTGGAGGTGTTTAAGGAAAGACTGGACATGGCACTCAGTGCCATGGTTTGTTGTCATGGTGGTGTTAGGTCATAGGTTGGACTTGATGATCTCAGAAGTCTTTTCCAACCTAATTGATTTGGTGATTCTGTGAAAAAATAAAACTTGGTAGTTATTTTTTTTCTTTTTCAGAATATTCATAAGAGGATTGAGAAAGTTTAATTTTTTTTCATTACTTGAAAAATAGTCCAGAACTAATTCATCAGCATTCTGTTGTGAATATCAATGTTCAGAATTTCTATATTTTTGATTATTTACACAACTCACATTAATGTCTCTTTTATGATTGATTGATCTGTATAATCAAGCATCAAAAATCAAGGTGTAGAAATGAATAGAAATAATAAATATGTTTCAGCAAATATTTTAGTTTAAGTTTGTCTTTTTTTTCAAAGATGTCATTTTAGAAAGCTTGATACCTTTATTTTTATTTTTTTTTAATGAACATAAAAGGATGTAAACACAGCTGAAGTGACGTTTTCCTGACTCAGTATTTGCAGGATACAGAGAACACTCACAGAATTGATGATGCTGTGAATGACTCTGCCAGCAAAACACATTTCATTGTCTTCTCAAAAGCTATAGGTATGTTTTGACACCAGCAAAACAACAAAGTTCCCTTTACAGTGGGCTAAATTCACAAGACAGAAACATGCGTTATGAATTGTTCTGCTTTTGGCTGGGATAGAGTTAATTTTGTTCCTAGTGGCTGGTACACTGCTGTGTTTTGGATTTGGTATGAGAATAATGATAACACACTGATATTGATGTTTTGGCTGTTGCTGAGTAGTGCTGACCCTAAGTCAAGGACTTTTCAGTGTCCTGTGCTCTGCTGCACAGTGAAGAGGTGAGGAGCTGCACAAGAAACTGGGAGGGGGCACAGCTGACCTAAACTGGTCAAAGTTGGTATTCCACACCATAGAATGTCATACCCAGTATTTAAACTGGGGGGAGTTGGCCAGGAGGGGCCAAGAGTTGCTCAAGGCCAGTCTGGGTATCAATCAGGTGGTGAGCAACTGTATTGGGCATCACTTTTTTCTCTTAGGTTTTATTCCGCTCTGGTTTTGCTGTCTCCCTTTTCTTTGCTATTATTTT
>VWZT01010260.1:1439360-1449564 GCA_013397055.1 Pachycephala philippinensis | reverse complement strand
GCCCGGAGAGCTCCCGTCCCGCCCGTCCCGCCGTGCGGCTGAGGAGCTGCTGAGGGCGAGAGGTCTGCGCCCAGTGCAGGCGGGGCTGAACCAAGGCTTAGAAATGTCTCCCCGATACCAAGTTGTGGTGGATTTTTTGGGGTTTTTTTTTTTGGTCAGAACTTGAATTGCGATTTTTTTTCTCATCTCTTCGTGCTCGACTACATCTCGGTATGGAGTTACACACACACATGTACGTAGCATCTCCCAAGTATCGTAAAACTTGGCGCTCTGTTGGGGTAAACTGGGCCAATTGGTTGCCTTCTTTTGGCTTTGGCCTTTCTGGAGGGAATAGTGTCAAAATCGTAAACAATTATCTCATGCCTAAGTTAACCACTTATCAGGAAAAGAGTGAGATTTTCCAGATTTCTTGAAGTGTTCCATAAACTCACAGAATCTGCCGTTTAAAGGTTCCCCCTAACAATCAGGACAGAGACTTACTCAATTTGTAAATGAAAAAGTTCGCTTTAATCAACTCCTCATCATCATTAAATTCGATTATTCAGTTAGAAATACATATATATTTGAAATCTCTTTGCAGCCTACTTTTCCTGCCCTTATAAATCTTTAGTAAACTGGTTTGCCTTAATATCAACACCATTCTACAGACTCTTTGCATCATTGTACATCATTGTTTAAGAAAAAGACTGTACAATTAATTTTGTATGCTAAGTCCCATTGTGATTCTGGAGAGCTGAAAGAACCCACAAATCAGATGTTATAAGGGCCTGGTATGACATTGTGTCAAATGCATTTCTTGTTCAAAAATGTTCAATATTACAGATAAATATTTTTGAAACAACTGTACAAGCCAATGAGAAAACACTTTCTATAGCAAGTCTTCATTGTTTCCTTTTAATATGGATACTAGAAGGATCTCTGATGTGTCAGTAAGAATCACAAAGAAAAGGATTATGGGCAGAGTGCAGATATGAAATGGAATAGATACACTATTGCATATCATTACCATATGTATGTGTTATGTATATAATCATTGTGTATATTCATAGAAAATGAAAGAGTAAGAGCTGATTGAAGAGAACCAATTTCATAGAACAAACTAGAACACTCTGCTTGGATGTAGAAATACCCTGACAAAGCCAGAAAAAAACAGCAAAATTAAGAAACAAGTCCCAGCAATTATTTTAGATCCTAAATAAGACACAGAAAGAATTTAACACTTTATTCCTTTTTTTCTGTAATGCTTTTTGGGAATTCTCATCTCAAAATGCAGTCCTCTGGCAGAGAGGACCTCTGCAAGCATGCACTGGAGGGCAGCATATCCCAACCTCTGCTGTGTCATGACGAGCTTCAAAAAGGGGAAAAAAGAAACTTTAGCCTACTATTGGCCTTTTGTTCCATTGCTGCATGTATTTGTCACAGACTTGTGTACAAAGCAGATGTCATGGGGTAATCCATGCACTGTGATGTTTCCCAGGCTTCTGCACCACCCTTCCACTCTAGGCCCGTGATACAGATAGCTGAAGGGATGTTGGTAAGACACTCCTGATCCATCCTCAGATGGTGAAACAAGCACTGTTTGAGTTCTTACCCTAAGTGATGCTCAGTGTTTACCAGATCAGCAGAGACAGTCAAGAATACAGGAGGCTTTGAATCCTGTCTGCTCCAACTAGCACTGACATTTCCTCTCTTGCAAGACTGTGACTCCTGTTGGTGAAACAGAATCTTTTGAGCATGTGAGTTAATAGGATCCACTGCAGCTTAACTAACAGTGGCAAAGACAGTACTGTCTGTTCTTCTGGTTACAATTCTGTAGCACCTGGTGCAACAGTTTTGGTCAAAATTTCAACTGAAGTAATATGAAAAACATATAAGAGGTCCAACTTCTGCAACAATCAAAGTCTGCTGTAGTAATGGACAACTATGAAAATTGTAGTTGCTCCCTATGCACAGTAGCAATTTTTCAAATTTTTCCCCCCAAAAATGGCTTCTTTTTTTTTTTTTTTTAATTTAATGGTATTTTGTGCTTTGAGCAGGAAATCCTCACTTTGCATATAGTCAGAAGGTCTTGAAGGAGGCCTGTCTCATCAGTGTTAGAGAAACTGAGTAAGCAGTCCAGCCTTCCTACACTTTGAGGAGGGTGAAAGTCCAAAACTTCTGTTTCAAAGATCATTGACTTAAAAGAATTTTACAAGTTCTGGCACAGCAGGGAAAACAGCAACACTGAACCTAATGATTAAATACATTGTCTTATGAATGCAGCATTCGACAGTTTTTGTAAAACTAAATTGGTCCTGAAACCCAGGGCTCAGCTAAAGTAATAAATTAAGGTGTGGTGAGGTATTTACTTTTTTAGATTTATCTTTCATACATAAAAATAGTATCTATTTCTATATTTTAAAAGTAACTTTGCCATCATCCAGATTGAACTTCTCTGACCTTTTTAAAGCACCCCAAGTATCTCATACTGGGCTTCAGTTTAGAAGCATCTCACTCATTTTGTAACTGCTTGATAATGCCTCCTCAATTTTTGATAAAAGTCTACCATGGCAGCTTAACACATTCTCATTCATTAGAAGTAAGAATTAGTGCATTTTTAGTCTAATTTATTTTCATAAAATCCAGCTCCATCTTTTTTTTTTTTATAGGAAAGGAGGTCAGGAGTTTCTACACTTCCAAACTGATTAGTGAGGCATTTCAGTTGAAGAGGAGAAAATTACTTGGCAGAATTTGGGTGCCCAAGCACACTATTAACAGTCCATAAAAAAATCAGCTGACTTCAGCTGTGTTTTGTTCATCAGAATTTTCTACCCTAGCTGCAGTAGATAAGACTCTAATAAACCTGTATCCTGGTCAAATCAAAGTAGAGATGAAAAACAGAAAATTTAAATCAGCTTTTCCTTGACATATAGCCAATACATTCCAAAGTGGTATTATACAAGTCATAAAAATAAAACCTTATATGTGACAGTTCCAAAAGGCAGGTATGTGTTGTAATTTCCTTTTTATATTAATTTAAGGCCCTAAAGATTTTTTAATTTTTTTTGGTCAACATTTAATTAAGAAGAAGAAAAGACATTTAGTTACTGATGGGACATACAAGTCTTTGTCACAGACTTGTTTACTAACGACAAATGGACAAAAGCCTATTTTTCTCATCACAAAATTTACTGGACAGCAGATGAGAGAATCTCTTTGCTCACAATTCCTGTCCCTAGTATCTTCCTCTATTCCTTTCTCCCTCAGAACTGCACAGCTCTGCTTTTCAGGTCCTGCTTTTCAAACAAAAGTACAGAAAGACATGCTGGTATCTGCAGCAGTTCGGTGTCTTGTACTCATGCCTGTGCAATAGGTTAGGCAGGACACCCACACGCCTCTCAGCCATGGAAAATTTGGAGTCTCTCGGGTGGGAGGGTCCATCCTTACCCCCAGCCTATGGCCATGCTGCCACTTCACAGTCTGCCGTGATGTGGCTCTAAACCCTGCTCAGGAAAGAGTCTGAATCTTGTCTTTTGCAAATCTTTATTGAAGAAGTGTTCTGAGGAATTAGTGTGCCATCTTTTAAAGAATGCATGATAATACACCTGAAGAAGTACAGCCCAAATATCTCACAAGCCCAGCTTTATTCCTAAAAGCTGAGTCCCTGCCAGCATCTGGATTGGGGAAAGGGATGTGACTCTCTGATCCCACACTGTGTGACTAACAGTGGATTGCATAAGGGAAGTCTAGGAAGCTGGAAATACTTTGGTGAGAATTTCCAATGTTATTCAGAGTATGGAGTGTTAAACAAATGCATAGGGCTTTTCAGTCATTTGGGGTGAGCTGTATGACTCGTGTCTGACTACATTGTTTTGTGATTAAACATTCCAAATATGTGCCAAGGAACTCCCCATAACAGGCTGTGCTGTAAGCATTTATTTTGATTCTCATTCAAAAATAATGAGTTTTTCTTTTCTTTCCTGGTAAGCTGCACTGTTACAATTTGCTTATCAGATAGTAGTTACTGTATAAGCTTGGCACTGTTTTAAAAAAGGCATCATGGCCAATTAATGTGATCCTGGAATTCAGATTATACTTGCTTTATTGCCTGTAAAGATCTAATCTTAGAAGGTGTTGAGAGGACTTCAATTTTAAATGACCTCATACATTTTTAATGAAAGTATGAGAAAGAAAATGGAATGCAACTTCAGAGTGAAGCAGATGTTGGAAAGCTCTAGCACTTCTTAGCAGTATCCATAAACAAATTAATATTAATTTATTTGGATATTTTTCGTACCGCCAATGCTGATCTTAAATTGTGTCTATGTATCTTTGACTTCTTTATAAAACTAAATATTTTTATGTTGTGAGGGTTTGTGGACAAAATTAGCTTTTTTCACCTGTAGAATCATGCCATTAGTAATAATGAAAGAGGGTATTACAACGGAAGTATTTTCTGACAGATTCCAGAGGTACCTTCTTTGTATTTGAATTGAGGTAAAGATACTTTGGTATAACAGACCTTCTTGTCTTATTTTTTCCATGTTCTCTAGAAAAGAGAAAGCAAGTTTCTGTTGAGATGTAGCAGAGACATTTCTTTTCTTCTGAGTTCCTCAAGTTAGCAGAAAGTGATTCTGTGAATTTTTTTCTGGCAGGGGCTACAAATAGTAAAGAACTGATGTGTACACTTCTGGAGGGATATTGGGAATAATTTGTTCAGATAAATCACTGACTGACCTCAAATTACACATTCAGAAAGAAGACTGAAGGAAAAGATCCAGATTGAATGTGTGCTGAAAGACAAATAATTTGCCTTTAGTCTTTCAATCTAACAGCTTCCCTGAGGACCCGAGTCTGCAAGGTGCAGAGCAGATACTGTTTTTTTGTAAGAGCAAGTTAAATGGGAAAGAGCTTATACTGGTTGATCCCAAAGTGGGTGTATCAAAATAATGCAGAGATAAACCCTGTAAACAGAAGTGTTTAACTGATCCAGTTAGTTTGGGTAGCCCCAAAGTGGAGAGCAAAATCACACACAAACCAGGCTGCAGTTCTGAGGGGGCAGCAACTTCTGGTGAAAAATTAGCTGGGGACTATAATCAGCAACAGGAGAAAATTTTAAGGGAGTGACCCTCTTGGGCTGTCCCAGTTGAAATCATGGCTGCATGTCTGAGGCCTAACAAGTAAAGGAACAGTGGTGGCATAAAACAACACAGCAAGGAATTCCCTACTGGAGGACTTCTGATTTCTAGCAAGCATAAAGTTGTCCCCAGACAAGTGCTGAATTCAAGAAATTCATGACTTTGCAAGAGTGCTGAGCAAACAGAAGCTGGCATTAATGAAATATTTACTACGTGTATAATTCTTTCACCCCTGTGCAAGGTGAATGAAATGTAAAAAATAAGATAGCATAAGTGAGAAAGGCCAACGGCAGTTGAGAGAAACCAAAATCTGCATAAGAATACACTGAAGTGTATTTCCTGTGTTTTCTGCAGAAAATTATGTGATGTAGTGTTTCAAGTACTATATTCTTAATAGCTTTTTTAATGACTTGTACTTGCAGTACTAGAATTCTACAGTGGAGCCAAGGCATTTGTGAACAATAGGAGTAAATGGTATTTGAATCCCAAAGCACTATTTTTTTTTTTTAATTATTTGTTAGTAGCATTCTAGCAGACACACAGCAATTATTAGTAATGCAGTATTAAGTGTCAAATGTGAGCTGTTAATGCCTGTAGGGCTACTAGAGCCAACAAACATTTTTTTTGTGTTGAAAGGTCTTGGAAGACAAATACTCATCTTATGCCATCTACTTGGAGTCCACCTTAGAAGTTCCTTGGAAAGTCTCGGACAGAGACTTTACAATTAATCAACAAGATGCAAGGATCACCAGGAGGCAAGAATGCAATACCATTGACATGACACAGAGAATCCCATTCTTCAGCATTAAAAAACAAGGCAATGACTGGAAAACATCCTGCTTAGGAAAGCATTGCTAATGCCACCTTATGATGTTGGGTTTGCTTTTTTGTTTCCTTTCCCTATCGTTGTTGCTCAGAATGCCTCCTTAATCCTGACATTTTGGTTTCTTTATTCAAGCCTTTTATTTCCTCTCCAAACTTTTTGAAAACACTTTTTTCAGGCAAAATATTTCACATATGATATTTTCTAACTAGACCTTCTGTGTGCTTAGCACAGGCTTTGTTTTGAACACAGATCAAGAACCACCTAGCTGTTTCCTGTTTTATACGGTGGCTTATTCCAATTAACCTCAGTATGGCTTTCAGCACTCTTACCTGTTTTACCTTTCAACACTGACTACCACCTTGATTCAATCTTTTGAAATTTCTTCTGTGGAACAGAAAAAGTCTCTGTCTGCCTTTTCAAAGGAAATTTCACTGACGGGGAATATTGGTTTACAATTATATCTGTATTTTCTAGTTCCCTTCTTCTATCTTCAGCTTATTCATCTTCTTCCCGTGTTTTGAAGTCCACCAAAAGCCTTCATTCACCAGAGTATGTGAACAGAATCTTTGTTCAGCAAAACGCTTAATTATGTTTTTCAGTGGTGTTCTTGCAAATGAGTTAGGAGCACGCGTAGTACTGCACTGGGACCAGTTCCTGTCCTCGTGAAGGGCAAGAATTAAGCACAGTCTTACTCATGTATCTCTACAGTTCTCTCTCCCCTTCCTCTTAACACTTACCCTCAGCTGAGGACAATATTCCAACCACTGAATGACTTGAAGGCAAGAAAGCTGTATCTGAATATAGTAGTTACCGTCTACCCTCCCGTAAAATGTCATACTCTGGTTATTGCTAGCAGTTTGGAACAGATGGCCAGGTAGGAAGTGTAGCACTCAATTAAAATTCACTGTAGCACGATCTTGGTTTTCATTAGAGTCATAAGAAGTGCAGGCAATTCTTCTTAAAAAAAACCTGTTCTTTTTTTTTCTTTGGGGTCCTATATATTTACAGTCTATAAAGAAAGTAATGACTGCTGATCTGGGTAAAAGGTGTTTTGAAATATTGTTCTAATTTCATCTGACGTAAAGCTGTCACGGTTTTGGAGTGAATGTGGAAGGTCAGACCCTGGGACTCCCAATTTTCACATTATCTACAGCTGGGAGATACTCCTGTCTTGAGAAGAAAGTATATTGTTATTTCTGTCCAGCTGATGCTGGATTAAACTTTTATGATTATCCTGTTCATCTGATGAATTAGTATGAGCTTTGCTAGTTTCGCACTGTCCCGCGCATCTGTGAGGAGCAGGGGTCTTGCCGGAGCGAGAGGCAGAGGATGTGTGCAGGTCCCTCCATGCAGGCAGAGCTGTGACTGCCCACAGATCCGGCAGAGGGAAGTGTTGTTCTAAAATACCCGCCCCTGCAGGGAGCCTGTGTTGCTCCCTGCGAGCCACGTTATTGCACCAGGAAATCAATGGTCTGGAGCGTACGGAACGTGATTTATAAATTCTCAGTAGAAGACAAAGAAGCTTTAGCAGATGCCAGAAAGAGCAAGTGAGATAATAATCAGGATGTGCCAGGGAATGAAACTAAATTATAGGATTAACTATGAAGCTTACATGTTTTTTATTCTCTTTAGGAGAATAAATGGTAGTATGGAGTTTTAGGAGTTAAAGAGTTGTGATCTGCTTGTTCATGCTTCACCTAACTATGAAGCTGTAGCCTTTCATAGCATATCAAAAGACAGGATCTTGAGAATCCGATAGTCAGAAATGTACTTGGTGATCACAAGGCAAATTGTCATAGGGTGCATTATTTACAGAACTGGCTCAGCTTCAGACACTGCTGCCAGCATGATTGCTGCTGCTCCTGCAACTCCAAGCACTGCTGGAGGGTTAAAAGACAAGCGTAATATCATCTCTCTAATATTAAAAAGAATATCCAACGGAAAATATTTCAAAGTGAAATTTTGACTGTATTACCCTTTTAAATATACAACATTTTGCTATATAGCTTTCCCTTTCTTACTACATGAGATTTCCCAAAATTGTACAAGTGAAGGGGTTGAAGCAGATGGTCTGGATACCAAATAGTCACACTGAGCATAACATTTGAAATGATTATTTTTTTATGTATATATTCAAAGTTGTGTTTGTGACATCTAAATACCAAGTTTAAAAGGATCAGGGGATGGCATGATGTGTGAAAAGAAGCTCAGCTTTCACAGTATTGTCAAGCTGTTGTTTTTCAGTATCTTATAAATGGCTGTCACAAACAAATAGAAAGCGTGTTGGAGCTTGAAGAACATTTTCCAGATAATGTTGCTTGAAAAAGACTGGAAGAAATTCATCCTGAAATGATTGTCACTAAGCTAACCTTAAAGATGAACTTCATCTGCTAAGTATAGAGTCAGGAGCTGCACTGCTAAAACAGTGTTGTTTTTGAGTAAGAGCTTAACAAAATATTTCCTTTGCTCAGATACCATTGCTCAGAGCTTGGTGCGGTGTGACTGCTGGGTTGAGTTCTCCCCTTGTGCTTCCCCAGCAGCTACTCAGTATCAGAGTAAAGAACTAAACCTAGATAATTGTGTTGCAATCTTCTGCTCAAGCAATTATGAACCTTATAAACATCAACCTCTGTGTTCTGACTTAATTCAATACTTTCATTTTTAGCACAAATAGTTCTTGGTTTTATAATTTAGTCAAACGTTAAATTGTCTTCCTAGCATATTGCTGACAAAAAGAAAATGTGTCAGGTTCTGGAGACAGACTTTTCATTTTTGAGTTAGTAGAAAGCAAGATTATAAAATGAGATGCACTTTTATTTATTTTGCTCACGGACGGGGGAAATAGTCCCAGTAAAATGGATTAAATAATTCCTCAGGGAAACCCTAATAGAGCAGAAAATTTGTCTTGATGATACACCCAGCTAAGGAGGCGGCAGGTCATGAGACAAAAGGGAATTCGTCTCCTGGGAAGAGGCTGGCCTGCTCTCTGCTGTTTACCAAGCCTCACCAACGACTCTTGGAGCATAAATTGCAGACAATGCCACGATGTTGACATCTCTGTGGTGACAACAGCTGCTTCTCTGAGGTTAGATTACTATCAACGTACATCACCCTAAGTAGAAACTATCAGCCTGAAACAAATACATTTTCTGCTAAGCTACCACCGTGACTGCAAACTAGAAAAACAAACGGTCTTCTTTTTTTTCAACACATATTTGCATTGGTATCTCTACATGTTTGGATTGAAAAGTGATGTTCCCTTTTGTTTTAATTACTTTCACTTTTGGCTCTAGTGCAATGCTTGTGCTTCCTCAAAAGTATGATACATTTTAATGTCTCTTGTAAATTGAAACTGATACTAGTTTTCAAATTGTGAACACAATTTGAAAATTGTTAACTTTTGCAAAATTTAGCATCTGTGCTGTTTAAAATGAAGGTGGTTTTGTACAGCTGTGAAGAAAAGGATTTTTGTGTTTTATGGAGGAAAAGCACTATTTTGAAAATAGTCCCTTTTTTCACGAAATTGACGACTAGACAAAGAATAAACATTACCATAGCAGAGCAAGTGTAAGGAGTGCAATTATACTGTAAATAGAGTTTAGACTGGGTCCTTGCAATGGAGTTACTAATAATGAAAATATGTCAGGACAATTACTTGAATAGATTGAGCTGTTTGCACGACTAAGAGGAGACAGAGCCCATTTGTCACAGTTCTTTGCAGAAACCTAGGTAAGAATCAAAATTTTCCTTCAGGCTTTCGTGCCTTTACCCAGCAGAACCGGCCTCTTCCAACACCTGGAGAAGGGAGTTGCACTGTCCACTGGAGAAAGAGGAGGTGAAGTAGGAAAGTCAAATGAATCAATGATTGAGTTCTTTAAAACACTGTTTTAATTTGTGAACTTTATATCGGTATCAGGTTTTCAGTGGAATTGAAGAGCCACAGAAGAGTCTTGCCGCACAGACTTTTGCCTGTTCCTGTCAGAAAGGGTGGTGGGCGTTGGGTGTCCCTGGCCCCGGAAGGAGACCCCCGTTGCTGCAGGACATTGGCAGCGGCCGTGCCGCGGCTGGGGCGCAGCGGGGCGGGAGCTCATCCCGAACGCACCCGCGCGGTACCGCTCCCCAGCATCCCCAGCATCCCCAGCCCCGCTCCTTCCGCTCGCCCCCACCGGGCGTCGGGGCCGCTCCGGGACCCGCACCGCGTCCCAGCCGAAGCCTCCGGTGGTGTTAAATTGCCCTTCGCAAGTGTCACCTTCTCTATTTT
>VWZT01010260.1:1403701-1438906 GCA_013397055.1 Pachycephala philippinensis | reverse complement strand
CAGCTCTCGCCGTCCCCGCTTTTCCCGGGGTTGCCCCTCCGCCAGCTGAGCGGGAGGGCGCTGCCGTCCCGCGGGCTGCCCGGCGCCGCTCGTCCGGCGGCCCGGTGAGCCTGATCGGCGGCCGCCCCTTCCCTCGGCGGCGCCCGGCAGCGGGGTCGCTCACCTGCCGTGGCCCCGCGGGCCGGCCGAGGCGGAGAGAGACCGGGCGCGGGGCGTCAAGCGGGTCTGTGACCGCCCCGGGGCCCGCGGGCGGGGCTCGGCCAAAACCGCTCTGTGGTTTGCGTAACCGATATCTGCGCGTGTCCTCGAGTGACCCGGGCGCTACAGGTCGCCTGGGGCCGCTTTCCTCCGCCCCGGGCTCCTCCGGCCGGGCGGCAGCTGCCACCCTTCGGCCCCGGGCCTGGAGGCGGCACCTGCCCTCGAGAAAGTGGCAGGCGGGGGCCAAGTCCCAGCCTCCCCGCAAGGGAGAGAAGAGTTAACTCGGTGTTGAGGCCTGACAGTTCTGCGCGTCCAACAAGAACCGTCCGATTTGTTGTTGTCTTCCTTTCCCCTGTCTGGCCAATGCGTTTCTCGTCTCAGCAAGTCAGTGATCTTGTAGCAGCCCCTTGCGTGGCAGCCTCTCTTTGCGCCCTGGCTGAGTTGTGCGAGTGGCGTCAGGCTGACTTTGTGCCCGTCTGCTCAGGGGTGAAACTGAGGCAGCTTCCCGGCTTTGGGTCCGTGGTGAATGCTGCAGTTGACCAGTTACGTAGGATTGATTAAAGTGGACTTTCCTAAAGCTTAATTTTATGTTAAGAATGTCATTAATTGCGCTGATAAGGTAAACTGTGTTTGAATTGGCTCCTAGTGTGGTCATTTAAAACTATACCTGTGAGGTAGTCCTAGAACAAGCTAGAAGCTATGTGATCACTTATGGTTTCAAGTATTTAAGCTGTAAGTTCTGCTGACTCACAGCTTTCTTTCTTTCTTTGCTGAAAGGATAAGGTAAGGCATCAGTTATTTCAGCTGTCTTGGAATTTTTCCTAAGGTACCTTCCTCACAGGAAGGCAACAGATTAGGCCTTATTGATCTGTATTGTTTAACTTAAACTTTCAAGAGAGCAGTGAAGGAAAAACCCATGAGTATTAGGTAGTGAAATATTGCAGTACTTGTAGAATTCATTAAGTATTGTCTGTCTATATTGTATGTTTTTTCTTTACTCTGTGTAGCTCAGCTGACAGTGTGGGCAATAGAAGAGTTATCCTAAGTAACTTTGCTTCAGTATATGTGGCCCTGAGCAGGGCAAAGGACATGAAATGAGAGCGGAAAGGAGAATGATTATAGCAGCGAACCAGTAGTTAGTATATGATATGGGGGGGCGGAGATTAAGGGTTTTCTTGAGTGTTTAAAGCATTCTGTTGTAGCCCGATGACAAAATGTTTATCAGAGAGTTTTACATTAACATATATTATTACATTCTACTGAATTTTACATTGACATAATGCAATTGACTTTTAACTTCAGTAGGATTTGTGTAACTTTTAGAAATTGTGCAGTATTAACTTACTTGTTCCCTTATACTTTTGAGAGAAGGGAGTTGCTGGTCTGACTTATATTTTTCTCCTCTTTCAGGAAAAGAGGATTTTCATGGGGAGAAAATTGCTGTTTGTTTATTGCAAGTTACCAATACAGCTATTGTTTAAAGTTAATAAAAGCATGTTGAATAATTTTTAGAGCGGGACCAACAGTGCTAAAGAAACATCCATCAGTATTTCAGCATTGTAAAATGAACTTTGTAAAGCAGTATGTCACTGTCAAATAAATATTTTTCTAAGGGATTTCTGAAGGGGGTGGAGGGGGAAATCTTGTCTTGCTTTAGCTGCTGCTGTGCCTGCTCTGCCTGATGCGCTACAGGTAGCAAAAGAGACTGTATCACTAATAATACTACTTCAGCTTACGATACCTACTGCTAAAGCCGTAAAGCTTTACTCAGCTAGGATTAGAAATGGATGTTTCATGTGACTAAGGGGATAAGGTGTGGTTTATATGGGTCTCTGTGCTGCCTATCTAAATGTTTCACACTGCTTTCTGTATTCTAAGCGCTAACCTGTGGGCTGTATTTATCCTTAGGCATCCTTATAACAGCTGTTCAGCTGTTGTCTTGTAAATAGTGTTATTCTGCCAGTTGCTCTTGCAGTTACTCTTTTTAAAGATAAGTTAGCAGTCTGTGCTCTGGTTATGAAGCTATTTGGTTCAGATATCCTGGGTAGCCATATAGAAGGGCAAGAAATGTAAAGTGGAATTAATATTCTAATGTTTACATATGCTGTCTTTAATGTTTAAGTGGTACGTTATATAATTCCAATTAGAGTTTTACCAGACTTGGTGATTGGGCTTCAGTTTATTGTACTTTTGCTTGGGTTTGGGGTTTATTTTCCCTGAGAGTTGTTAGTGTGCTACAAATGAGTTCTGGATTTAATTTTTAGCTAGCTGAAATCAAATTGTAATTCAGTATTGAACTAAAGTGTCATAATGCTTATGAGTAGTTTCCCCAGCTATTTGATTTAAACTTACTGGTATGAAAAGGCTGTGCTTTGCAGTGGTGTAGTACCTTGGAAGGAAGGCAGATGATGCAGCTCTCAGTAAAGCTGTTACAAATGCAGTTTGAGGTACAGTGCTGACATACCCTCTTCTGATGCACACCCCAGAGGATTCTAGGGACTTTCAGCAATCAGAAGCGAATTGTGGAGAACTTGTAATGGACTGTTTTCAATTTAATTCTCATTGGTGTTGTTCTGTTTCAAAATAATGTATTTGCACACACTGAAATAAATTGTGTGAGTGCATTTCCATCATAAGAGCTCAGCTTTTAAGTATGTTTGGATGCTGTAAACTGGCATGCAATTTCTTATACTGAAATTGAGAATTTAGTTGACTGTGAGAAACTGAAGGGATTAAAAATGCTGGTAAAGGATCCAGTGATGCCAATAAGAATATGGTAGTAACACAATCTGGTTGCTACTAATTGTTAGTATAATTTAGACATTGTTACAAACACTTTGTTTCTTTGTGAGATAATACTTTGAATTGTGATTTTAGTTAGCAAAGTTTCAGTTTTGTGGCACAACAGCTACAGAACTGGTCATGTAGTTTACTCAGGCTTAATTAAAGTGGCATTGATTTTTAGAGCTCTTATTTCAAACCCCAGAAAATGTAACCCCTTATTTCCCAGACATGATTGCCTTAGTTTTCTGTGGAAAATATCAGTATTCTGTGAGTAGTTCAGGATGTGAAGTATTTATTTAGTTACTTTCTGGTAGCTAAATAAATCATCTGCATCCAGATATGAGGATCTACTGGGCTGAAATTTAATAATTGCACATTGTGATTTTAATGCTGAAGTATTAGTCCTTTGAACTAATTTTTCCATCTGAATGAAAGCAAAATCTTGGTGTGCATTTGTTGTGTAATCGAAAATATTTGAAGGAGGGAGGGAATTTGAAAATTTTTAACGAAAAACTGTATGTTTCTAGGCTGTGTTTAAATTATTTACAAGATAAACTTTAATTTTCAACCCATGCCAATGCAAGTGTGAAACTGATTATTACTTTTCCAGTGCCTTTGCAGTACAGGAAAACTGTTTTCCAAGTAAACACTTTTTATTAAACATTAACATTGTTTAAATACTAACTTTGCAGTGACACTGACTACAAAGTTGGGAAAATTATTGCTTAATTGAAGTAAGATGGGGTATGTCAATACTCAAGTGCTTTACTGAACAGGAGTTAAAAGCAGTGTCTGCTTTGCTTCAAATTATTATTCAGTTTCTTACAAATATGGGGCTAGAGGTTTTTTACTTCAAAGTTCTTAATAGATTCAAGTGATGATAAAACCTTGACTCTTGTTTTTGTAGTTCTTAAACTTGGCTTTATACCAAAGTGTGTTTCTGATAATACTGCTATCTGAAAAACCTTACCAGCTGTTGGGTCTCTTCAGACAGCCTACTCAAAAACGAAGTTTTGTGCAGCAGCAGACTTGCACAGCACACTTGGGTTGATGGAAGTACAACATGTGAACATAGGTCCTAAACTAACCTTCTGTTTGTTCAGGAAACAAAGCAGGATTACTGTGGATTTGCTGTAGAATTCAAGTCTGATCACTTATTTGTGCTTCTGAAACCTGGCATTGTCCTAGGAGATGCTTCTGATAAGCACAACAGGGTTTCAGCTCTGCTGATCCCATGCATGTGTGCAGCTCTGAGCTGTAGAGTTGTGTTTAGGCGTGCAATTGGTACATACGCTATCCCACAGTATGTGCAATGGGCAATTTGTCTTTCAGTCTGTTCATTTTATTAAAAGAAGATGTAGCTGGTTGCTTTGTCTAGTTAGTAAATACGTAATGCACAGTAATATGAATAGGAAGATACTTAAGAGGCTGAGGGGGTTGTGCAGCCAGATTGCACTCTGCTGGAGGATTGGTAAAGTCTATTCAATTTCCATTTCAAGCAGGCTTGTATTTGACTCCAGAGTCTCAAGTTTTTCCTTTTCCTACTTTGGGGTGGGGAGATTCTTTAAAAAGATAATAAGATGGGTTACAGGAGAGCTAGCATACAAAAAGAGTGCCTGAGTTTGCATCAGATATCAGTTGGAAATTTATCTGTTCTCATTATTCTGTTTTAGCTGTTTAGACCAAACATCTAGAATCAAGTGTTTCAGCTCGTCAGGCTGGCAGTCAAGGGTAACTGTCTTTCCTGTTAAACAAGATGAAAACCTGCTGCTTCTGAGAGGACATGTAAGCTGCTACTGAAAATCCAAATCAGCTTTCCGATGTCAGAACTAATAGAGTGAAATCAGATGTGTTTCTGTATTGCTGCCCTGATAATTATATTTTCCTAGATGCAATTAAGTTCTTGTCTGTGAAAGTAACTTCTAGAAAGTTCTCCATTAATCTTATGCAGCATCGGGAAAACTTAAAACTGAAAGACTATTTTTTGACCATTCTTAAATCTTGTAGCTATATGGTAATAATTATCTTGCAGGGACAGAATACATTTGGTATATATTTTTGGTGACCTCAGTTGCAGTTTCCATTCTCAACATCTGCTATCCTGAGAGAATGCTGCTTGGTCTTAGCAGTCTATAAATGTTGAAAAAACATCAGTATCCTTTTTTTGGCCAAATGTGGAAATTTTAAGTTATTGTATTAGAATATTAGATAACTGTTCATATTTTAGAAACATCACAACTATTCTAGGTAGAATGAGGACTACAAATAAAAATTAATATTTCTGAGATTGGACAAAGGTGATAACTGTCTGACCACTATTAGAAAAAGGAATAGTGTGTGTGCTTCCAGCTCTCAGAACCTAATAGAAGCTTAGTACAATCCAGAACAGCCTCTCTAAATACTTAGTAAGAAATTATTACTGTATAATATTCCTCGTTTAAATAATTCTTAGAGAGTAGCAGAAACATTACCATGATTTTACAGTTGAGAAGTTTGAGTTGGAAAGAAATAAAATTACTTGCATGAAGCTATGCAGCTGTCAGAAGTTATTAATTAAATATTGGGATGAAACAAGATATGCCTGTATTGTATGATCAATACAAAGCACTCTCTTCTGAACAGGTGCTTGCGTTGATATTTATTGTAGTCAGTATCTTAGAGGCTGATATGTCTCTAAAGTTTTAAGTTATAACCTTAATTTATGTATTTTAAAAATGCATCTCCGAGTTTGAAAATAGTACTGAGACAGTAAAGCTGTACAAAACATTGCTTACTAGAAGTGCTCACATTTCATTCAGAGTCCAGATTCTGCTTGGTTCATTAGGGATCTTAGAAAGCACCGTGGCTATGAATGGAGTGGTAGGTTCTGGACAAGTAGACAGCTTGTTCTCAAAGAGATCAGTCATGTTGATGCAATTACATGAAAACAAAGCTGGTCTACCTATTCTACTGTATTTTTTTACCATTAGAAGACTTATCTATTTAACACTGTAACATACTTGTTCAGAAACTTAGGTTTGTACCTACTTACTAGTTTTTCTACATTTTATTTTGTAGGGGTTTTGTGTAAACTGTTTGTCTCACCTATCTCTTTGCTTTTAAACTTGGGTTTAAAGTGAATCTTTTTCTCACTAGTACAGGCCTTTCTAGGAACATAGGTTGTGGCCTATTTCAGCTAGAACATGATCCTTAACACCTTGGACTTAATTTGAGGAGAGGGCTGGAGAAAATGCTTTTACTAGTCAAAGTATTTATATCTGAATGTGAATTTGTATTTGAAATTGCTCTACAGACTAGACTAGTATGATACAAAAAGCACACAACATAACTTTTAAATACAAATGTTATAATGCAACTTCATTACAGAGTTTAATCTTCAAAGCAGTTGACTTGTTTTTACCCTCCCGTCTGCTACTGAGAGTTAAGCTTAAGTCACTTCATGCACTTGGGCAGACCTCACTGATGTGATTCAGTATCTATAATGTGGCCCACACGTATGTAATTTTAAGTACTTAGGCAACTGGAATGTTTGAATGTAGTCCATCTCTCTAGTGAGTGTTTAGCCAGTGACATATTTTACAACCAAAGTTTACCTCTTAACTGGCCTTCCTTGAATAGAGAAAAGGCTCAATACTTGGATATTAGTGATATTTAATGAGAAGTTAATGTGGCTCAGGGAAGACAGTGGCCTTTTTTGGAGTGCTGCAGGCATAGGAAGGAAATGCATAATGTAATGTATTTAATCCTGCACAGTCAGATTTCAGGAGTAAGTCTTGTGCTTGTAAAGCAGATCAAATTGGAGTAAAGCATGTTTTCAATTTAGATTAGACTGCAACTTTATAAAGACTTTGGGCTATATAAAGTATTTTTCTTGCATTAAGTGTACCAGAGAAAGAAAAAAAGGTGAAACTGCCTTTTAAGGCCTTTTGTGTTGAACCTGGGAATGTTCAAGCTTTCAGGTAGTTGAGGAAACTGAAATATACTTGCCATGTTCTACTCTTGTTTTTCTCAGCTTGGTGAAGATATGGTAATGGTAGAGTGAGGTAGTAGTTGCTTGATTTTAAGATTTTTTATCAACTTATGTGCTGTGCAGTCAAGTCTGAAGCAGTAGCAGAGAAGGATAAGTCTTGTAAAATAAAAATGTTAGTGTAGCCTAGCTTACTAAATTTTAAACTATGTTTACGATTTTTTTCCCTCAGAAATTACTTGGCTATATAGACTCATGTAAGCCTTCCCCAGAGAGCAAGGACTGATTCTTAAGCAACATAAAACTTTGCTATTACTATTCTACACTTTATGTTCAGCTGTCTTGAGAGCAGGAGTGTTTGAGAAAGGCAAGGGCCTCAAGTCAGTCCTAGTACATATGCTTGAGATTGACTGTAGTTGTAATTTCTGAGTATTTGGAAGGACTTCAGGTCTTTGATTCTTTGAGAGGTTGATATGGCAAACTTGTAATAATGTTAGTGTAGTGTTGAAGATCCAGTGCTTGAAGAATATGCTGGTTATTGTAGGGTCTGGGAATGTCTTTGGGTTTGTTTTAAATACAAAAGGATAATCACTTATACATGTTTAATTGTCACCTGTGATCTCCTTCAGAAGGAGCTGGAAAGAAGCTTTCTCTAATCCTGTTTGTGTTCTGCATTCAATGGAATACAGATTCAAAACCACAATCCCTATCTAAAAGGTCCTACAACTGAATCTGTGTATGCACACAGGTGACCAGAGTACAGATTCTGAAAGATCATGTATCACTGCTTGAAAAAGGGAGAGGCAGTCATGTAAATGCTTCTGCTAAGAGTAACCATGGCAGTATCAGTCTTTATGGCATCACTTGCACCAGAACTCTTGCAGTACCTGGCTGTTCATTGTTTACAGAATACTTGAGAAAGGAAGCAGTAACATGCCAATAAAAGGAGTTTTTTGCCAGGAAAGATCTGGGTGATAAGGATGTGTGTGGGTAACATTTGTTTATTTTTTTTCCTTTGTGAATTTTCATGAGGATTTATTTGCAAGTGGAGGTTCAGGCTATGCATGTGAAACCGTAACCAGGTATTGGGAATCTCATGGGGAGTCTCAAGACTGCCTATGAAGCAAAACCGATGATGTGTTTAGTTTATTATTGGACTTAATTTTCCAATTAAAACTTGAGAAGAAAAAGTGATATATTTAAACTAGCTAGAAGCTAAATTAGTACTGTAGTTCAGGAAGGACTTTTGATAGAAAATTGATAAAACAGATACATTACTTAGTATGTCAGCATCTCCTTAGATAAGTTGAAAAGCAACTGCAAGAGTCTGAAGAGACTAGCTGAAAACTTGGTGGCTGTGTTTCTTTGAGGGGGAGGGAAAAAAAGCAAGTCAGGGCCATGGGAATACCTGTCAAGGTATGCTTTAGTTGTATAAATCTATTTTGATTAGATTAGTGTGTCAGAAACACCAGTTGAAAACCCTTTAGGGAGGACAAGAAAGGCAGTTGCCTTGCTGCAAAGATATCCCTGACTAAATGTGCCTAAAATTATGTAAGCAATGACCAAATGACAGAGTAATGCAGTGCCAAGTACCCTTTTGGCAGCTGGGGGTGGTGGTGGGTATCTGATGCTTACAGATAATATTTTTCAAAACGAGAGCCTTTTATTCACATTCTGGATATGTTTCTGTTGATCAGATTTAATAAGTCCTGAAGTAACTAAAAATTACCTGATATTAGTGATCTTTATTACTTTATTTTTCTGGCCTGTGTCTCTCTATTGGTCTGGAGTAACTCTCCTGAAGTCATCATTTTGCCTGGGGCTAAACTTCATTCTCTCTTCTTCTAAGAAAGATTGCTAATTGAGTTAGACCACTTTGAAAAGCTTTTATGGCTTTGATATGGGTTGAAAGCTTCTGGAGATGAGGTTTATCAAATCCATTACATTCAGTGTTACTCCATTTGATTAGTCACTCTTGGCATACAGATAGGATTTGAAAGAAAAATGTCTTCAGCAAAATTATTATCAATAAGTCACATGTTTATATTACAGTAGTTTATACTGCGTGCTCCTCCGATGGGAAGCTTTATTTCATATACATAGAATTGTAATGGATACAGGTGCTTCATTGGAAGGCTTCAAAAAGTAGCCATTCACCAGACCAGATTTCAAGTATTTAAATACTTGGTATTGTAACATTTGCTTTCTGCTAGAAAGTGTTGTGAAACCACAGCAAGAATGTAGTCTTTTCTCTGGAGTCTCTGATGGGGACTAACAGCTTTCCATTGCAAGGCAGAGAGGTGACAAAGCATTTTATGGAAACAGACTTCACAAAGTTACATGGGTCAGTCTCACCCTGAGTTCTCAATCTGTACAAAAACAAAACAGTTTTTTTTTTAGCATTATGTCATTGGTTGAAAAAGGTGTATTGAGTGATGCATACTCTCAAGTATACCAATATGCTTTTCACAGAATTGGCATAAATTTCATTTTCTGTTTTCCGTTTTGTAAGTTTTAGGGATAATACTTTATCAAAGAGTGGTAACTGTTTTATTGTACTCTGAATTTTGTCCTTTGAACTGAACAGGTATGCCTTATTCCCCAAGGATACTCCTGTAAGCATTTAGTTATATGAATCATCTAAAAACATTAGTATCTCCCCAAGTCCCTGATGAGGTTTACATGTTCGTCGAAAAGAATTGCTCCCATCCTCATGCTCAGTAGACCTTTCACACTATGTTAAACTCTCAGCCAACTTAGTAATAATTTTGACTTTTCAAGTGTTTTTCTTTATTAAAAATTTGCTATTTGTACCTTTTGATCTTACTTTTTTTCATCATTCAGTATTCATCTCTTAGTGTGTTCTTTACAACTTAACAGACGTCCCAAGTCTTTCATTTTTGTAACAAACTTCAAGCAAGAAGAATTGACTGGTTTTAATTTGAGGTTGGAAGTGAAAAAAATGTTTTTTATTTTCTTCTGTTTACATTCAAATCAAGAATGTTTGGCTTGAGGCAAGATGTGATCTAGGTATTCTTTGCAGAATGAAGGCCTTAATTTGAATGGGTTTAGTATCTCTTTGTGCTTTTATACCAACAAGTTTATATTCAAACCACAAGATTTATATCAAAAAAACCTCATTTTAAAGGCATTTGAGATGTGCTTTTGGAAGTTGAGGTGGAGTGATTGAAGAAATTGCTGTTTCTCAGCTGTGTAGAGCATCTCAGCTGCAGAACTTGTAACTTTGCTTAAATGCAAAAACTTGTTGAGCTTAAATGGCTTTTAATGCTTGGAAAGGGGACAATGAGAGAGGCCATTACTTCACATTAGGAAGAGCAACTTTCAGGTAGTGAACAAGTAAATAATTTGAAGGGAGTGGCATCTTGTAGATCCCTAGATCTTCTACTCATAGAATGTTGGCTCTTTAAAATGCTGTTGTGGAAGAAGTAATGAACTGCTGTTCTAATACTCACAGTTCTTGGAGTCCAAATATTTCACAGTCTTACAACAGTTTATTTTCCTTCCAGGAGTGTATTGTAACCATCCAGTCCTTCTTCAGCTGCTTTCCCTTGGGTGGGCCTGGTAAGTTTTTATATTCTATTATAAATAGCTTTGTCGGTGCAAGAAGGGTTAATTAATTTTCAGCCATTCTTTCCACTTGAATGTGGAGTAAGAATAAAGTTCAGCTATTGTTTGATTTTTTGTAACAGTTTGTCAGCTCTGTTTAAAATTGAAATGTACAGTACCAGTATATTATAAACAAGAACCAGCACGTGCCCAGGTGGCCAAGAAGGCCAGTGGCATCCTGGCCTGGATCAAAAACAGCGTAGCCAGGGGGACCAGGGCAGTTCCCTGTGCTGGGAACTCGTGAGGTCCCACCTCGAGTGCTGTGTCCAGTTCTGGGCCTCTCATAGCAAGAAAGGCATTGAGAGGCTGGAGCCCAGAGGAGGACAGTGGAGCTGGGGAGGGGAGCACAAGGTCTGTGAGGGGCAGCTGTGGAGCTCAGCCTGGAGAAAAGGAGGATCAGAGGGGAACTCGCTCCCTACAACTGCCTGAAAGGAGAGTGTAGCCAGGTGGGGGTCAGTTTCCCAAGAAACAAGTTCATAGTTATTTGGGGGAAAAAAAAAACTTCCTCATTGAAATAGGGCTAGCTGTAGGCAGTTTCCCCTTGGTGTTTGGGGCTTTTTGTGTTGATGTAACTGCAAAACTTTTACTTCGCATTTTGCATGATCATATATGAGTACATACTGTTCCATTTCGTGTAGCTGTAGCAATGCAGAGCTTAATGGATGCACAATGAGGCAGCAGTTCTAATGCAAGCTGAAATGTTTGCTCTTTATTTAGGCTAAAGCATTGCAAATAAGTATATTCAATATTTTCTCCATCCAGAATGAAGACAAATGTAAAGATGGCATGTCCAAGGAATTTTAAAAGGTGTAGACCTCCTGACTGAGCAGTGCTGTGTTTTTTATTCTCTTTAATTAGTAAAGTAAGTATGAATCAAACCTACGCTTCTGAGAGTTAAATGTGTCATTTTTTTATATATATAACAATATTGAACAATAATAAATTGTGCCACCTTAATTTTAATTCTGCCAATATGCGTAATTGTCTTGATGGGAGAAGATGGGGAATTATACATAAGAATATGTAATACAAAATGGCTTTTGGAGAATTTGTATATGTTTAATTGGGTAGAATTATTTAATCTGGTAGAAAGTTCTAAATTACAAGAGCCATCATGTTAATGTACCACTCTGATTTTGGAATTCTTCATAAATAAGAAATCACGTATGTAAGTTTATGATGGTAGTGAAGGACTGCTAATAATACATCAGCCACTTCAACTTATACCTGCTTGTTGCTTCTACTGGAGCAGTACCCAAATGTTTGGTTAAAATGTACCTTCCCCTAATCTCTTGTGCTAGTTTCACTCTTAAAGTTTTTGCACTCCGAGTACCTTTCCTTAAAATAAATCCATGAGATTTATTGGTCAGGTCTGGGGTCAGGTCTCAGAAGTTCTGGGATCCTTTTGCTATGCTCTGGAGTCCAGGCCACGTTACACATATTTAAGACTGTGAAAACAGTAATAAATGTCAAGTATTTAATGGTGTGATAAATTGTTTTCAGCAGTTATCTAAGGATGTCTTTTCTTTTCTTTTTTCTTCTACCAGCTGCTGTTCTCTCACAGGTGAAAGTCATGATCACGCTAACAGAACTCAAATGCTTAGCAGATGCCCAGTCATCCTACCACATACTAAAACCATGGTGGGATGTCTTCTGGTATTACCTCACCATGATAATGCTGCTACTTGCTGTGCTCGCTGGGGCTCTCCAGCTTACTCAAACCAGAGTATTGTGTTGTCTTCCTTGCAAGCTAGAATTTGACAATCATTGTGCTGTGCCTTGGGATTTAGTTAAAGCCAACCTTAACATGTCAGCTGGCTCGACAGCACCGATAATCATCCCGCTTAAAATCCAGAATTATCTCCATCGGCAGCAGTATTCCTACATTGACGCAGTATGTTATGAGCGACAGCTTCACTGGTTTGCCAAATTTTTTCCATACCTAGTGCTTTTGCATACCTTTATTTTTGCAGCTTGCAGTAATTTCTGGCTTTACTATCCTAGTACAAGTTCCAGGCTTGAGCACTTTGTAGCTGTTCTTCAGAAGTGTTTTGACTCTCCGTGGACAACGCGTGCCCTCTCAGAAACAGTTGCTGAGCAGTCTGCGAGGAAGTTGCCGACAGCCAAATCAAAACCAGTGATTTCATCACCTCAGTGTTCAGGAGACATAGGGGCCAGCAGACAGTCCCTGCCATATTCGCAACCTGGCTTGGAAACAACTGGAAGAGAAAATTCTAGTGTTCTTGACAAAAAAGAAGGGGAACAAGCTAAAGCTATATTTGAAAAAGTGAAGAAATTCAGAGTACATGCCGAAGAAAAGGATGTCGTATACACGGTGTATATGAAACAGATTATAGTGAAAGTCTTTGTAGTTGTCATAATAGTAATTTATGTCCCCTACTATTTATCATTTATTACACTTGAAATTGATTGTGTAGTCAATGTTCAAGCCTTTACAGGCTACAAAAGGTACCAGTGTGTTTATTCGCTAGCAGAAATTTTTAAAGTTTTGGCTTCATTTTATGTTGTTTTAGTGATCTTCTATGGATTAACTTGTACTTATAGTTTGTGGTGGATGTTAAGAAGTTCACTTAAGCAATACTCTTTTGAGAAGTTGAGAGAGAAAAGTAATTACACTGATATACCTGATGTAAAGAATGACTTTGCATTTATTCTTCACTTGGCAGATCAGTATGATCCTCTTTATTCCCAACGATTTTCAATATTCCTATCTGATTTGAGTGAGAACGAACTCAAACAGATAAATCTTAACAATGAATGGTCAGTGGAAAAACTGAAAAATAAACTAGTAAGAAATTCCCAAGACAAGACTGAACTTCACCTTTTCATGTTAAATGGTCTTCCAGACAGTGTCTTTGAACTGACAGAAATAGAAGTCCTAAGCCTGGAACTTATTCCTGAAGCCAAACTTCCTTCAGCTGTGACCCAGCTTGTCAATCTCAAAGAACTCAATGTTTATCATTCATCACTAACGATGGATTATCCGGCAGTCAACTTTTTAGAAGAAAATCTGAAAACCTTGCGTCTGAAATCTAGCGAGATGGGAAGAATTCCGTTTTGGGTCTTTCATCTAAAAAACCTACAAGAATTGTGCTTAGCAGGATATTTAATGCTAGATCATCACAACTCCATATACAATGACGGCTTTCAGGGGCTAAAAAATCTGAGATCCATTCACTTAAAAAACAACCTTTCCCGTATACCTCAAGTGATTACAGATCTTCTGCCTTCTTTACAACACTTGTCTATCAACAATGAGGGAAATAAACTGATAGTGCTAAATAACCTGAAGAAGCTGGTAAACCTGAGAACCTTGGAATTAATCTGCTGTGATTTAGAGCGCATTCCCCATTCCATTTTTACCCTAAACAATTTGCATGAAATTGACTTAAAAGAAAATAATCTCAGAACAGTGGAAGAAATAATTAGTTTCCAACATCTTAAGAATCTTTCTTGCTTAAAATTGTGGCACAACAGTATTTCATATGTCCCAGTGCAGATTGGTGCATTATCAAACCTGGAACAGTTGTATCTAAATTATAATAATATTAAGAATGTTCCATTGCAGCTATTTCTTTGTAGAAAGTTACACTATTTGGATCTTAGCTATAATAAGCTAACCTCCATCCCTGAAGAAATCGGTTATCTGACCAACCTGCAGTACTTGGCTTTGACAAAAAACCATGTAAGTAGAACTTTGAATTACTACTGAAAAACAAAATTAGACTTAACCTACTATTTCTTCTGGAACAGCCTCTGGCTTGAAGTGCTTTTGTGGTGTTCACGATTAAAGTAAACCCAGAAAAAAGGGGTGGTGCTTATTTAATTAGTAAAGCTTTGGTATCAGCAAAGCTCGTGTAATACTGAATAAGTGCTGTCCTGGTCTGTAGCAGCTTAAGGGCTTTGATCCAGAGACAGTATAGGTTAGCTTGGCTGCAGAAACACATCTTCCCTTTCCCTGCAGCTGTCAATCCTATGTAGTATTTTAATGGAAGTGAACAGTGTTTAATTTTTACCTTAAAATGTCAAACTGAAAGCTGAAGTGAATGGTTGATGAGTAGCTCAGGTGTATGACTGGGAAGAGGGAAATAATTATGGCTGGTAACCTCGTCATCAGTGCTAAACTGTCTGGCTCGTTAGTGTGGGGCTCGGGCTTGTGACTTCTTTTGAGGTTTAGAATTGTTTTCATTGGTGAGGCTGTTTTTAGATGTCACATGTCAGTAGAGTGGGGCAGGATTACTGTACTGCACAGATAACTGCTTGTCCAGGTTTCACAACACAGGAGCTGCTCATGTCTCTCCACAGTCTGAGCTTGTTCTTAAGTGATTCTCAGGAGATAGTGGGCTCCTGCTCTCCCCTGCACACGGCTGCATGCCCGCATGGATGTACTCCACCTTCCAGGCCTGGCGTGTGCCAGGAGCTAAGCAGCTTTGGAACAGAACAGGTATAATAAAACCATTGTAGTGCTCTCAAGCACTTGATCACATAATGATAGAGGAACTACAGTCTTCCTTTTCCTTTCATAAACTAAGAGGGTTTTTTACCCTAAAATAAAAACGGGAAATGTCAAAACATGCAGCTGTACATAGGCTAACAAATTCTAATGTACTTTATTTTTGTTCTTCTCTTCCCTTTTTTTAGATTGAAATGCTGCCTGATGGATTATTTCAGTGCAAAAAGCTGCAATTTCTTCTTCTGGGAAATAACAGTCTGATGAATTTGTCTCCTTTTGTGGGTCAGCTACTGAATCTTGTTCACTTAGAGCTCATTGGAAACTATCTTGAATCACTTCCTGCTGAACTGGAAGAATGTCAGTTCTTAAAGAGAAATAATCTAATTGTAGAAGAAAGGTTGTTAAAAACACTTCCACCTCGTGTAAGAGAGCGTTTGCAGGCATGCTCAGATAAATCCTAAGTTTAAAATGAAACTCTGCATCGTTGCATTCTACAAGTCTTGCTTAATATCTCTCTAAAGATCTGTATAGGTAGACAGGAGTGAAGGCAAGAGAGCAATGTACAAATCAGTCTTAAACTTAAATGCATTGAACTGAGTTGATTGTATTGGAAAAGAAAAATTTATTTAGATTTAAACAAAAGATGCAGCCTTTTACAGGTAAACGTGTTTGAAAATTTTGGAACACGAATTGTTGGTTAGGTTCTACTCGTTGAAATAATTCAGCTAAATATTTATGGTAGTATTGAAATGGAAGAGGTGATTGCCTGGCTATAGTGAGAGTGTATATACTTTTTTCCTATAAGAATTTTTTCTGTTGATAGTGATGATTTTAAACAGTTTCATCTCCTGCCATGTGAGATCTAAGAACTGTCTGGAATTAGTTTCTAAATATCAATTCTTCTCTAACTTAGGATGTATTAAATTAAGAGCTTAAACTATTTGAGCAGTTTATTTGCATGGGATATACTGAAAGTAATTTTACAACATAATTTTTAAAAGCTTTTGACAAGTACTAAGCATTAATTCTATAATTGTGGAAGATGCCATTTGAATCCTACTATTAAATACCTAGAACTGGTTTCAGCATTTTGTTTTAAAAATAGTAAATATAAAATTAATTGTTGCCTAGAAATTGGGAGGAATCAGAAAAATCTGAAGTGACTGTTGTGCGCATGTCCTAGAGAACCAATCTTACATTATTGATCTTCAGAGACAGTGATGGCAAACAAAACAAAATATAGTTGCCAAGTTGTCTTCTGTATGTTGTGAGCATCCCAGGTGTTAGTGTAGTGTATGTTGCTGATTAATATTTTTATAACTTGTCGTTTCTGACTGCCTCAGTGCAGCTTCTCCACACCCAGTTATTGGGGAGAGGATGAAGGAGGTTTGTATTAGATAGGGACAGAAGGACACAGATAAAACAAACTAAATAATCACACAGCTTATAAGCACTTAGGAGTAAAAGACTGGAAGCATTATAAGCTTTGCCTCTTCTAGGGATGTAATAATTCCGTAAATCATAGTGGTGGGATAAACTCTTCTGCCATCCTTAATACTTGCAAAACTGGATGGAAATAAAATGTTTCCTGACTTCATTCTTCTGCTGTGCGCTGTTTTATTATATTTGAAGTCTTAATTCTCATGATGTTTATCATGTTCACTAAAAACATAAGTTATGCCCCTGGGGAAAGAACAGGTTAGCATGTTTCCAAAAACATATTTTAAAACTTTACCATAATACAAAAAGTTTTGGAAAACCAATCTCAATTATGGGTTAAACAGATGAAGTAAACTGTGCCCTTAATGACTTTGTGTTCAAGAAGTGTGCTAACAGACTGCATTCCAGTTTCTAATAACAAATCATCACAGATAAAACTAGTTTTAGTGCTAGACTACTTTTAGTCATCTCTTGCTCCCATTCCACTGCCAGTTTTGTGGAGAGTAAAGTTTATTTTGAATGAAAATGCCCAAGCAAGTCTGATCAACATGAAAGTAGATATCTTTGCAGGAGCAGTGCAAGAGGTGTGTGTTTATCCACTGTACTGATGGCATTCCAAAGACCTTTGTAGTTGGAGCACTTTTCTTCTCAGGGAACCAAAATGTGGTAAAACTATTGCTTTCTATGTAGTTCTAGAAATGTTTAAACTGGTTAGTTGTGTTTATGTGCAGACTAGTGCTGCTGGAACAGTGTTTCACAGTGTCCGTATTTAACTCCTCCAAACTCAGTCAACTAATTTTTAGTTGTGTAACAGTCCCAGAGGAATTGATACGGTTCACCAACAGAGCTAGTTGTGGTACATGTGATTAAACCACAGTGCATTGATTTATACCCCTGTGGCAAGACTTGTGTTAATAATTGCAATAGGCCTGTCTGGACTTCATAACTTAATATTAAAGAACACTTTATGCCAGAATTTGACACGTAAGACTTGCAGTCTAACAATTTATATCAGATTAAATGAGCATTTTCTTTAAAGCTTTTTTCCTAAATTGGAATGCTTTGTTGAAAAAGTTAAATCAGCAAGTAACTGAGTTGGCCAATAACTTCAACTTTTTAGGAATGCATCAGTCCTTTTCCATAATCAGTCAAACTGATGAAGGAAAAAAATGATCTTAAATGTGCATTTTACACTAGTTCTGTCAGGAGTGAAATAACAGAAATAACTTGGAGAAAGGTACTTCATTTCTAAAATGGTAGCCTCAAAGGATTTGAAGAATCACCCAAATGCATTATTAATAGTAATATTGGTTTATAGGCTAAATGGGTTACATTTTTAGCAGACTTTAATTTGTTCATTCTGCACCCCCTCAGGAGGGTTGGATTGTTTTAGCTGCATGTTTGGATGTTTGAAAAACACCCAGACAAAAGCCAGAAAGTGTAAAGGCTATAATCTGTAGCCTTGCTTTCAAACCACAGTGTGCCTTTACTATCCCTTTTGTACCATGAAACCTAATCCAAGTGCTTAGAATTGAGGGTGGAGACAAATGTAACTCTGAATTCCTTAAATTCACTTCAGCCATTACCTTAATATTCACTATTTCTCCAAAACGAGGGAATTTTCAGGGAATCAATTTATGAATCCACTGTCAAACTTTGTATAATAATATTGTTGGCATCTAGTCTTTGTATAAAAAATAATTTCCAATCAAAAAAGGCTTTTCAACTTGTTTGTGTTGTATTGTGTTTAAGAACTTTGTATTGTGACCTTCCGTATCATGAACATTTTGTTTAAAGATTAAATTTTTGTTTGCATTACAATTCTATGAACTGTTCTTTATTTTTTGTAAGAGATGTTGCATTTAATGCAAAGCTCAGAAGTCTGCTTCCAGCTCTCTGTATCTGTGTGGTAGCAGGTCTATCTTCCACAGGAAAGTGTGAAGGTAATGGACAGCAGTGGGAAATGAACACTAAGCTCCATGTCAAAACAGTTTTCATATTCTGGACTAGGAGAGAAGTTCTTGTGTTGATTTAGAACTAAGCTTCCTTCTTAATTGTTGCTACAGAACCTTTTCCAAGTCTCCTACTTTAATTTCTGTGAGCTGGGTAAGTATCAAATGCAGACTGGAATTATACTGGGAGAAGCAAGTTGGCAATGATTCTCTTCCCAGCTTGGCACATACAGCTGTCGTGTGGCTAAACTGCCATAAATAATGCTGCTTCTGGTAAATCATTAATGTTTTTCAAGTATTGCACGTGATGTGAGCTCAAACATCTCATTTCTCTTGAAATGCGAGAGGATACCTGATGGCTTTTTCTGCAGGCCTGGGTTTGACTCCATGTTTTTAAGATAAGGAAAAAGCCCAGACATGCAAGTAGTGTTATATTTTCAAGTGCTAGTTTTTTATTTTTCAAAGTAAGAACCTTCCTTGTAAATTTTACGGAACTGTAGCCCTTTCTTCTTGGAGATGCAATGAAATAACTAATAAAAAATGATGCAGCTTACCTGTTTCGAGGAGGTAGTGTTAGTAAAATAAGGCAGATGATGATTTTTAAAACTTTTTTCATGCTCCTACAGATTCATATATTTTGTTTTCAAGGCAATGTATTGTCGCTCTAGTGATTTTTTTTTTAGTCAATAGACTTTCATCATGTTAACATACTTCCTTGGTTATGTGGCCTTTCCATCTTCAAGAATGTAATCTGAAGTTCATTCTGTAATCACTTCTAAGTAACTCTTTCTCTCTTCCCTTTCTACCCCAATAAATGCCAGGATTATTGAGAGCAATGTAGGAGCAAATATATGGCTGCAAGTCCTGGAAGCAGGAGGGCAGTGCGCATTATCCTGTGGATTGTTTCTAGGATGGATTTTGCAGAACTTTGAGTATTTCTGGAGATCAGGAATTAATCAAGCTCTCACACTTTATTTGGCCTTGTTGGGTGGGCAAGTCCCTCAAATGTGCAAGCATGGTAGTGCATTTCCCAGAGGGAACGCAGAGACCAGTGTAGCTCCATTGTGACAGCAAGTAAGGTAGGCTGTGGCAAGGGAGGGGGAATAGTAGCTGATGGGAAGAAGCAAGCAGTGATACTGTGGTCCTGTATGCTTGCAGGATACAGCAATGGTTCAGGAATTCCTGTGTCTGGAGAAGTCTCCATCCTGGCATTACATGAAGGTTTTATCCCAGTGCTCCATTGCTAGGACATGTGGGTGATGGAGGGGGCAGTAGCAACCCACTCTAGACTGGACTGGCATCTGAAAGGGTTTAGGCATTATCTCAGTTTAGTGTGTTTAGTAAAGGAACCATTACATCTTTGTCTTGTTGCTTCTTTATGTTACTCCATTTATGTGAAAATCCATTCCTTCCTAGTTCAACTTCTAATAACCTGTAATCTGTTGTTATTTTGTACAAATGTGCACTCTGCTTTGTAGGAGCCAGCTAAAAGACTTTCAGGTAGTATGGATATGCAAGTTATATGCATTTAACACTTGGAGAGGTGGAGAAGAGAGGATTAAAATGTGTCTACCTGCAGAGAGAGGGAAGAGGAATAATTGTTTAAAGTAACGGGAGAGATCTGAGAGATTGTTATTACTACTTACCCCAGCAAGGCTCTTGGGAAGTGTTTCTTAGGAAGTGTAACTTGCTCGTAGGCAGTTCTGGCAGCGTGGTGCTTAACACAGGGAGGTATCCGTCTGTAGTGCTTGTGGGCCTGCTGTTAAACAGGTACGGTTTTTGCTTGCTGTTGCTTTTTTCCTCTTATAAAAACACTATTTCTAAATTTACTGCTACTGTTTATAAATGTTACTTATAATACAATGAATGAAAGTTATTTCTTTTCGCCTCCCTATACTTGCATATCTATCTATTGCGGAACCAGTACTCTTGTCAAAAGATGTTGCAAAGCAAGTATTTGAAAAGTGTGAATGGATGAAAACTGTAACAGGAGGTATGTAGAAAAGCCAGTCACTGCAATCTCCCTGGCAATGCAACCTGAAAATCTCTCAAGTCGGGGTTCAGGCTTCTAGTATATGGATAGCAAGGGGAAAAAGGAATGTAACTCACTACTCTTCATTGCAAACATAGCTAACCTGCAAGTAAATAGTGAATTGATTGATCATTTGAAATTGGCCTTGTTCAGTAGCAAAAACATATAAAATTGTGATGAGACAGTTGTGTGGGGTTTTTTAGTGAAGGTGCTTGTTATAGCTAAAGGTATGGGTCTGTCATCATTGGGGAGGTCCCAATCCTCTGACCTCTGTGCTTTTGGCCCTCTCATCTAACCATTGTTTTGGCTTTTGCTGGACCTTATGCAAAAGCCTGGCAAAACACTTTAGTTTACTAGTTTTCTGCTGGTTTAACAAGCTGAATTAGTCTGGTACAGTCTGGCAAGTACCAAAAGTCAGTAGAACGGGACAAAGATCAGTACCTCCCCTTATGGTAACTGCTTAGGGTGCTACTTTGTATTTGCTTTCAGAGTAATTATCCTTGGCTGTCTCTTTGGTTTTGTTTAGGTATTTTTATTATAGGACATAATTACAACCAAATGGCCATGACTTCTTTACGTGGATTATGAGATATATATATATATATAGAGCTACATACATAGATATCGAATCCCAATCTTATATTAAAGAGGCTTAAGACACACTAATATACTAAATATGTTTATCTAAAATAAAATATTAACAAGTGGGAATTGTAAGGATAGACTAAAAAAACCCTCTTCAAGAGTTTATAAATAGCATGTCTTGAACTGTTATCACATAACAGATATGCTCAGTTGCTGTGGCTGCAATGGTTGCCTGAAAATTTAGGAACAGAAGGGAAAACAGTCACACTTTCATTATGTGTAACCCATGATTACTGGTGAATATGTGGGCTCATTAATCCCTAACACTGTCAGTTTTCCTTGGGTTGCTTGTGTTTTATCTAGATCAGTGCTCTATTATGGAGCAGTGATAGCAGTTTCTGTGCTCCGTAGAAAGTTTTCTGCTACTTAGGGATGGTTCTGGTTCCCCAGCAGCAATTGCTGAATTGTATTCCACTGTGTGTTAAGGCAACCCAAAGCTGGCATTGCTTTTTATGAGGTAGACAAAGTGGCTGTGTCAAAGCAACAGAGCCACTCCTGTAGCGGGGGTGGAAAACTGAAGAGGGGAGAAAAGCTAGAGCAGGAGCTAGTCCAGCTGTTGTACAGCAAGTCTTTTTCACTCCTGAATCAGTTCCTTAATCTGCCTGATGAGACCTACTGATAGTTTTTCCTTCAAAGCAGTCTGTCTCATTAAACTGCTGAAGTAACTTGAGGGCTGTGCAGGGGACTGATTCTGTAAGGTGCTGAGCTTTTGAGTAACTGCTTAGTGAATGTGCTTGACTCCCACCCAAAGCCAGTGGAAATTCAGGGTATTCATACCATTCCAAATAACTCTTTCAAGATGTCTTGGTAGAAGAATCTTGTAAAACAAAGATTTGTTTTCTTTCTGTTCTGTGGATATAAATTTTAACATGTGCATGAAAAGGAAATAGATACGTTTTCTGGTATAAAAGATGGCTAGAAACAAGCAACAGTGTCAAAGGAAAGTACATATGACTTATATTTGATTTAAATCCCTTTTTTATGCCAAGCGTGTATGGTTTTGCTGGCTTGAGAAATAAATCCACTAAACAGTCTGAACTGATAATGTATTCTTTCCTGCATGCTTCAGAGAAAACTGATAAACTTAGGTACAAAAGTTTTAAATTTACTGAGTCTTGCTTTCAACTATAGCTGCCTGTTTTTCTGGATTTAATAATGCTAGCACCTTATAAAGACAGATTGATTTTCACTGCCATAGATTTACACAGATCCACCGAGATATAAACAGAGCCTCCTATTCCATAGCAGAGGAGACTGAAATTCTACGTAACGTTTTAGGTTGCACTAGGCTACCATACATAGTTACATTGTTTATTATGTTAAAATGGAGGCTTTTAATAAGTTAAGCTCACAAATAAAGATTAATAGTCGATAGAGTAGTGCTTCTGATACCTTGATGAAGTGCTGCATGTTTTACGCTGCCCTGCACTTAGTTCTTAATATATCAAAGATGTTTGTACTGGAAATGCACAATGTCAGAGAGAAGCTGAAGCAGTGAGCAGATGGGGAAGTGGGATATGGACACAAGCTGAATGTTCTTGAGTCAGCAGTGAAGTAGCAAATAGTGCATGACAACTTGTCTTTTAAGACTTCAGGCCTAATCAGCTCAGATCTCAGTCATTTGCTTCCTGCGAGTATTGCTCCAGGACACTGCAGACTCAAAACAGAAGGTGGAGCAGGGTACAAGTTGAGGTTTGGGAATTTTTCTTCCCTGAAAAAAGCTGCTGTTTTGTTCTGTTTTGGGTTGGTTTGGGGTTTTTTTAAGGAAAATAACAAGGCTGCACTGCAGAAGTCTGCTATGGTTAATAAGGCTTTGAGCTCCATTGCAAAATCCCTCTTGCATTTTTCAGAAGTTTCTGTCTTTAACTGTGTGCCAGTTGATTTCAACTGCCTTTTCTCATTAACAGCCCACCCCTAAATGAGTTTTAATCGTAGTAATAATTCCATAGGGCAAAGGAGTCCCCTAAAGCTTCTAGATGACAGAGAAAATTATCTCCTGTGTGTCTAGGTAAACAATCTTTCTCTTTCTGTATTGAGGTCAGGGAGATACTAAATCACTGTGGTTGCTGCCTCTCCCTTAGGGTCCAGCTGATGACAAAATTACAGGCTGGTATGTAGGAGAATTCAGGCTTGTGCTAGCATGAGAGAAGGAGCTGGGAAGGGCACAGCAGGGCTGATTATTTCAGTGGCTGTGCCACTTTTGATCATCCGTAGATAGAAATGTGACCTACATAGTGGCCATATCCAACTAGAAAACATGGAGTAAGAAACATACAGATTGGGAGGCAAACTCATTAATTCTAGAGGCTGTCCCTGCTATATGTTGAAAGAATTGAGCTGGCAAAGAATACTGGAAAAATACTATTTGGAAGGGAAAGCTTTGGTTTTAGGTCTGAGTCTCCCCTTATCAGCATTTATTCTCACATTCTTAGCACTTGTTTAGCTAATAGCTGTATTTTTGCCATCTTCATAGACTTAAGTCAATGGCTTTGGCAGTTATTTTAGTCCATAGGTCAGTGGGGAGGGAGTAGCATTTGCCTGAACTTCTTCTCAGCCAAAGTAATATGCTAAAAAATCAGAGAGCTTTTTAAGTGTAAGATGACTATACTGATATTGAATCAGATTGCCGGTGAAGCATGGAAAATTCATCCTGTGCAACTGGGGACCTGACGTATTTGTCAAATCATGTCTTTCTTTGCCTTTCCCTCCCAAAATGATAACGTGTCCTGAGAACATCTCCAGTTGAGTGAGACAACATGTGCTGAGGAACGCTAACAAAAGGACTGCAGTCATTTAAGAACAGTTACACAAATGTAAAAGGTATGTGTGTATGATAATTAAAGATACAAAAATTAAGCTACTAGTTAAGTGTTCTGAAATGATCAGCTGTTGCCCAGGAAGCTCAAGCGAGCATTTGTAAAGCTCTGCAGTGTTTGGTTTTTCTTTTCTTTTCTTTTTTTTTTTAAATCTCCTATTGAGATGCCAATTTATTTCAGCTTTGAAATGCTCCAAGAACTTGCATAAGGCATTTCTACTGCATTCTCGTACTTTCCACTGCCTCAGGCAATTGTACACTCGGTCTCCCCCTGACGGCGCTATTGCCTGACTGGCTGGGAGCCGTGACTGGCCTCAGGTACCGGCATCTGCTTTGCAAAGACCGTTTGAAAAAAGCACTTAAATGAATTAAATACAAATTATAAGTTGAGGTTTGACTGTAAACACACCCTTGAGTTCCAGTCTCTGCACTATGGAGCAATACACTAGAAACCAGGAATGGAAAGCTAATGGGCAGCAGCAGTACCAGTTTGTCTTCACCGTGTGCAAAGCAAATGCTGTACCCAAATAGCAAAACACTAAGGAATTCCTTGTTTTAATGTATAGATTTGAATGCAAAATGTGCATTTGCAGTTTACTTTTTACTGTCAGGGTGTCTGTCCAGATTCAATGCTAATCAGTCCAAGCTGCGAAATAAGCTGGGTTATTAAGACAGATATTATTACAAAAGCTGTATTAAATAGAAAACATTGCAGGAAACGAGAAGTCCGTTCCCATTAAGAAACAGCTTAGTTCTGGAGGGAATAGAAATTCTGTTCATCTCCTTCCCACTTCTAATCCATGTAAGAATAGTTACCTGGAAGCATGGTCTGCTCACATAATTTCCCTTTTGCTGGTGTTTCTGTCTGCATGGGGCACTACAGTCACTACATCACTTAGGCTGTCCCACTAGGTTGAAATGTACTGTCCTTCCCAGTCCTCAAGTAATTTTTGTTGTTTAACCTTTTCTTGAATATATTTTATTTTCTTCAGGTATCTTGAGTGGCTCTGCTGGGAAGTGTTTTTTCTTCATTAGTTTTGAATAAGTGGGAAAATAAAACACTTGTAATTTTGACTCTGTAGATAAAGTTCTGAGTAACTTGCTAAGGCATCATGTATTGTCTTTTGGTTTTATTCTATGAATGTGCAATATAACATACTCTACATGATGTTCAAATGTAATTGAAGAAATGGTTTCATTATGTAGAATGAATGAGATTTAAAAATCAAATGTGTAGCTTGCTGATGACGAATTTTTAAGTGTCTAATATTTTTCATTATAATCTGGCAAAACGTTGTGTCTGTTGGGTTATATCAGGAAACAAATAGACAGTGGATTAGTTGGAGTGATCCTCTGCTGCTTTACTTATTTGCAATGAATCTCAATTGTCACTTTTTGTTTCATTTCTGTGTTTTGAGAAATCTATTTAATACATTGCTTCCAGCGCAGGTGCTTTCCTAATTGATTCCTCACCCACTGATTTTCTCCTGGATTATACCATGATGTTTATCTCCATGGACTGCTTAGTTCAGTCCTTTCGCTCTGGGTGCATTTTCTCTCTTGAGTTTGCAGCCACTGTGCAGTTGTCCTCTAGTTAAATCTCTTTGCATGCGTATTTGAGGCTATATAGCAGTCTTCTGGGGGTCTTTGTTTCAGCTGGGTGTTTCTGCTCCATGGAAGGGATGTGTAAGTGCTCACTTCCATCAAGAGGGTGACTGTTCTCATGTGCCAGTCAGTGAAATTGTTGGCTAGCTGCTCCCAGAAACGTTTTGCTGTGATCGTGCCACCAGGTATCCCCAGACTAGTCACTAGAGGTCAACATCACCTTCTCCAACTGGAGCACCAACTACCACATCATTACAGGATGGTTGCTTGCTTGTAGCAGAACATACTCCAAATACTTCGAATGTTCATGATGGTATGTTCCTGATCCTGCCGCTCTCCAAGGTTAGGAGGACAGAAGATGAAAGACAGGAGTTAGTCATCTCTCAGTGTGACCTTTTTAAAGGTGCCAGGAGCAAAAAAATAAATGTGAAGGCCTTTGCCTTTCTGTGCCTGAGGCAGCTTTTGGTAAGTGCCTTGGGGAACAGTGGCAAAGCCAAGAGGATAGAACAATAAAACTTCTCTGGAGCCATAGCTGTGGGTCAGAGTTGTAGCTCTTCCAGCTAATGTGTGTAATCAGGGGCTCCTGTCAGTACAACACACGCTTCATCAGCATCAGGACTCCTGGTGATCCCTAGAATTTCAAGACACACAGGTGTTGTCTTTACATTCCTACCTGAAGATGATTTTTACATTTTCTAGCTTGGAGAAGCATGCAATCAGTCTGAAGTCTGAAAAACTGTTTCATAACTGGATGGAAGTTGAGAAAACTGAAACCAGGGAGGAAAAGTCTAATACTGCGTCATTTCATAAGCAGCTGAAGGAATGAAGCCTGGTCTACAGATCAGTGTCCCTGAAGATTTCCTCATACTTGAGTTATTTAAAAGTGACCTCCCTTTTACAGATTTTTTGGTGTTTTAGTTTAATCTTTGAGGCTTTTTCTTGGCTGGAACACTTTGGAAACACTATCTTCCTCCCCTAGGTAGCCAGTTATCTCCCTTCATGCAACTTGAAGGAACTCGTGTGTATCTGAGACTTCTTTTGGTGTATTTGTTTGAAGTAAAACAGCACATTCAGTATTCACTACAGGAATGACAGAGATTGCATCATTAATGTTTATGCTTTACCTAATTACCTTTGGGAATATGATATAAATAGTCTTCCTCCTAAGAAATCTGCAGAAACTGTATTTGATACTACAAATGCAGTAACCTCTGGGTCAATTTATCCATTCCACATTTAATGAACTTTGAAAGAGGTAAAGAAAGCAATACTTTTAGAGAGAGTATGGATCAGAGTTTCAAGTGTGCATCTATACATACCAAATCTCCTTTCAGGTTTTAACTTTATCTGCAAAGTCTAACATAAACATTGAAGATGGGAGAGAGAAAAGGAAGATGGACATATCCAAAGGCACTAAACAAGATTGCCTGGGTGATCCTGGGTGCAATTATCAAGGCTTCAACTAATCAGGGTTTCCACGGTTGCTGTTGCTTCTGCTGGAAAGTTGCTCCTCATTTCCTGTCTTTCTGGTTTTTCATAATGACTTAGTGTTCTTGTCAAATTCATAGAATTTGAACCAGTAGTATGGTTTTATTTGTGAGACTGGAAGAAAAAGGAACTGAAACAGTAATTTATAACCTTTTTTTTTTTTCTTATCCTGTAGGAGTTCTCTCCTCAACTGTTTTTAAGAAACATGCCAGAAGAGGGAATGCAGACTGCTTTCCACTCTGGCTGGGCTGCCTGCATTGCTGTCTTCCTTTTCAGCTAATGCAGCTTGACTGTTTCTGGGCTATAAGCAGAGGCCTGTGGGCTGTGCCAGGCAGCGTTCCCAGCTCCTCAGGACTAGCTCAGTACCTCTGCACAGTGGTGCCTTGTGTGGGGGAGTTGTACTGTGATGCATGGACTGAGATGCTGTAGAGGTAATGGCAAAATACAGGTGCAGGGCAAAAGGACTGTGTTCCTGTTCTCTGTTCAGAGCTGGTGTATCACTTCTGGTAGGCTGGCACTGCCGCATGTTTTCCCAGTGCAAGCCTGGAGGAGGTCTATCTATCGTGCTGTTGTCAGGGCTGAGCTGAAATTCCATGAATAGCATGAGCTGGCACAGGCTGATGGTACTGCGGAGGGAGGTGGCTCTGCTGCCCTCTCCTCCCTCCTTCCCTCCCTGTGTGTGCAGATATTTCTGCAGCTGTGCAGAAATGTCTGCACGGGTAAGCTAAAGCAGCACTGGGCACGGGCCCAGGCAGTAGCACGCTCTCCATTCATCCTGCATGTTGTGGTGCATCCATGGCACAGCTCTGGGCTGGTCTGCGCCTTTCCCTGCCAC
The DNA here is from genome assembly GCA_013397055.1 of Pachycephala philippinensis. Taxonomy (NCBI): domain Eukaryota; kingdom Metazoa; phylum Chordata; class Aves; order Passeriformes; genus Pachycephala; species Pachycephala philippinensis. The sequence continues at coordinate 1,411,044 of VWZT01010260.1, read as the reverse complement.
ATTCTGGGTCACAGAGGTCAGTGACTGTGTCCAGCTAGCAGTTTGGGTGTAGCTCTGTTGGTGACAATAAGGGAGTTTAGCTGTATGGATACAGGCTGTTCTTTGCAATAAGTGGATGTGGAAAGTAACTCCAGTATCATACCCTTGTTCTTTAAACTTTGATAAGCTGCCTGTGGCTAGTTGCTTATCCTTGGATGCACATAAGTGGGGGTTTTTTATTCCTGCATCTCTCTCTTTGCTGGACCAAAAGGTAAGTAAGTAACAGAAATATAAGAGCATTTGAAAACATGTTTCATGAAGTGCTATACCTTGTTTCTGTGTTCCATCCAAGCATCTTTGCACATTCAAGTACCACCTGAAACAGAAAGAACACAAACACTGAACAGTAACCCCAATGTCATCTGAGTTTGACACCTGATGTCTAAGTAGAAGCTGCAGACTTTACTCACTAATAACCAGAGTCAGGACCTGAGATCTGCTTGATAAAAGCTGAGAAGCAATCACTCCCAGGGTTGAAACCATAGCAGATTTTGTACTTGTAAGAGTCCACTTATTTTTAAATAAGGCTTCCTCCAGCACATTGGAGCAGAGGCTCTCTAAAGGAAAAGAGCAAAAGGCTCTCCTGGAAGGATGGCTTTCATTATATACAGAGGCCAAATTTTTGCACATGCTATGTGGTGCTTTCTTTTGAAATTTCTCTGCTTAACCTCTGCTTCAGAGTAGGTCCTGCTCAGCAGAACTGATTTCTTAATAAAAATGGTCAGATTTCCTGTTACTTGTGTGCCCCAAATACACTGCTCTCCTTTCTCCTCAGAACTGCAGACTTCACCTCTTTCTATATAATTATTGCCTTTTACCTAGTCATTGCTGGATGGAAGCATGGACATAGAGCTCTTAACCTCTCTGTTAGGACTCCATTCAAGCTAAAAGTGGATTTGGTTTTGTAAGATAAAATCACGGAGAAGTTATATTTTATGCTGAGATAATTTGGTACTGCTTTGTTTCAGAGTCTGCTCTTGACATCTAGGCTTCCTGTTAGCCTAGCAAAGGTCTTACAGCATGTCTATTTTCTTCATTCTTCTTTTCACAAACTAAAATAGCCTAGTGGTGCAGACACTGTTAGCATTACCTTTGTTCTTTCTTTATACTTGTATTTTACACAATAATCTCCAGGAAACAATCCTATTCCTGGAAATTCATCGCATTCCACGCAGTTGTGTGGCCTCACTGATGGTGTTTTTCAGCTGCTTTAAGTGATTCAGTGGAACTTCAATTTGTGTTTGAGATTCCTGGAAGGTTTGTCATATACAGTGCTCTAAAACCACAATACAGCAGATGAAGGCAGGCAAAGAAAAATGCACAGTTCTGTCTCTTAAATTTTTATTAACCAGTCTAAAGGAGAAGTTGTTTGAAGCATTGTTTGAGTCTTAAATGTCTCAAGTGTAGGTATATAATCAGCCTCTTGCTGAACAAAGAGTCAATGTACCACATCCATTTCAACCAACAGCTAGACCAAAACAGCTTGCATGGATGTTTCATCCCCTTGCATTTGTGCTATAGGAAACAGCCCTATCTCTTATCTCAGCTGCATGCAGGCTTGTTTTATGTATGCATATGGAAATACACACAGCCTTAATTCGGAATAGTGTGATAGTTGTTCGTATTGATAGGAAGTTTTGGCAATGCAGCCTGGACTGCTGGGACAACTCTGCAAATCACATCCACCAGAAACACCTCCAGCTGTGAGAAGGGAAGACTGGAGCCCTCAGACTAGCATCTTTTACCCGTGTGAATGCCACAGCATGGAGGATACAAAAGCACTTCTAGAAATAATGATAGAGACTTTCAGTGTGAAGTCACCGACTTGGCTGAATTTGGTGTAGTCCCAGTGGAGACCAAACCACGGACAATCTAGAAAAGGCAAGAGTAAAAATGAAAGTATCAGGTGCATGCTATGTGTATGAGGCCTGAATAGGCATGACATTGGACTGACAATTAGTGCAGGCCACAGATTGCTATTATTTATGCCCCCTCATCACAAAAGCCTATTCCAGTCTTCCCAAACACTGCAGTGAAGTACATGGTCTTTTGGGCTGTTCCCCCACCGAAATAGAGGGAAGTAGCCAGAGTTGAAATTGTAAACTATGTGAAAGTTTTTTTTGGTGGGATGTTTTTCCAGTAATTGGATTCAAATTGATTCCTAGTGAAGGACAAGGAGAAAATACATGACTGAAAAACAACAGCGGAAAAAACCCTTTTTCCTGTGAGCATTGAAATGGAGGCAAGTCTGAACACAGCAGACATAATTGCAGTGGGGTCAGATGCATTCCACTTTAAGTGGCTGACGAATATGAACGAAGCACAGCGCAGGATCCACGCCGACTTCCGCTGGCGGAAGTGCAGTTGGCCTGGATCTGTGTCATGGATAAGCAGCAAAACACGTACCTATTCATCCTCTGCGTGGGCCTTGTCTCTTGACACAGGAAATGCTGGGAGCTGTCTGCTGCCATTGATCACCTTCCTGATTGAAAGAACGACACCAGCCCAAAACGAGAGCGATGTGCCGCTCATTCCATCGTACCTGCCCCGCCGGCAGCAGCGCGGCCCAAGGACTGACTTTCACACCCAGCAGGAACATTTAGGGCATGCTTTCACTGCACACTGGCTCAGTGATGCTTAGTACTATAAATCCAAAAATACTATTAGTTTGATCTGACCAGCCTCTACTGTGTTAGGAATCTCACAACTCTTAAAGCTGCTGAGATTATACAGAAGCCACCAAACAATAGGAACATTTTGTTCCTTATCAGCTATGTCTGTATCAGATAATCCCCTGTACAGGTAAGTTATGGACTAGCTCATCCCCAATTCCCTGCGACTTCCTCTCTCCTGCTAGGCAAGAGGAATTTCAGGGAATCATTTAGATGTGTGGTGTTTCTTCAGTGTTGATCTGTTCCAGCAATTAACACAAAACATTAAGTTTAGGCAGCCAAGACTGCTGCTGTATTTTACTGCTTTCTAATTTTGAGAATCTATTCTAATCCTGACCCTTTCCCAGCTAACAAGCATACCACATGTCTGATTACTCAGGTTCCCATGCAAAATAGGAAATTAAAAATTCCAGATGATTAACAAACATTTCTTCTTGTTTATTTTGAGATGACTGTTTTAAAATACCATGAAAAAATTCAGGGCCTTCTTTCTCAAACATTTACTTTATCATGTAGATGTGTAAAAGATATTTTCGTTAAGAATGTGCTGTTTGTGCTTTTTAGAATATGATTTATTGACACAGGTTTGCTACCAGTAAAAGATCTGCAATTAACTATTTAAAGACCATGGACAAAAGAGTGGGTAATTCAATGGTGGAATTTCAGAGGGGGCAACTAGGCATAGACATTCTAGGCTGGTTTAATGACAGTGAAAGACTTGAATCCTCTGCAAAACATCTGAGCCAAAAGCATGATCCTAGTTGGACCACCATCGACAGCCTGTTATCTCTTTGCAGGACGTCAGCCAGGGGAGCAGGTCATGTAACCAGTGACTCAGTCCAGTACAGCACGGAGCCAGGATACTGGTCAGGAGAGGTCACTGCTCTGGCAAGTAGAGACTCCCCTAAAAGGACAGCTTCTTTGTATTAATGTATAGATTCTGTGCATGAGTTTGGTTATGAGCAGACTAACTTGGCGAGAGGCAGAAAGCTGTTGAGAAAACCAAGCATGAGAGAAAACCAAACACTTGAATTAAGCCATCTCTCTGTGAGTGCTTGAATGAGGGGAAGAGATGGTTCCTGTGCAGAAGAATGCCTGTATGTATGTCTGACCCAGCTACAGCATTTCAGTAGAGAAGATCAGAGGGTGAAGGCTGGGAGGCAGCACTGGGGCAGCCTCAGCTGCCACCTGAGAACAGCAAGCCTGCTGTTTGACTCGTCCTAATATCCTCCACCAGAAGTGTTTGTCCTTGCTACAGCTTGTTTATTCAATCACACCCATAGATGTGTATTGGTATTAATAAATGCCTCTGTTATTTTGAAAGTAGCAGTTAGTAATTATAAAGTGCTTGCTCTGAGCTCGATCTGCTGGGCTCCATCTCTCCTGCCTCATGTGAGCTACCCCCACTCGTTGCATCACATCTAAAATTAGATAAGATGCTGTATCCCGTGAAGCACACGGCTCAGTGGCTCAGAGCTGCAATAGCAGACCAGGCACAGCTGCGTAGCTTCTCAGTTAGGAAGATGTTTTCAGACAGATCACTGAAGAAAACCTAATGATGATCAGAAGTGTTACAGAGGTAAAGCAGCCTTCAAATCCAGGAGCTCCAGTTCAGCCAAAGGTCAGAAAAATGGGAGCTAGTTCTATTTCTTTTGGTATGTCTTTAGTTCTATATTTTCTCAACAGTATGTGGGGACAGCTGTCAATAGCTTCTCTAGAGATATCTACTCGGGCCAAATTCTTCCCTGAGGTAGTTGCACTGCTTTCATTGTCATCATACCAGTGATGAATGAGGCTCTTCTTCACTTAGGAACAACAAAAGAACTTATGAGATTAAACATCCTTTCAGTATTTTCCTTCTATTAAAGCAAGTTTTAGTACTTAGAAAATGCTGTGGGCTTAAGAAATGACTGTATTCTTCATCCTGCTCTGAAGTTTTCCTTCTTCCCAGACTCAGCCTGTAGCATCCATGCAACTTATTTTAGAAGTCTGTATTCCCAATGCACTGCTATTATTTAAACATCTGGTGCACTTAAAATTCGTATTTCAGAAACACTAATCTGGGGGGAGAGGGGTTAAAATGTGAAACTAGAGAAAAACAAACTAGGGAAAGGATAAATTCTAACAGAAACTTCAAGCAGCTAAGAAATACTAGAGCTGCCAAATCATGCATTTTGGATTTGAGCTGAATCAAATCACAGAAGTGGTTTTTCAGTGCTTCGTCTGAAAGCAATTTAGCTTTTCTGTGTTAGCAGATTATGCTGTTTTCAACAGTTGTTGGAGAGATGACTGATGAAAAGCATTTCCATTGTGGGTGTACTTCCAAGTATAGACAGAGCTGTGGCACTCAAACCCCAGTTTTCTTACCCTGATCTCTCCTGAAGCTGAGGGTAAATGGTCTGTCAAGCTCTGTGTAGCACCATCCCCTCAGACCCAGCTTCAGTGCTACTCTTAGGACCCCAGACTTCAGGATATGGAATGGCTTTGTGTGTTTTCAGGGTGCATCCTCAAATTATGAAGGGATTGGAGAGGGGGGAAAAAAAGAGAAACAAAACAGAACTCTGAGCAGCAATCAGTAGAAGATGGGGGCTGTATCCTGGCAGTTGGTGCTGAGCAAGGACTTCAGGATTAGACATCCTCAACCTGGATCACACTTGAGAATCAGCCCATGGCTCCATGAACAGAGGATAACTGCAATCTAAGCACTGGCAGTGCAATCTGTCCCCATCTTCAACTGAGTTTGGAGGCTGGTCTGTGATAGTTTTAACTCGGGTGCAAATCAAACCCTGCTCCTGGTTCTGGCATAGTGTAAGCACTGCAAGGTAGCACTCAGTAGCAGCATTTGGAGACACTTCGAGAATCTGTAAGTTATGAATGACAGAATAGGCCAATTGACAGTAAAAGGCAAATGTACTCAGTATGGAGTAATGACATTTCTTATGTGACCAGTCCCACATTCCTCTGGAGTCAATGGAAAAGAGGCAACAGTGAAATCAAAGCATGTCAAAAACTTGCAGTCATACAGATGGTTGAATCCAGTTACTGTTGCCTACCATTTTAGTAAAATAAATACTCCAAAGTTACTTCAGATTTCACCAGCCTAGATGGTCTTAAAATAATGCAGGAATTCACAAATAAATTACACTTTTCTGCAGGCAGCAGAATTTTTCCACTAGAGCAAAGGTATTTGGAGCCCCAGTTGTGTGTTTACTATCAAACGTACTTTTGGGCCTCCTTCCACCAGAACTGCACTAAGCCTCTATCCCCAAACCCATCAGCTATATTTATCCACGGACCATGTTTTCTACTGCAGTATCAGTGACCTTGCCTGTAATTATTCATCACAGGGGAAGCTTAGCTCAGTCCTCCAAGTACTGCAGTAACTCTGAACAAAAATAACCCAAAAGTCCACAACAGGAAACGTTAACAATGGCAGGATTACTGGCCACCATGTCACCGTAAAATAAATGAGCAACTGAGAGGGAGTTCAGGGAAAAGCAGCACCACAATTAAGTAAGGGGAGGGACTGACTTATGAGGAAAGATTAAATGAGCTAAACGATGATGAAAGGGTGAACAGAACAACTGCCTGCAAATGCTTGAAAGAAGAAACCATCCAGGACAGGGAGGGATTCTCTAAGCTGCTGCCAGGAGTTAAGAGTAATGGAAAGAAACCAATAAAATGAACACAGCAATCACCATAACTATTTCTTCAGCTCAGAAAAAGAAATCCAGTGCTGTTGTCCATGTGGAAACCTTGCTCATTTGTCCTGTCCATATCCCACAAAGCATGGGGGGAACACTTAAAATTATGTAATGGTGCAGTATTGCTGAAATGTTTTAGGCTGGCAGCTCTGAAGGACTGTGAGGGAGCTGTGCTGACAACCTCTTCCAGCTCCTGTCAGGCTCAGACCCTCATTTCTTGAGGTGCCTCAGAAAACCTTGAGGCTTCAGCTGAGAAAAGCAGCTCTGCACAGCAAAGCACTTAAGCAAACACTTCTGGCAAATGATGAACCGAACTCCCACAGCTAAAAATCACATCTGTGATTCCCAAATGAGGAACCTGAGTCTGCCCACAGCAGTCCCTGAAGCAGTCACAAAGTACACGAAGTCTGAATTACCCACAGCTATCCCTGGCAGACCTTTGGTTCACATCCCAATGTAGTTAATATTCTTGCAGCAAAACAGCTGTGAGGCATCATGTTGTGTTTGTTTTCATTAACTCCTCCCCAGTGGGCTTATATATTTGTATTTCCTTGTTTACATACTTGTACTGTCCCTAGGGGGATGCACACACTACCCCTAAGGTTAGGCACAAGTTATTGGAGGGCAAGTACCTCCCTCTGATGCAGAATTTGTCCTGTCTCTTCGTTCTGCCAGAGATGTAAATCTTTCTGGAAATGTGAGACAAAAGTTCCTTTAAACATGTGGTTTCTTTCAGCAGCAGTTTTCAGACTTCGCTTTTTGAATTGCTGGGCCAGAAGTTTGTGTTTCCAATTGTCACTCTCTGAGACACTTTTCCATTGTTAATGGAGTCCCAGGCGCTTTACAGCCTGGTCTCTTTATAGTCGTTCCACGGCCCTGCGTGTTGAGGTCCAGATCTTTCCATCACAATTTCTGCTGTCATCCTCCC
>VWZT01010260.1:1345638-1392864 GCA_013397055.1 Pachycephala philippinensis | reverse complement strand
GCGAACCCCCGGCTGCCCGCAAAGCCCCGGGCTGCCCGCAAAGCCCCGGCTGCCCGCGAACCCCCGGCTGCCCGCAAAGCCCCGGCTGCCCGCCGCGCCGCCCGGAGCTCCCCTGGGCAGGAAGTTCATCAATTGATTTCCCTTGTGCTCTGCAGCGGACATCACGTGGAGAGCCTGGTGCCTCGGTTTTCTCCTTAGCTGCACTGGCAAGAGCCATCATTTCTTCCAAACTGTCCTCACTGCTTTCCTTTATTCCTTCTGATGTAAACCAACTGCTGAGAGGCTGCTTTGCTCCATGGTGTGGCGTTTCACAATCAGCCTGTGATTCAGTCTCTCAATTTATTAAGTCTAATTTGTTTCCAATACTTTTGTCTCTGACTTGGATCTATTTTTTCTCCTTAGCTCTTTTAGGTCACGTTAATTTGTTGTGCCTCGCTCCTAATCTCCCATGCATTATCTGATTCCCGTAGCTGGGTTTTCTGATGGAGTAGGTATCACTCCTGTACCTGGATTCAAGTATTTAATCTTACTTTGACATACTCATTTTCACTCACCAAGTTTTCTACATTTCTTAGAAATTTTAAGATAAGAATCCTTACTAATTTCTCTCCCCTCTGATGTTTTTGGGGTTTTTTTCTTTTCAGATTTTTTGTTACTTTTTTTTTCCTGTTTATTTTTTTATTATTGTTATTTTTATTTAATCTGGTAAACCCACAGCTTTGTTCTGCAGCACTGCTTAACAGCCAGTACAACTGTTTTTTAATCCAAGTTCCTTTTTTATTTCCTTCTGGTAGCTGAATACCAGATGATTTATCTCATGTACCATTTTCTTTTCTCTAGGGTCTGAGGATTATTAAAAATGCAAGAGAGAAAAAAAAAAGAACAAGTTCTGGTTTTAATTGAAAAGAATATCCAATATTTAGAACTCTAGTATTTACTAAAGTGGGTTAGAGTAATATTTTACAGTAAGTCAGATGCCACATTTTAGCTACAATGTATTGTGAAATGAAATAACATTTTGAATGTGAGTGAACTGAAATGAGTAATGCAGTCTTAGTTTTCACCAGATGAAATGTCGATCTCCTTGTCTTTTACCTCCTTGTTAAAAGGAGAGATAAGAAACTACAGTAAATAGCGTGCTGTCCCAGAGATGGTGTCCTACAGTAAATGGTGTGCTGTGACTTGGACTACAGTGTGACTTTTTATCATCCCTTGATTTATTCAAATTAATGATTGACTGAACCATTTTATTTTGTGCAGACCTGGTTTGTGTGTGATTATAAATGAGTCTGGCAGTGGTGCAGCTTTGGGTGTAACAGTGGGGAAGAGCTGGACTCTGGACATGGCCAGGAGGGATTTTTCAGGATTGCTCTGAGCCAGGTGGATCTGCTGTGTCTTTTCTGAGGTCTGAGTTCCTGCAAATAGGTGTCCTATCTATCCCTGGAGAAGCCAGAATGGAAAAAAGCTAGAGGGAAGTGGGAGACAAATGACAAGTGACTTGGTGTCATTTTGCTCTGCGTGCACATGTCAGCAGTGCTGGTGAGCCTAGGCTGCTCTGCACTTCTTTCCAGCATTTTCCTTGATTCTTAGTACAGCAAAGGGAGAGGCAATAAGGTTCCTCCAGTGAGTGTTGGAAAATGGTTTTCCTACTTCTTCACATTCAATTGTCATGCAGAGTTTCTCGTGAATGTCTTTTTTCCCCAAAGCTAAAAAACATCGTCTGTCAGTAGACATGGTTGGGTTTTTTTACTGTTATTTTATGTGCGGTGCTATTGCCGTCATTCAGTAATGTTTGTTTTCTTTTTATAACAAGGTATGTAAACGTTAGTGGCAGACAGGTTTTGGTGTCTGCTGTTGGACTGCAAACCTTCCACCCCCAGACATGGGTTTTCTAGGATGGCTCAGAGCGACTTTCAGTGTGCAGCTCTCCCTCGGCTTGGCCCATTGAGCGGGGTAACAGTATGTGCACTCCACTAATGAGGAGTCACACTATGCAAACAACAGCCTCTGAGGGGAACAAGGGATCAGGGCAGCGTGTGTTTGTGGTATCAGAACCTATCTGCCTTCATCTAAATTCACCACGTGTCACTTAGGAGAAATAAAGCGATTATAGAATACAACAAAGACCCCTAAAAATACATAGTGAAACCTGTAAAAAACAACAGCCAAATGATTTCTTGGTCTGAAAGCTGTCCCTGCACAGTAATTTGCAAGATAGTTTCCAGTCCCATCTGCTGTCAGGCACTGCCCCTGATTCAGTGCTGCTGCCTTTCATAACGCTGTGGCTCAGATCCACAGTTGCTTGGGTGTCTAACCAGTGACTCCTGGGTCTCCACACGTTTTTGTGCATGTGAGCACTTGCATTTTGTCAAGAATCTCCACTGCAGGAAACATAATTCTGTCTTCACCTGACACTCAAATTGTTTATACTTTTGAAAAATCCCTTACAAATAGGATCTCTAGAGGCTGTGCCATCAGAATATGAAAAAGCACTCCTAAGCCATTATTGCAGGAGTGGGCAGAAAATGTTGTGATTTTAAAGCAATCTGTTGATAGGTATTCTTGGGTGTACTGATGGCATTCCGGTCAGCCAGCTGGCCTCAAAACCTGAGCCAGCAGCAGTACATGTGTTACAAAACTTTGAGCAGGACTGTTGCATGGCAACTGCTTAGCTAACATTTGTATTAGTGGATTCCTTTGAGAATTTTATAAGTTTTTCAATGCTTGATAGGAAAAAAAAAGAAAGCTTACGAGCAGCTACTCAGTCACCTGCATTTTATATGCAAATGGAAAAGAGAAGGGTAATTCCCTACCAATGGCAGTGGAAATGCATATGGGAATGGAAGAGAGATTGACCATGATGTTCTTCAGCTCAGGTGCCACTGGGAGCTGCCAGCAGAGGTTTAGCTGCAGAAGTGCTGGGCATGTACTTAAAGCTGCATGAGGCACTTCTAATTTATGAGATCCTCTTTTTCCACCAGTATTTATAAAAGAAGAGTGAAAGGCAACAAAGGTTTGTCCCAGTGGCTACCCCAGCTTTTCTCTTCTGCAGAGGTGTATCTTCCCTGATATGTCTGCTAACATTTGCAAGACAAGCACAAAAAAAGCAGAATTGTGGTTCCTGGCTGCCTGCCATTTGATAACAAATGCTGCATTCCTCCACCAGCACTGCAGCAATTCAGGCCTGTTGGCAAGGGTGCTGCCAAGCCTCTGACCTGGCTGTGTGAAGTCAGGCTTGCATTGCTATCATTTTCACTGATGGTCTGTTAACGTAGAGGTGCTATGGGGGGACAGCCTGCCTCCGTCTTGGGGATTGCCAGTTGTGCAAGAGATGTGTGCAGTTTGATCTGGCATTGTAGCCTGCATCCTGGGGACAGACTTTAGAAGGACAGGAGGCTGGGAGACAGTGTCTCCTGTCTGGCCAAGTAGTGCTAAAGCAACATGGAAGGGTTGCAAGAGGAGAGCGGAGCAAGGAACAAGAGTTTTTATGCTACTCAGCTGCAAAGCCCCAGCCTAGCTACTAGCGCAAGTTCATTTACAGACTTCACCTTATGCCTCTGGGGGCTACGGTACTTCCTGAGGATCAGCTGGGCAGGCACAGACACAGCAGTCCCTGAGAAGGTGCCAAGGTGAGCATTCTTCCATACAAGCATGGACAGTTAGTGGGGGTCTGTTACTAATCTTTAAGATGGCTGTACACCTGCAATGAATTGCTGCCATTAGGGCTTAAATCATTCCCTTCCTGTTCCCTGGCTCTGAATGAACTGAATCCCCTAAGTTACTGAGCAGCCTCTCAGCAAGTCACTGAGCCTGCGCACGGAGGGGTGTCACCAAACCCACATTAATGGGTCCCACTGTGCAGCTGAATCAGGATTACAGACTTCCAGTAATACTGTGATATGAAGTGATTGTGGTGAGCATTTATGATGTTAGTTAATGGACGAATTTTGTTAATTGCCCTTGGGAGTATTTTTGTTACATTCCCATGTGAATTTATCTTTCTACTGTAACTTACTAGGGAGTTTCAGTACTGGTTTGATCTCAGGGATTCAGTTACACAGTATGCTGTAGGCTTTAAAATCAGTTGCTTTGTCTGTACATGCTCATGTGTTAGCTGATTTTTCAGAGGACGTGATGATGTAAGCCTAGACATCTGAGGTGAAGATAAAGCCCTTGATCTGCCTGTAGTTTTGGTTACCTAAAGGATTTTAGGAACTTGCACTCAAAACATAGTAGATTTAAAATTGCAGTGAGTATGCACAGAAATATTCCAAAGCATTCCTGAAACCACTATGAATAAAATGAAAGTGAATGAAACATGATAACTAAAAGGGTGTGTGACGTTTGAATGCAGGACAAGCATTTCGGCCAGGCCTTTGAGATCAAGGCTAATGTGTATGAAGCCAAACATCTCTATGTACAGAATGGGCTGATTTTCAGGGATGCAGGAGGCCTCGTTGACCCATCAGAGATGGCTGGAGTCAACAGAGAGAGGGATTTGCCTGCCTGCACGGATGGGATCCCAGGCTCTCCCTGCCTCACAGGAGCTGCATGAGTGACCGCAAAAGCATCCCTCTTCTGAGGTGGGGTGTCAGTAGCTGGGAACTTTTATGCCACATCCTGGGAGTTCCATTTACAGAGGAGGTTTTTTCACTTGCGTGCACAGCGTGAGGGTCTGAGCTGCAGGAGACTGAGCTGGCCTTGCTCTTTTGCAGGACGATGATTCCTGTGACCGAGTTCCGGCAGTTCTCGGAGCAGCAGCCGGCGTTCCGGGTGCTGAAGCCCTGGTGGGATGTGTTCACGGACTATCTCTCGGTGGCCATGCTGATGATTGGAGTGTTTGGGTGCACGTTACAGGTAAATCAAAGGCACAGAGGTGGGGCGGGTGCTCTCGGGGCTGCTGAAACAACACCACAAATGAGGAAGGGCCTTGGAAAGATGGTGTCCCATTTTGTTTTATCTCTTGGGCTCATCACAAACAAAGCAAAAATGTGCTGGTCCCAGGATTAAAGCTGTTTAAGTAGCAACATCAAATAACACAGACCAGACTTTTAGCAGCTGTGAATCAGCAGAGTTGCACTAGAGTCAGTGGAGCTGTGCCAGCTAAGATAAGAGCTGTTGGTTTGGCTGGTGTCTGGATCGCTGTTTTCGCCGCAATTTGGCGTAACAAAACAGATTATCAACTTCAGTTCTTATTTGCTACCATTTTGCTGTTGGAAAGTTTAAAAAATGTAATTTTGCAATTCCTGTTCTTCTTTCTTTGGCAAATGTTAATATTATTTCTGTCATTATGCTTTAAAGGGATTTGAAATTATTGTGCTGATTTTATTAACACCACCCACAGCTAATATTATGTCTCTTCCATTCCAAAACATCTCTGAGGATGCTTACACATAAACAATTGATATTACTGTCAGTCACTGTTAGTTACATTTTGCTAAAGAGCCAAAAGCAGAAAAGAAATGAAAAATACTGTTTGGAATGACTCCACAAATATAAAGTTACAGTACTGGTTCAAACATGGATCTCACGTTTCTTGGCATGACTTTGAAATGGAGTTAAAGGGACACTTTGACAGAGCTCTTATTTCAGAGGCATTTACTTACATGGCCTAGGATTTAGATATACTATGTCTCAAATTTCACATGAAATCAACTGTAGTTTTGCTTGTATTCTCCATTCTCAAGTATTTTCAGTTGATACAACATTCATGTTTAAAAATCTCTTTCTATAGAGCTGAATTTTGCATTAGTAGATAAGTGTTTGCTTAACCACACAAAGTAAATCATCTGTTATATCTGTTATCTGTTTTAAGTTTACCTGCTTGGTTGGAGGAAGCACACTGGAAAATAATGTGTGGAAAGACTGAAATTATAGACACATTTTTTTATTCCAACTTACTGTGAGATACATAAATCCAGGATATAAGTAGGGTGTATATCACAGTAGCATTTACCGACGTAGATTAACTACAGAAGTTTTTGATGTGTCAACAGTTATGGCACTGATATTGTTCAAAACACATGTGGTCTTATCTCAGCCTCTCCCTACACCAGGGTGGATCATCAAAGATCATCTGATTCTAGTAGCTCTTGTTGTGTACCTTATATGTAATGCTTTCAACAACCATGATGTCAAAGAATACATCTGCACTACACACACATTCTTAGTTTGGGCTAATCCCAGCTAGTCATTCAGGACTAGATATAAAGTAAGATGTAAGATGTAAAGTAAGAGAGCTCTTTGGTTTATCACATGGATTAGCATTTTAAATTCAGACTTATAGGGAGCCTTGCATTGAATTCAGAACTGTTATCCCAAATTAAACCAAAGGTGATTGGTCCCTAAAGGCACTCTGACCTCCGTTGGTCAACATGGATGACCGCCCCAAATTAAGAAAATTGCTTTTTTTTTTTATTGTAGACAGACTCAAGAGTTACATTTTTACCCTGAGGTGTATATTCCATCCTACAGAAGTTCCCCATAGAGAGGGAGTTTTGACGAGGGTGTGTAGTGATAGGACAAGGGGAAAGGACTTTTAGCTGAAAGAAGGTAGGTTTAGATTAGGTATAGGAAGAAATTCTTCCCTGTGAGGATGTTGAGGCACTGAAACAGGTTGAAGTTGTGGATGCCCCATCCCTGGAAGTGTCTGAGGCCAGGCTGGATGGGGCTCTGAGCAGCCTGGTCTAGTGGAAGGTGTTCCTGCCTATGGCAGGGTGTTGGAAGTAGATGATCTTTAAGGTCCCTTCCAACCCAGATCATTCTATGATTCTATGAGGACTCTACGTATATGTGTGAGAAACTAAATAAAATTTATGTCCATGCACACTCAAATGCCATCCAAGAACTGTCCTTATCTCTCTTTATTAAGGCTGAAGGTTAATAATGTCCCAGCACAGATATGCTCACATTAACCCTTTGTCAGCCATTTTTGGTGTGATAAGACATCACAGTGTGTGAGAGTACAGCCACATGAATGCAGTTGTGCTGCTTTCAAGCCTGAGCTATCTCTGAACATCGTGTAGCCAGGGTGAATACACCTGGAAGTAACAGTCTGTCTCTGGGGAGAGCAGTGCAGAAGATCCGTGGTCTTTTCTGGAAGCATTCCCTACATTTCTACTTTTTCTGGATTGTCTCAGTGCCCTCATTCAAATTCTGGGAAGCTAACCATAGATAGAAAGGGGTGGCCTAGTTCTTGGCATATAGAACAAGTGTCTTGTTGAGAATAATAATAATAGCACAGCCTGTGGGGCTAAGTAGCAGGCTGTGGGAAGGAATGCCCGGCAGCTGGAGGAACTCCAAGGACAGCTACCCATCGGTGCTGCCACCATTGTTTGTACATCAGTTCAAAAGGTATCTTTTTGTGTGTTCTAGGTCATGCAAGACAAGATAATATGCCTTCCAAAGCGCGTCCAGCCTTGCCAGAACCAATCTAATAGTTCAAATGTGTTTAACACCATCCCAGATACCACCCCCCTTCCACCACCGAAGCCATCCACCCCTCCAGCGACAGTTGAAATGAAAGGACTCAAGACTGATTTGGACCTTCAGCAATACAGCTTTATAAATCAGGTGTGCTATGAACGGGCCCTGCACTGGTATGCCAAGTACTTCCCTTACCTTGTCCTTATACACACACTGGTCTTCATGCTGTGTAGTAACTTTTGGTTCAAATTCCCTGGATCAAGCTCCAAAATTGAACACTTCATTTCAATACTTGGCAAATGTTTTGATTCTCCCTGGACAACAAGAGCTTTATCTGAAGTATCGGGGGAAGACTCTGAAGAGAAGGATAACAGGAAGAACAACATTAACAAGTCTAATACTACTCAGCCAAGCACTGAAGGCACTTTGGTCAAGACACAGTCTTTAAAATCAATCCCTGAGAAGTTAGTTGTGGATAAGGGAACACCTGGGGCATTAGATAAAAAAGAAGGTGAACAGGCCAAAGCACTGTTTGAAAAGGTGAAGAAATTTCGACTGCATGTTGAGGAGGGTGATATACTCTATGTCATGTACGTTCGCCAGACTGTACTTAAGGTAATTAAATTCCTTATTATTATTGCTTACAACACAGCACTTGTCTCAGAAGTTAATTTTACAGTAGTCTGTAATGTTGATATTGAAGACATGACGGGATACAAGAATTTTTGCTGTAATCACACGATGGCACATCTGTTCTCTAAACTTTCTTACTGCTACCTGTGCTTTGTAAGCATCTATGGCCTGACATGCCTTTATACACTGTACTGGTTGTTCTACCGTTCACTGAAAGAATATTCTTTTGAGTATGTTCGGCAAGAGACGGGAATCGATGACATCCCGGATGTCAAGAATGACTTTGCATTTATGCTTCATATGATTGATCAGTATGATCCTCTCTACTCCAAGCGCTTTGCTGTCTTCCTGTCTGAAGTCAGTGAAAATAAGCTGAAACAGCTGAACCTAAACAATGAGTGGACTGCAGATAAACTGCGACAGAGGCTACAGACAAACTCCCACAGCCATTTGGAGCTACAGCTTTTCATGCTTTCTGGACTACCGGACACAGTGTTTGAAATTACTGAGCTGCAGTCTTTAAAACTTGAAATAATTAATAATGTAATGATACCAGCAACCATTGCACAGTTGGACAATCTCCAGGAGCTCTCATTGCACCAGTGCTCTGTGAAGATCCACAGTGCCGCCTTGGCTTTTCTGAAGGAGAATCTCAAGATCTTGAGCGTCAAGTTTGATGACATCAGAGAACTTCCACACTGGATGTATGGCCTCAGAAATTTGGAAGAGCTCTATTTAATTGGCTCCCTAAGTCACGATATTTCTAAAAACATTACACTGGAGTCTTTTAGGGAGCTTAAAAGCCTAAAAGTTCTTCACATAAAAAGTAATTTGTCCAAAATACCACAATCTGCAGTCGATGTTTCAAGTCACCTGCAAAAATTGTGTATCCATAATGATGGCACTAAGTTAGTGATGCTCAACAACCTGAAGAAGATGGTCAACTTGACACAGCTGGAATTGGTTCATTGTGATTTAGAGCGCATACCTCATGCCGTCTTCAGCCTTCTCAGTCTTCAGGAATTGGATCTAAAGGAAAACAACCTCAAATCCATTGAAGAAATAGTAAGTTTTCAACATCTGCGAAAACTGACGATTCTAAAGCTGTGGTACAACAGTATAACCTACATCCCAGAGCATATAAAGAAACTCACCAGTCTAGAGCGGCTTTCCTTCAGCCATAACAAAATAGAGGTTCTTCCGTCCCACCTATTCCTATGCAACAAAATCAGATACTTGGATTTGTCTTACAACGACATTCGCTTTATCCCACCTGAAATAGGAGTTCTGCAGAGTTTACAATACTTTTCCATTACTTGCAACAAAGTGGAGAGCGTGCCAGATGAACTATACTTTTGCAAAAAACTTAAGACTCTGAAAATTGGGAAAAATAATTTGTCAGTCCTTTCACCTAAAATTGGTAATTTGACATTGCTCTCCTACTTGGATATTAAAGGCAATCACTTTGAAATCCTCCCACCTGAGCTCGGTGAGTGTAGAGCTCTGAAGAGGACTGGTTTCACTGTAGAGGACAACTTGTTTGAAACTTTGCCTTCTGATGTCAGGGAGCAAATGAAAGCTGAATAACTTCTTCTTGCTCAGTTTTACAGAAATAACACTTCTACCAAAAACGCTCTAGAGAATGCATACTCTGAATATGCATTTAATTTGTCGTTATTTTTTTCTTTTTCAAATCCTTTCTGTACAAACAAATTTGGAGTAAGGAGTACATATATTTTTAAATAAAATTTTCTCATATTTTTTCACTGTTTTAAGATATTTTTAAGTTTGTTTTGCCCTGAGAATGAGGGCATCTGTAACTTAATTTTTACTGGTAAAAGTAAATGATTTTGTCTGCTGGTTTTTCTTTCCATTTCCTAATCCCACCAGGGAAACTGTGTTTAAGATGTATGCTTTGGGTTGCATAGTTTGTAATAGATGGTTATATTGTCTTCCTGGTTATTGTTAATCTCTTAGGTCATGGTCTTCAACAGGTGGTGCTGCAGATGTTGAATGTCTTGTTTCCTCTTTTCTTCAGTGGCAGTAGAAGGTGTTCAACATCTAACAAGATTAAATCTAGGCTGACAATCCCTTTTTACTTACAACAGGGTTTTCTCAGATGGTCAAAGCAAGTAGAAAAGGTTCTTTATGTGTTTTAACAGGTGAGAGGGGGCATGCAGAACTCCTTCAGGGCCTTTTGGCAATTCAGTCTGGCTGCCCACTCACACACCACACTGAGCAGGAGGCAATCACTGCAATTTCCTCTCTGGTGCAGGAAGAGTAAGGTCACAGTTCACAGCGGAATCGGGACCAAAGGGACTCATGCTGAAGGTTTCCCAAACAGTGCAAAGGGATGTGGCTGCCCATTTCCTACTAACTTGAGTGGAAGGGGTGCAATGAACTCACCCTATTGGAAATGTCAACTCAGCAAGATGAAACGCTGTCTTGAAAAACCCCATCCTCCCCTAAACACCCTGTGCTGCAAGAGAGAAAGTGCCCTCTGCCCCCTCAGCCCGCTTCCCCACCAGATTGCTTGGCACCTTCTAGGAATGGGATCCAGAAAAACGCAATCATACTTAGTTTGTAAAGCTTCTGACAAGGAAATAGCCTCTAATATGCTCCTTAATTGAGCTTGGGTAGCATAAAACCAATCTCGGCACAGGAATATTTGCAGATTTGCAAAAATGAGATTAAATGAATACATTAACTTCTCACAAGTCTCAGCCTACCCAAGGACAGCGATGAAGACTATGTTTTCATTTCCCAGAGAGTAATTAAATTGGAAATCATACAGTTGGAAGTCTGCTCTTTAAAATAATGTAATCTCTGATGATTGTGCATCAGGTAGGGAACTTTATTCTCTGAAGCCATGTTCAGCACGTTTATTCAATCCAGCCATTTGATTTATTTTAGTCAGGTTTGAAAGGGATGTGCTGCTCACAAGCTAATTTAGGATAACCAAAAGTAGTAAAATATTTTGCTGACACATATTTGAGTCAGATACAGGCACTGGATAAATGTTTCACAAGAATATCTAGGAATAAGTCCTTATTTCTCTAGGAGGCAATGCTGTTCATAAATTGCAGAGGCTGAGTTGCTGATTGTTTAAATTTATGTAAAATATTTGACAGTTGTCAGATTGGTTGCTCTTCAATGTTTTCTAACTGCCATTGTGTGTCTTGGGCTACAGTTATTTTGAGTTCTTGAGCTTGGTACAAAAGTGTACAGTTGGTTTAAGAGTATGACTTACAAAGGTGGGGAGACAAACTACAAGGAGAACTTCCTCATTAATCCGGGGTGTGCTGTGCAATCTGGTGTGCGGGCTTGCCACAGTACCAGTTCAGACTTATTTTTTGCGCTTGGCTATGTTCTGGAGAAGATCCATGTGATTAATGAAAAATGGGTCAGGCATGAAGGAATCAAATCAAGCTTTTTAAAAGATGTTTGATTTAGTTCTATTGAAGACCTATAACTGATGTAGCTATTGCAAAAGCTACCCTTACTCGTGTGTGGAATGCACTTACTGGAACAGCTTGGCAGTATATATATTCTAAATGTATTTCACTTTGATGTTATGTAAGGAAGAGAAACATTTCATTGCTCATATTAACCTAATTATGTAAACCAAAGTGCTGTTGTCCCTGATGAATGTAAACTGTTTGAAATGTCCAAGTAATTGGTGGAGCTGTATAGTTCTCTTACTTAGATTTTAAATATGGGATTACATTTAAAGGTTTTTTAAAAGTCTTTATATTCCTAGATGTAGCATTTTGAATCCCTAATTTATTTTGTGTCTAATGTTGTTTCATGTGTAGTTTGTGGTCTGGTTTCTGAACCTTTCGTAACTGAAGGCTGGAGACTTGTTCTATGCCATATTTGTAAATACATCACTTAGGGGATGTGGGGGTTTTGTTTGTTACTGATTATATTTATACCAGTGCAACCCCTCATGTGGACACAGTTACATGAGTATAAAGTGCCTTGTGCTGGCATATCTTTATTCACTTTGCTAGGAATAAACTATACCGGTCTAAGCACTTTCACACTAATAACTGTATCTTCTCCAAGGGTTTGGTCAGCTGAGACAGCTTCATCAGTCTGACAGCTCACTGTCACCAAAAAGGGGCAGGTCCCTATTCCTGCCAACATGTTCCAGCTGCTTCTCATGTACCTTTACAGGTCTGGTGCTGGTCTGATCCCTCCACAGGACAAATCAACTTTTTAAGCTAGCAGAAGACTATGCCAGTCTAAAAAAGGGACTAGTTTTCTGCTGGATCAGCTCTCTAAAGGATTGGATGGATGCTGGGGTGGGAGTAACAAGGGGACAGGACTCTGCAGCTGGGGTCTGTACAAGGAGAAGGTGGGGCAAGTCCCTTTGGAGGTGCTAGGTCAGTTGATCATCTTTCCGAGCCACGTGCTTGGAGAACTGTGCTGTTTTATGTATAGCAGGGTTAGGCAGCTTGGCTTTTGTGAGTAGACAACCCTCAGGCTCGCAGTGGATGATAAAATATCACATTACTGTTAATTTCTTAATGAAACAAACTCAGGTAGCTGCACTGTTGACTTTTCTAAACTTCTTACTGTCTAGTCTGGGGTGTATTTTCCAAACCTGTATTACAGTAACTTAGAAATGAGTCAGCTGAGGGAAGATTGTTTCCTAATTCTCTATGACATCCAGGAAAATATGTAAAAGTGCCATATTTACTCAGTGAATCATGTACTGCTCATATGTATATTCACATGCAATTCATACTAGACTTTTCTGTGACCAATAGTATTTGACTTAGAATGGGTGGTCATTTTGTGGACAATGCTTTAGCATGGTTTGTACATATACAAAGAGTTTATATAACTACTTATATTAATCAGGTGCCTAACAAGTATGACAGTTCCAGAATTTAAGCAAGGCATTTTTTCATTATTGCTCAAAAATAATAAAAATCTTCCTTGGTAATGGAATTAGAGATGACAAAGATTGTATCAAAAGTAAGAAGACAACCTTCATAGTACATTGACCCTGACAAGCAAATCTACTTTGTGATCAAAATCTGGAAATGTGCTTCTCCCCCTTTGTCAAAATTAGAATGGATATTTGTGCTGACCTCATGCATCCAGCCAGCCCACCAACTTTTGCAAATTCTGATTGAAAAGCGCCTGCTCCAAGTCCTATATCACTTTTCTGGCACTTCAGTAATTCATGTGCTTAACTGGTGATGAGTCCTGTAGGAATGCCAAGAAAAACTCTGAAATTTGACCAAATGGACAAACTTAATTCTGTAGCAAAAATCTTAATATGATAATAGACCTGCATAGTGTTACATTGCAATATAGTACACCCAGAAAAAAACAGAAATAAAATACTCTTTTGTAATAATGACCATTGTCAGACTGCAATGTGATTATTTGTTTGGGAAACACTTTGTTTCTGGGTTACCTAAAGATCAAACATAACCATCTTTTGGGTTTGATCCCTTGGGAGGGAAATCAAGAAAATATGTTTAAAAAAACATCGTTACACTTGACAGACTTTACAGCTGCACGGTCTCGCTTCCTGTGCACCTCCTTCCATTCCCTGACTCCAACAGCCAACAAAATGGCCAGGATAAAAGCCATTCCCGCTGGAGCAGCTCCCCCGCTCTGGTTCCTGGGCTCTGCCAAGGCTTGGGGGGATTCTGGGAGCCCTGCCAGCCCGCAGCCAGGGGTGTGAGGGCTCCTTCCTCCCCCTGTCATGTGCCTGCACTGCCAGGGAAATGGTGCTGTTAGTCCTTCCATCTGACATACTCCCCTATAAATCTCCTGAAGAGATTTGGAGACTGTTCCAAAGGCAATCGGGCTGCCTGCATTTGGTATGGGACGTTTTCCTCATTTCTGTTTCTTTAAGTTGTAAGGAATAATGTGTTTCAGTTTTGGTGTTTCATACCAAGAAGCACTGTCCTGCCAAGATGGAGCAGGAATTACTTCTCTCTGGTGCTTGTGGTCCCAGTGGAGGGAGAAGGGGTGAGCACAGCAGCCTGAGTCAGCTTTGCCTTTGGATAAGGCCTGGCAGGGAGCTGGCACGGGGACATTTTGCCCCTGGAGCATGGTGGGCCTCAGAAGAATCGAAGAAGCCTTGCTGACAGTGCAGGCTTTTACCTCCATGCTGTTCCTTTTGAAAATGTGGAGGGCTGGGAATGCTGGTCCACTCATCACAGCGCCGCTCCTTCCCACAGCTCACCAGAGATACCACCTCAGGGCCACTTCCAGCGGGATGGGAACCATGGCACAGGTAACCGCCACGAGGATCCCTGCAGCAACGTCAGCTGCTGGAGCAGATGTCACCCTGCTTACTGAGTGTGCTGGTAAAAGGAGAAGTTCATGGCCTGAGGTAGCTGAGCCCTGAAAACCTCTTCTTTCAGTTTCCTGAATATGTGTGCTTGGGAGCGGGGTTTAACTGGAGCAGGAACTGTGCCCAGGGGACTGCCAGGGCACAACCCCGCCAGCAGCTAGGTCCTCTCCTTGCCAGCAGGCAGCAGTGCTAGGGCCAGCACGTCCTTCGCTTCATGCCAAATAGCTACTGGGGAGTCCCTGTAGCCATGGCAGTTTGTGTTTATGTCTTCATATATTGCATTTGAGAAATGCACCATATGCTTTGGTAAAAGAATTGCATGTCTGTCCTCTTTTCTCCTTTGGGGCCTATATGAAGCCCCGAAGATTCAGATGAAAAATGTTTCTGTTTTTCTTATTTTTCGTCTGTGATTGCCTCAGAAATACCCCTCATACCAAGGGTGCAGGTCTCGCCGCTACCGCCTCCATCCCCTTGAGGAGCAGGGAGCAATGGCCCCAGGCAAAGGCTGGGAACACTGCAGGAGCAGGAGGCAGGGGGGGTCTGACAAGAGGGTGAGGAGGAGCCCCTCAGCCTCTTCGCTGCTGGGGCAGTGGCAGGGCAGGGGCGGGCAGGCAGTGTCCCACCGGCAGGGCAGCTCAGCACAGCAGCTCTCCACAGGTCCACCTCCACCCACAGGTGCCTGGCACAGCAGGTTTAGCTCCCGATTTCCCATCACATGGGCTGCCCAGCATCGTGCTCTTGTCTGAAACACTGGGTGCAGAGGACCTGAGGGACAAATCTGGGCTGGAACTGCCCTGTTCCCACTGGGATTGGGAAGGCTGTTGTGTCATGGGGGAACATGAGGTTGGCAGACATGCAGTGGATGGCAGTGGCCCCAGAGCTTCCACATAAGGAAGCCCAGACCAGCATGAGGACCTCGCTCCAGTCCTCTGGCTCCAGGCACACGTTTGAAGGAGCTTGTTCTGGCAGAGAAGTTGTTTTCAAAAATACAATACCCTCAAGGAGTGAATTAATCATGGGCTGTGGGCTTTGGTGGCTTTTGTGAGGGCCAAATTTCCAGGTACCACCACGGGCAGCACTGGCAAGGTGTGTGATCCCAGGGGTGTGGAGTAAAACACCTACATTGCAGGCAAGCTGAAACAATTCTACTGTCAAGAATGATTTCATCAGTCCATCCTCTCCCCTGCTGCCAAGATTATGAAGATGCATCTAAAGCAGTGGGTATGGGGACCACATCCAGCAATGTCCTTCTTGTGACAAGGTGGCAGTGGCATGGACATCGAGAATGGTAGTGGCAAGATGCTGCTTCCTTCCACACCTCTCTCAATGGGCCAAATGAGACATGTGTGACCATGTCCCTTTACAGTGCTGCAGTTATACAAAAGGCCTTACAACTGTAAGGTCCCCCAGGAACCAGATAGAGGTGGCATGGGAATTTAGGACTTCCAGATGCACCAAGAGCCCCAGAGCACACAGCGATTTCAGCAAGGAGTTGCTTACTAGTGAACGTGTTGCTGCCAGCCTGGTTTGATACTCTGGAGCATAGGCTGACTTGATTTGTTGTGCTTTTACATTGCTGGAGTTAGAGGGCTACTAAACTGTCTGTCAGAGGAATTTTGTCACATGAATTTTATGAACTGTGGTAAATAAGTGTTGATGTTTTTCTGAATTAAAATTGAATTTAAGTGTAACCCTTGTCTCTTGCCAGCTGGGGTCATGTGGCACTGTTGGACTGGCTTGTGGAGACTGCCTGCAGTTCTATTTATTTAGTAAAATATTTTGGCAAAGCTCTGGCATCCTGTTTCCTTGCTGTGAGCAGAGAGAACGTAGTTTAAGTAGCACAAAACTTGAGTACAGTCACAAGGTTACCCTGAGGATCAAGTTGTTGGCTACAGCTAGGAGCTAGATGAGATTTTTACAAGTTCAGAACAAGTTGCAAACAAAACCGCAGAGCAATACCCTCAGCAAAGAGTAACTTTGGGAAGCTGAAGTGGAGGAGCAAATACAGGCAGGATTAGTGCTTGGGAGACTTGTGACCTCATTTATCCATTTGTCCCTCTCCCAAGGCACGTGATCCTCTGCAATGCAGGGGTGCAGAGTGACGGGGCAGCCTTACTGTGGCTGGATGCAAGTCAGCTAGAAATAGCAGAGCACTTCCCACCTGTGTTTTGAAGGTGATGCTACCCATAAGGCAGTTTATTGGCCCATTGACTGCAGCATCTCTGTGCTGGATGTGCTCAGGAGGACTGACAGCTTCAAAGGGACAGAGTTTATTATTTTCTTTAAATATAAGAAATCTATTGCTACATCCTCACTGCAAGGTCTCAGTGTGCCACCTGTGTCATTTTGGAAACACTGACCCTTCTCATTGTCACCAGCAGCACGTCAGAACCCACACATGGACTCTGGGTGGGGTAAGATGGTAAGTGAATCCCACAGTTGTGCTCCTAGATTGTGGTACAATGCTTCTTGGAAACAGCCTAACCTTTGGGGGCTTTTACCCCTGTGGCTTCAATGAGCTGAAAGCTTCTACAAAGCGAAGGGCCTGGACAATTTTTCAAACTGGAGAGCTTATCAGGGGCATGAATCAGTAGAACAGACAAGAAAAGTAACTTTCTGAGCTGATGGAAATGACTTTGCAAGGCCTGGCACTTGCACAGTGGAAGAGCAATGAAGTGGTCCTGCCAGTTCAGGGCTGGATTGGCCAAGCAGGTAGTGCTGGTTCCTCCTGCCCAAGCAGCCCCTCCCAGGAGCTGGGCATGGACACCCTGATGAACTGCCGGAGGAACTGCCGAGCGCCTGCTTTGGCCCTGCCAGCAAGTATTTCTGCAGAGCTTGTGAGAGTGGAAAGGTACTGCTTCCAAACTGCTGACAGCATCCATTATCAGAAACCAGCTGCACAAAGGGCTCGTCCCTGCCAGCACCAGCATCCAGGCACCTTGAGCATCAAGGATCCAGCTCTGCCATGGCACCTGTGCTGTTCACAGCTCCTCCAGAGCTCTGGGACTCTTTCCTTAGCACCATAACCCACACTCTACTGTGAGCACCCAAGTACTTGTAGTTCTTCTCTTCAGAGAAGTGAGGCTGGGACTTGGTGAGTGACCAACTTGTGCATCAACAGGAGCTTGAGCTTGTACCTGCTGCAAGTGGAGCTTTGCCATAAATCTGAAAAAGCAGAAGATTTTTTGGTGGGAAACCTGTGAAAAGGACCTGAAAAGAAAATTTGGTGCTTATCAACCCTCTGAGGAGGGCAAAAAAAATCTTGCAGGCCTGGAAAAAAGTGAGGTGATGAGGCAGGGGGTGCTGCATCCTGTGGGGTGTGATGATACCCAGGGTGGGGAGGGGTGCTGGGGTTCTGCTGGCCCTGATGCTCCAATGGCTCAGGGGTTACGGTGCTTTTTCAAAAACGGGGCTGCAGCAGCAAGGCAAACTCTTTGTAAGAGAGTGCTCTGTCCATGTCAGAGTAAAGGCTTTTACAGGCATTAAAGAGAGGGCTGTGGCCTGGGCAGCGAGGGACCAGTGAAAAGGTGTTTTGTTGGGACTTGGATTTCTCCTGGGCTTGTGTTGACGCCAGGAGGGCTGGGGCTCTCCCTTGGCAGGAATGGGGAAATGAAGGAAACAGATGTGTTGCCATGGCAATGCAGGGAGCAGCTGCCATGGGCACAAGCCTCCTGTTCTGCCGCCTTCCAGCCCACACTGAGAGCCCACATCAGGGACAGTCAGCCCCGCAGGCCCACAGCCACCCACTGACCCCAAACAATGGGGTGGGACAGGGTGACTGCAGCACCCACACCACCAGCCAGGCTCCCTCTGCCCTCCACCAGCACCAGGTTTGCCAGTAGGACACTTGGGGCTTTCATTAAAAATGAAAAAGCCTTTGTTTACTTAAATGTCTTTTTTTTTTTCCCCTCAGCTTCATCGCTCCAATTCCCATTAGGTAGGCTTCAAGAGTCCTCATTCATAAGGGGTAAGAGGTAAGTCAGACTCCTTGGGGGAAGTTACACTTAAATATGAAAAACATGTCTGCTCAAAACTTGCAGATTCCAGACTTTATTGTCTCTGTGTCCCAGGTCTTGCAAAATATTTATTGATTTTTTGTTTTCCAGGAAAAAAAAACGTAGTGGGTCAGGAGACGACTGAAGCGGTGAGTTTCCCAAAAGTGATCTTCCCCTTATTCTCCTTGGACCCCAAGGCTGGAGCACAGCTCACCAAGGGTCCCTATGCATCATCTCACCAGAGAGGGCAACGAGCTCTAAAACACCAGGCATGAGGGCACATGGCAGAGGGCAGGTGAGGCCAGTTGAGGTGCTCCCAGTGTCACTGACAGCTCTCCTCTCCATGCTGCAGGTGTGCTCAGTCCTGACAGGAACAGGTCCCTTCTGTCTTACTATTTGGCCCAGGATATTTTAAACAGGGATGAGAGGAAAAGGAATAATCACTGGCTGAACTAATCAGTAGGCTCCAGGGGTAGGATGTTCAGTGGTACAATTAGGTCACTCTGCCTCAGATTCCTAATGTGGCACAGGCTGCCTCCTCCTTCTTCAGCTCCTTTCCGCATCCTTTGGCTGGAGTTGGACAGTGAACAGTAACAACTGTGTGGTGCTCAATCCCAAGCAGCTAAAAGAAGGTGAGAAGTTCCCTACCCAAATGACTTACAGCAGATACCACCACCCCTGGGTGTTCAAGAGTGCTTGATCCCAGTAGCTGAGTGTAACCCTCTATAGGGCACAGGCCAGCTGCAAAATTTTTGCCAGGATTTTGATATGTGCTGAGACACTATCCAAACAAAAGTGAGCAATGTCTCCCCAAGTCAATCATTTATAACGTGTGTGTGGATGTTTTCCCTTGACAGCAACATATTTGAGCCTTTGCCTTATCTAAATCTCATTTAACCAGCTATCCAAGAAAGGCTTAAAAAGTGGCTGGAAACTGCATCTAAATCCATCCATTTGAGCTGTAGTTTCATCCAGTACTTGTTTAGAAGAAGTTATGCCTGAGAGATCTGCCTAATGTATGAGGATGTTTTCCTTACACATTGCCTGCCTTGACATTTTTCCATTGGAGATCACTCAGCTGTTGGGGATCTGTGATAATGATGATTTAGAAACAAGGCCAGCAAGGAATTCAGATGGAGCACAAACAAATGGCCCAAAGCTGCCTCCACACCAAACGTATTTCCATTTTTCACACCCTTTTTCTCCACAGCATGGAAGGCCCATAACACTCTGTAAGTACACATTTACAGTCACGTCAGGCCTCCAAGGGCATCCTGTGTGAAAACAGCTCTCATTATATAAGAAATGTTTCCAGTTTAGGAGCCTTTAAAGTGAATTCAATTAATGTCATGCCTCTATGAGTCCTGCAGCTCTCTCAGTAGGTTTTGATCCCATCTTTACATGTGCCTTGGATGCTTTGGTTGCCTTCCAAGATATCAAAACTGGTTCCCTGTTTTTTAGTTACATGGTGTCCCCAAGCATTTTGTTTTCAGGTCTTTAATGTATTATTTGCCATGGATGCACAGATAATGCAATAGATGCCAGATTCATTACGTCTTACAGAGATTCTGTGAATTTTTTTCCCATTGCAATCTTCATGAAGAAGTTTGTTTATTCTGAAAAACTTCAAAGCATTCAAATTTAAACATTTTGCTTTCCCTTTTATGGCTGTGAAAAATAGAGGTGAGACCTCAGAATGTGAGGCTCTTCCACAGTGTCACTGACAGGCAGCAGATACTACAGAGGCATGGGGAAACTGGGAACACACCAAACAACATCTTACAAGGGTGAAGGGCAGGGTCTGAGGTGAGTAGCTCACTGAGCAGTGCTGCTGGTGGAGGTAGCAGGAGCTGAGAGGCCTCAGCCCTCACACAGTGCTGGCTTGTGCAGCAGGGGACAGGCAATGTTCCCTCTCTGGGTTATGCCCCTTTCTGTGGTGAAAAAAGTAGAATTCACAGAGATGCTGCTGGGGACAGGCTTGGGGAAGTTTCTCTCTTTCCTTTGCTAATTAACTTTCTAAGCACACACTGAGCATGATGCCAGCTATTGCCCTAGGAGAGGGGCTGTGTCTGGCCCCAAGCAGGGGCACCCGTGCCAGGAGGGTTACCCCAGAATGTTCCTGATGGCACTCATGTATGGAAGTGAGAGCCTGGCACTCAGCATCTCACTTGCTGCCCTAAAACAGCCACTCTGTGTCTCTCTGGCATCTCCATCCCCACCTTTGCATGGGGGGAGCACTTAAAGGAGTTTGTCAAGCTGACAAGAGGTGATATAAGATACTCTGAGATCCTCAGGTGAAGTCCACTAATAAAATAACCTGTTATTGCTATGCATCTCATCAAACTTCCCTGAAAATCGTTCTGACTGTTCCATGTGAGTTCCATGCAGGGGTGTATGCAGCCAGCACTGTTGGTAAGGGGGTTTTCCACGTTCCAGGTGAAATAGATGCTGATTTGATCCTGGTGGCACAGTTACACATACAGCAGACAGTAATTATTCTGTGTCTCTCCTGGGGGTTTACAGCTGAGTGAAGCTCCTGATCACTAAAGTAAAGCCAGGAGGTGACACCACACTGGAGGAGCCCTGGGCAGTGTAGATTCACCCATTGTCAGCAACACACCAGTCTGGTTTGCCTGCTTTTGGACTTGCTTCCTCTCCCCTCAGCCTCTGCTGTTGAGATCCTGTGTCCAGCCCTTCAGTGCCCCATGGAGCTGAGGGGTTGTGGCTGGGTCCCATGGGGTAGGAGGGCAGCAGCTGGTGGGGTCAGGGAAAGCAGAGCACAGCGCTGAATGGGTTCCAAGGCAGCAGGGCTGTGTGGTTCTCTGGGGGCAGGGAGCCCAGGTCCTACTGCTCAGGGTGTCCCTGCCTGGCTGTGGGTGTCACAGCAACCCCAACCCTGGGGTGTGCAGCAGGAAGGGCTACAGGGACCCAGCTGCAAATGGCAGTGCTGAAAGCCTGCGTAGAAGAGGAAGGAAGTTTTCCGGCTGTCTTGGTTTCTGTTCTTTCTTCAGAATTAAATCTGATGGGTATCTAGGGGAAGGTTTTATCCTTGATATTGGTCCTCTTAAATCCTTCTCTCTTCCCCCTGCATTTGCTCTGAAAGATGTTTTGTTCCCTTGTCTGTTTCCCAAAGCTTTTCTCTTTCCTTGTTTCCCTATCACTGAGGGGGAAAAAAAAAGTTCCTAAACCCAAACCAACAACAACAAATTAAATAAATAACTCAGACTTACAGGAAAAGCTTGTCTATTTTTGGACTTCCTCTGCCTAACTTTATTTCTGACTCCTTCAGTGCCCAGTGTCTTCTGCCACCCACCTCTGGGCTTGGGCACGTTCACAGGCAAAGCCGGAGGGGTGCAGAGTGGGAGCCTGCTGGGACCCTCTGGGGGCATGCTGACCTTGCTGCCTCCTTGAGTGATCGAGGTTCTTCCCCGAGGGAGTGGGGAAAGGGAGGGTTTTGCTGTTTTTAAAAAGCTAAGGAACTACCTTATCTAGCCAGGAAATTCTCATATGAGCAGGGTACATAAGCAGTAGCTCAAATTCTCATCAAATCAGAGTACCCAAAAAACTATGCCATAAGAGCAGCATGATATCACATTACCCTAATGGGAGTGCTGTATTCCCAGGCTGATAACATAAAAATGAGCAACCAACATGTAAAATATGGAAATACTGTATCTCTCTGACTGTTTCAAAGTGCTTACCTACACGGTTCTTTTTGCTGCTTTTGGCTTCTATTTTCTGCAAAACTAGTTTTTTAGGCAGGATTATCATGGCTCATTCACTGAATGCCTCACTCCAGTTTGTTTTCTGCAGCTTTTTTGCACTTGGATCCTCTGTTAATAAACAGCCTCTACTGTTTACCTCCCTGGGGGACTATGAGAGAGCCTGCAGTCAAAGGGGATTGAAAACATCATCTTTCCACCACCATTGAGCTGGAAAGAAAAGCCTCCTGAAAAGCCTGCAGGATGTAGTGTTTATAGGAATCTCAGCTCAGATGAGGCCAGGAATAGCACAGGGATGAAAAGATACGTATGGGGACCAGGGACATAGGTGGCTGCTGGAGGAGGGGGTGGCTTCTCCTCCAAAAGCTGCTGGAGACATATCATGCAACTCCTTCTTTGTGCACAGAGAGGGAGAAATCTCTCTCAGCTGCCACAAGTGACTCATGTAGAAGGAAGAAGGTGGATCTTAAAACCAAACTACAAATCAGGACTAAAGGGTTGTACCTTCCTCCTCCGTTACTACGCAGAAGAACATCAGAATTGAAAGGCAGATTACTTTTTATGAAACAAATTGCAAACAACTGGAGGGCTTCAAGTGCCTGATCTATTTATAATAAAACCAGTGGGAGGTTTAATAGGTTTAATTTGCTTATTTTCCTAATACTTAATAAAATATCTGGCAAACAGAAGTGATAAAACCACTTATGTTAAAAATTTTGTGTTTTCACTTCTTCAACAAACCTTTAACTGTAGGCTCTGCTCACCCTGGGAGACATCGAGGGAGACTGGAAATTGGGAGAGTTGAAAAATAAACACAGAAGCTAAAACTCTGTGAACAAATATTTCATTACTTACTTCTTGGCATTAAAAGCCCATATCCCCAGTTCTTCGAAGATAACTTCACATCACTTTAACAAAGATTCAAAGAGATAAAGAAAGGGAGAGGTCTTTAAAAGTGTAAATCGTCTTCCACTGCAGCCAGTTAAGCTGCTGCCAGTGGAGCCATTCACTGTGGGACTTTCTATGAGGAAGCCCTGAAACAAGCTGAAACTGCTTGGTGAAGGTGGCATTTTTGATGAATATCTACACTCACAGAAGCCTACAAACCATTTCACAGGGCTTTTGAACAAGGCTGGGAAGAGGAGGATGCAGAGAAGGTGTGGGTGGTATGTTCCTCTTTACATTTATTCTCCAAGTCCTTCCCTAACAAAATAAAAATGCAGTTGAGGGTATGTGAGAGGTGCAGGAAAGCTGAGAGGGTGTCTGAGAGGTGGCCCAGCAGTGCAGGACAGGGGTTTGGTTTGGAGGCAGCAGGTGGGCAGTGGGATGGCTGCCATCACTTGCCTGGCTTTGGCAGCCCCGGGTTCCCCTCCAGGCAGCACAAGGGCAACACTAAAGGCAGCTGTGCCCACCCGAGCGCTTGCTGCAGTTCTCAGCTCAGGGAAAGTGACACCTGGGAGAAAAATATGTGCATTTATTTATTTGTGTATATTTTAAATGTATGCAGGACCTTGAGCCTTAGAAGCAAGAAAGAGGGTGAGAAGGATTTAAAGAGCTGTGTTTCTATCATGCTTGTGAGTTGTACACATACTTTCCTTCCCATATACTTTACAATAAGGCTTCTAAAGAATGAGTGACTTTGCACTAAAGGTGCTGAGGGTCATGGTGTTGCTTACCAGAGGGGGCTGTAGGAGCAGCTGTGTTGGTGCAGGTTAAACCAGAAAGCCAACTGGCAGGTGCAGGACACTGGGCTAGGATCAGTGCTGTGCTTCCCTGGAGCTGGGTACAGCTCTCTGCCCTGCATGGCATATGCAGTCCATGCAAACAGGACCCCTTGTGCCTGGTGACTGTTTTTGTGGAGGATGTGTATGTGCTCTCAGGATAGGCTCTGGGTCCCCATCCTGTTCTAGAATAATGTGTTCTATATTCCTGCTGCTGGGCACTCTCTTCCCCCACCTGTGGATCCCACCTCCCACTCACAGGCTCCTTCCTTGTTTTGTTTTTGAGTCCCTGCAGCTCCTGAGTCTCTGCTGCTGGCTACCTTCAGTGTAAGGGCTTTGACTTTCTTTAGGAAGCTAGAGCAGAAAATGGAGGATATAGTTATAAGCTTGTGGTGCTGCTGATGGGGAGAGTTGATGTGTCCTGGGCACTGAGAGCTCTGTGTGTGAGCGCTGCAGTGCCGGTAGGCACCGACTAGTAAAGGTGCATGCAACTGGGAATGACCAGTGTCAAGGATGGGCAGGGTATCCTACTGAGGAAGTGAAGAGAGACTGACTGTGTGTCTGGGTTTTTGGTTACTTTTTTCTGGTTTTGTTCATGTGCTGTGCTCCCTTAGGATGGTCTTTTCTGCTGAACTCTTTCAACCATTGGTTCCCACAGTATTCAACACATTTCTAATGTAAATGAGCTCCTTCTCAGTGTCTCCCTTGAATTGCACAATACTTGGGAAGTTCAGAGAAACACTGATGCCCTGAGGGCAGGGAATTTTCAAAACCCTTATGTAAGTAGCTGATGATCAAATCCTAGCAAGTTATTTGTCTATATCCTCGTTTTTCTCATTCACCTGACATTTACCCACACTCTCTATTGGTGTGGCAGTGGCTGGAAGAGGCATCTGGTCTGTGTCAGCTTTTATCTGCCTTTTTTCTTCCTACTGTGCCTCATTATGTATGCTCACTAATTCAATTCAGATTTGAAAGGAAATACATGAGAAATTAACTGGCAAGACATCAGCAGCTGCAGAAACTCCATGGGAGAAGAAATCTATGAACTAATGGAGTTAGTGGCAATGTAAAACCTAGACATGACTGCAAATTACTTCAACACATGTGAGTCTGAAAACAGAGAGAGGATCCAAGAAAATGGAAAGGAGTCAGAAGAAAAGTATCTGTGAAGTGGAATTTTTCTTGCTCCTCTGAAGGCTGTAGATGTACTCAGAACACAGTAAGGCACCTTGCAGAGCAGGCACAGGCAGGACAACACAGCGGGTAAAATGCTCAGTAGGGCAGAGGCAAAGTACATCGCACTTGCTCACAGTGCCATGGGAGCTGCCACCAGGACTCAGGCACGGTGCCAGCAATGTCCCAAATCCCTGGGAGCACCTGAGGCTGCATTCTGGGTGCCTGCATTCCCCAAATGCCTGTCCTATGGAGCAGGAATATGGCGATGAGGAGTTTGCCATGGCTGGCCTTTGCTTGGCACCTGTGGGATGGTTGGGTCTGAGTAATTGCACACTTTGAGCAGCCTTACTACAGATATAGAGACAGCTCCAAAAAAGCACTCTGCCTAATTACACATTTCAGTGGCTGATGTCAGGATTAAAACAGACACTTCCCCTAGAAGATCTGTGATGCCCCCCAGTTTCTAAGAGTCCACCCCAGCCCTGGGGCACTGTGGCGCTGGTGATGTTACACATGCTGTGTTGCAGCTGAGGGTTCCCACTGCTTTTCTACTTATTTTTTGTTTTTGGTGGGGATTTTTTTGTTTTGTTTTTGAGTCAAGTGACATAAATATTCCCTAGCACTGGGGAGCCACATTTATTTTTATAAGACTGAACTTCTCTCACCTTAACGTTTAGGGCAGTTTCCTAAGAGAACTATGCTCACACAGACTTCCTGCCTCTTGCTGGAAGCTGGTCCTACCAGCCTGCCCTCAAGCCAGGAGATGGACTGGGAAACTGCCTCAGAGGGATGCTAGGCACAGTCCAAGTGACAACAGCCAACACACAGAAAGCCAGTTTAAGGTCACAGGTTCTGTGCTGCAGCTCTGCCCATAATGGGGAGAGTGTTTTCAGCCATGAGACATGCTGCTCTCTTCAACCAGAGTTTGCATTTGGACAAAACGGAAAAAAAAGGTACCCACAGGCTATAGGGATGTGGTTCCGCTGCCCAGAACCACCGTACAAAGTGCTATCAGCATGAGGTTAAGCCACTCCTTAAATAACTTGGCTGAAATTAGCCCTAGATCAGCAATTCTTACAGTAGCCCTGTGCTGTAAGGCCACTATGAATTGTTCTTTTTATCTTGCTGATTATGATAGCAACAGCAAAGTTTTTCTCGGTGTGTTGTGTTTGTTTTTCTTTCTTGGGAAATAAAAAAAAAAGATGGACCAATGTTCTGCAGGCACTGTGGAGATAAACGTGTGTCCTTGTCCACAAAATGAAATCTCTTCTGGTTTTTTTCTAGTCCCTTTTCCTGGGGCGGTTGCCCAGCTCAGCTGGTGAAGTCCAGCATGATGAGCTCCAATCCTATGTGATGGATTTGCCAGGAGGTGAGGCACTGGGGGCTAAGCATGGGGAAACTTCTTTCCTGAGCAAGTCTTCCTGACTGATGTACTGAAACGGGAGTCCTGACGTGGAAGCCATGGTGGCATGAGGATTGCTGCTCCTGGAAACCAGCTGGCCTCCAGAGCTGGGGTGTAGAGCCACAATCCCCACAGCCCACAGGACATTCCCGTGGTGTCAGCGTGGTCCAGGACAGCTCTGCCATTCCCTCCTCTCCCTGCAGGTTTGGGACAAGTGCCAGGGGGCAATGGTAAGCACAGAGGTAGCTAGGGCTCAGCCACAGGCTGTTTTATTGACCCAAGTGTTCCAGGCAATCCCAGAACATACCAGTTGCTCTGTCTTGCACTGGGAACCAGAATACAGGAGGCTACAGAGGTTTTTAGATGTCTCCCACCATCCTCACCTTTGCATTCGCCCCTTGTACTGGGTTTGCTCATGGTACAGCAAAGGGGTTGCTAGCATTGCCAGCACTGTGCAGTTACCTACAGCTGTAAAAATAGCTCAAATGCTTTGAATGTGATTACAGAACGGAGGTGAGGCCCATCTTACAGTGATTTTGGACTATCCAGAGAGAGGGATACTTGGATTCCAGTCATCAATACGGGGATACAGATAGTACAGCAGGAGCAGAAGGGATGTCTGTGAGTCTTTAAAGAATAGAAAAAGGAATTTGAAACAGACTCCTTGGAATGTAACTTGAAAAACAGGTGAGTAGAAAAAAAAGAAAACATTCAAATAATTTCAGATTTCCCGTTCTTTAAAAATGATAACGGTTCAGGTATGTAATGAGCAGCTACTTTCTCTGAAAAGCAGGCTAAATATTAAACCAAAGAAAAAGGATAATGTATGTACATATGTATGCACTTTGAAAGCCTCCTGTCGAATTATGAATACCTTCAAATCATAAAATATAGAGCCTGTCAGTGGTTTCCATAGAAGTTTGAACATGCAGTTTCACTTGTTCACAGTGCAGTCTGTGTGTGCTATCACATTAAAACCAGAGAGAAGCAAGAAAGACACAGAAACATCTTGTAGGTAAAAAAAAAAACCAAAAACCCCACAAACCTGATTGAAAGACTGAGTAATTATTAATGGGAAATTCAGAGTGGAGAGGCATGAGGAACAGACTTCTCTAGGAATTGGCTTTTATCACACAAGTCAATAGATGAATTGCAAGAGGTGAAGTTCTTCCTTCCCTTGGAAAAGTGGGGAGGTTAAAAATGCAAAGGTTCACCTGTAGCAGCCAGCAGCTGCCCCGATGCAGCAGAGATGCTGCAATGGGACACTGCTCTTGTGCTGACAGAGGAGGGAGATTGTACAGCCCTCCACAGGCACTGCCAACATGAGGACTACTGGAAATACTGGAAGCTGTCATGGGGTGGAGGGCATGACCCTGAGGAACAGTGTATTAGGGACTGACAAATCATCCATAAGCTGTGGGTTTGGCAGTAGGCAGCCCTTCCTGCATGCCATGCGCCCTGGATACTTCCTGTAGCTGGAGAAAGGATGTGCCAGGATGGGCTGTCACAGCTGTGGAACTGGGGAGATCTGTGGAATGAAAGATACGGGCCTTGCAAGCAGCTATGGAGCCACAGGCAGGAGGGCAAGCAGGGCTGAGGATGTCGTGACGCTGGCAGAGTACAGCCAGGCTGGCAACAGGCACGGGGCTCTTGGCAGCAGCAGGCTCTGCCCACCCTGGGCAGTCAGCCCTTGCTCCAGGCCAGCAAGCTGGGACCAGCAGGGGACAAGCCTGGATGTGGCCCCGCCTGCAGCAGGTGTTACTTTAGGGATGCAGGAAGGGTGTTGAGGTTGCTGAAGTCTTCCTCCCATGGTGGAGGATGCAGGATGCAGGATGGAGGAGGTCCCACTGGTCTGCAAAGCCTCCACTTACAGCCACAGTGCCCAGCTGTGGGCTGAGGTCCTGGCCCAGTCCCATTCCCAAGAAGGTGACTGATGACCGGGACTAGGGTTGTCCCTGGTGCTTCCTGGCCTGCCCTGCTCCCTGGCTGGGATGATGGCACACGTCCTGCTTGCTGAGTCCTGCTCTGCTGCCCCAGGGAGCCCACATGGCTCCCACCTCCCAGACAGCCATGGAAAATACAGTCTTATGAACTGCAGGCAGCAAAGAAAAACTTCCAGCAAGAATTGTACGACTGAACCTCAGGTCAAGTCTGTTGTCTGTAATTCAGGGAGGAAAACCATGACAGGAGCTGGAGACAGGGTGCCCAGAGCAGGAGAGAGGTACTGCATCTGCAGGCACAGCCTGAGGAGCACAGGGGTCTGCCCAGGAAGGAAGAGCTGTGAGCAGCTCAGTGAAGAAGAAAGAGGAAGCAGTTCTGATGGAAACAGTGACCTGGATTCTCAGATCACTGAATTGCAGGAAGGCTTGGAGTCTAATTGAGCAGCCAGAAAAAAAAACTTAACCCAAAACAACAACAACAAAAAACCCTGAGTAGAAATTCAAATTAGAGGCTGAGGAGAAATTGGAGATCCTTCATACAACACCAAAGCTTTCTGGAAGGAGAAAAAAGATGGCACTGTCTGAGAAAGCAACTTTGAGGTCAAGCTGGGCAACAGCTGAGGCTTTCCAAAGGACTGGGAACATAATTCAGTTGAACAAGCAAAAAGTTTCTCAGCTGGACAATACACAGAAGCAGACCCAGTAGCCAAACCTCAACATGTGGCCAAGGCAGGTGGAGACAGTTACATTGCTCTGGAAATTATAGAATGATTTGGATTGTAAGGCACCTTAAGATCAGCTGTGCCCTAACTCTATGGACAACTGTGTGCAGCCTCAGTAAGTGGGAACTGGATCATTCAGTAATTATATGTCATTTTTACATGTAATCATATCATAAGGGCATCTTTTATTGATTTTCTTTGCTGCTAAAAAGGAAGTAGTTTGAAATGAAGCCATTAATATAGGGAGATATATGGATTTCTAGCAATAAGGTGTGGAGATCTGAATAGAGTTCTACAAAGGAAAAACCTTGCTCCTCTGAAGAGTGTGTGTTCATTATGCCCAGAAAGGCCTTAAGACAAGGCATCTGAATGACTGGAAGGCACAGGCTGCAGCACACCATCAGAACTCTACTAATGCAAACCCTCATGTGGATGCCCTTGCACTAGAGTGACTAGAGAGATTTCTGTCTAGTTTGTGTTTATGGGTATAAAGAGCAAGTTAAACCTGGTTATTATTATCTGGATTCAATACACATCAGAGTCAGCTGGTTTAAAGCAGTACCCTGAGGCCAGATCTCTTGTGATGTTCAGAGCAAAGCCCTTTCATGTAGCCATGCTGCCACCAGTCCCTCTGTGCCTTAACCTGCAAGCTGCCTTCTTTCTACCACCCTCATTTCTGGCAGGGAGGTAATTCCTGTTACCCCGTCCTGTGCTGAGGGCAGACTGTGCTTGCAAATTGCAGCCTGCCCAGCACCACCTGTGTGTGATGGGCACCTTTCTGCCCCATCCTTGCTCAGCATGGTCCCTTTCACACCTGCCTATGCACAGCTGACAAGCTGATGGGAACGGCGGGGGAGAGCTCATTTCCCCAGGCTGGGTGCCAGAGAAGCAGGCAGCAGTGCTGGGGAAAGGTGAAGGGGGCTCTTGGTTATGTGTGTCCAGAGGAGGCTGCTCGTGCTGTTCCCTTTACAGAAAGCATCAGGAGACACTGAAGCTGGAGCCTTGTGTGACCCCAAGGAAGATGTCAGAAGTACTGAGGGGTCCACCAGCTGTCATCAGGAGAAAGACAGACATAGCTGAGGTTGGTGACAACACAGGTAGAATAATGCACTTGCAGAAACCTGGCCAGCAGCAGAGAGTGCTGTTGGCAAGGCAGTACTTGCTATCAGTAAAAAAACATAGGTAGGCATCACTTCATCATGAAATGCTCTGGCTAAGCAGGTAAGTGCTGTCTGAGATCCCTCACACAGCACCAGAGGGGGTAACGCTGCTCTGTTCAGTCACAGCAAATCTGCCTTTGATAGCACAGAGTAGCACCCAGTTTTCATCTGTCACTTTGCAAGTGCAGAGAGATTGTAAAGAGAGAAAACAGAGAATCTAGAGAATCACAGCACTTGCTCATGCTCTTTTCTTTTCCTTCCTGATGGATCTCTCAATTCACCATCTCTTGTTCTCTATTCTCATCTCTAAGGCTGAAGGTCTCTGGTACATCCTTACACGCCCCTCTGCACTCTGGCTGCTGCTTCTGCATGGACTGGTCTCATGAGACTCCACACTGTGTCTGGAAGCTCTGTCTAGTGTCAGGCACCTTGGGGTGTCTAAAGTGGTTGGTGGGCAACTGCTTATCTGCCCTACTGCCAGTACCTCCTCCATTTCCTGTGGGCCCTTCCTGTCTTCCCTTTTGGCTTCCATCCTGGCCCCGGAGACATACCAAGAAGTTGAAAATAATCTCCAAAATTTGACTCATTTCGCTAGAGTTGTGGCTGCTGAGAATTCACGTTAAAGCCCCAGCTACTGTAGCAGTGAAGCAAGCAGAGAGGGCTGATGGTGCTGGGTCTGAGAACTGCAAAGCTCACTGGGACACTGAGAGAGCATTTTCTTCCTCTCCTTGAAAGGAAAGAGCTGGAAGGAAAATGATCGACTAGAAAAGTATGTTTGTGGGAGAAGGAATCTCGTGTGTTTGTGGATTTGGATGCCTGGCACAAGCAATTTTCATTAGTCTTGGCAGGTAGGGGCACAGCACAGTGTCATTTCTTTGATTCCACTGGTTATCCAGCTCCATCAGGTGAGTGAGGCCAAGGGTCTGAAAAGGGTAAGTTCAGTAGAGGACCTCCCACGAGGGAAGGACTTCTATGAGCTGAGAAGTCCTTGCAACTTCTTTCATCTCTAATTTTGTTGTTTGTTTTTTGTTGGTTTTGGTTTTGTTTTGGTGGGGTTTTTCCCCCCTGGGCCTTTGCTTTTCCTTCTCTGTCTGCTAGTCTCTTTAAATATTCCGGTGTGTAATGCTTTCCTGACCCAAAATGTCAATCAGAAAGGAAACAGAAGTTAAAAGCCTGCCATCATTCCGAAGTTCATTCATGGTGTGGGTGTAACCAGACCCAGCTTTAACAACATGGCACACTTTCTCCCGTGGCTGCCTCTTTTACGGTCATGGAAACAGGAGAATATTGGCTTTTTCCAGAGCGTCATCATGAATCCTTGTGAGTAGCAATGACGGTCCCGGAGTGCAGTGCCAAGGTGATCTTTAAAGGTGTAAAGCCTTGCGTGCCCGCGAAGAACGGGGCTGCACTCTGACCTGCGAGGATAGCAAGGACCGAGGCGGTGCCCGGGCTCCTGCCCGGCGCTGTGCGGCTCTTCCTCCGCCGCCCTGGGGGCAGCCCCGGTGCAGCACGGCCGTGCCCGCGGGCTGTGAGCGGGGCGGGGTGGCCGGGGGCTGCCCGGGATGGCCGGGGGCTGCCCGGGATGGCCGGGGGCTGCCCGGGATGGCCGGGGGCTGCCCGGGGTGGCCGAGCGCCAGCACTGCCCTGTCCCAGTGTCGCTGCCCTCCCACGGCACCCGGGTGCCTCCTGCCGACGGGCCGCTCCCGGGCCCGACCGCGGGCTGCAGCCCCACGCCAGAGCTGCTGGCGCGGCCTCCCGGCCCCCTCACGGGTCATTCCCCGCAGTCCGGCCAGGGGCTGTGCGGGGCCCGGGGGTGTGCGGGGCCCGGGGGTGTGCGGGGCCCGGGGCTGTGCGGAGCCCGGGGGTGTGCGGGGCCCGNGGCTGTGCCGGGCTGAGGTGCGGGGCTCGGAGGTGTGCGGTGCCCGGGCTGTGCCGGGCTGAGGTGCGGGGCTCGGAGGTGTGCGGTGCCCGGGCTGTGCCGGGCTGAGGTGCGGGGCTCGGAGGTGTGCGGTGCCCGGGCTGTGCCGGGCTGAGGTGCGGGGCTCGGAGGTGTGCGGTGCCCGGGCTGTGCCGGGCTGAGGTGCGGGGCTCGGAGGTGTGCGGTGCCCGGGCTGTGCCGGGCTGAGGTGCGGGGCTCGGAGGTGTGCGGTGCCCGGGCTGTGCCGGGCTGAGGTGCGGGGCTCGGAGGTGTGCGGTGCCCGGGCTGTGCCGGGCTGAGGTGCGGGGCTCGGAGGTGTGCGGTGCCCGGGCTGTGCCGGGCTGAGGTGCGGGGCTCGGAGGTGTGCGGTGCCCGGGCTGTGCCGGGCTGAGGTGCGGGGCTCGGAGGTGTGCGGTGCCCGGGCTGTGCCGGGCTGAGGTGCGGGGCTCGGAGGTGTGCGGTGCCCGGGCTGTGCGGGGCTGAGGCGTGGGGCCCGGGCTGTGCCGGGCTGAGGCGCGGGTCCGGGGGTGTGCGGTGCCCGGGCTGTGCGGGGCTGAGGCACTGCCCGCGGCGGCCCGCAGTGGCACCTGCTGTCGGGGCCGGGCAGCGCCGGAATCTGAACGCCGTTTGCCGCGATTCGGGACCGTTTACCGCACTTGACCCGCCGCCCTCTGATGGGATTTCGGCTGGATTGCGAACCCTTCCAGCGGGAGCTCTGCCTGCCTGAGCACCCGGCCCGTTAAGCAAAAAGACAAATTTCTGCAGAGACACCATCGCAGAGACTCAGCAGACGGCTGTGCAGCTCTCACTGGGGTGGTCTGCGTGGCGCCCTCATTCAGGTCAGAGAACAGCTGTAGCTTGAGGAGAGTTTACTTCCCAAGCCTGACCATCTTCAAAGTATCTTTGCAGTAATAGAAAGGAAACATTTCTCCTTTGCAGTTTTTACTTAATCTACTCATGCTGCAAGAGTGACCTCATGAAAAAAAGAGTGTTTCTTAGTGCTAGATATAGCAGTCATTTTATAACAAGTACTGGAAGATACCAGTAACAGGCTGCAGTCATCTCTGATGGATTTTGGAGCATGACAGCAAGTCTGTTACTGGTTCCCTTCGTTCTTCCAGATAAGTTATTCATAACCAGGGCTCCCATGGCACGTCCTGAGCCCACTTAGGCGAGACTGCTCCCTGTGGCAGGGGCCAGCCACAGCTGTTGTGTTACCATGAGGCCATGACTGCATTGTTTAATAATTTTGCCTTTGTCTTCCTTTGCAGAACTGTTAAAACCAGCAGACATTCAGGCAAGCAGACCAAGGCTGGGAATGCTAAATGTTGCACACTCAAAACCATATGAGCAAAGTGTTTGTCTGCCCTCAAACCTAGGGAACAGCCTATTAACACAGGTGATGGATGATGAAGGATGGGGTGCAGGAACTGGAGCTTGCTGGCAGTTTGGGAAGGACCAAGGGTCTCTGGGTGATGAGCTCTTTGCCTCTTGGGTGCTGCAGGGGGTGGCCTCCCTTCTTCCCCATTTCATGCAAGGGAAGGTAGGATGCTGCGTAAGGATGTAAGAGGAGGGAAGCAACATGTTAATGGGCATCTTCCAAAGACAGATTTCATTTGCTTTGAAGATCTGTGCTCTTTTTTCTGTTAAGACATATGGAAATTGAGTCAGTGGCCTACATGGCCTACGGTCATGTGGATGTTGGTTTTTCTGTTATGACTAAGGATTCAATACTGTGTAGCACCCTGTAATGTGGTCCGATAGGACATCTTCAGTTTGCCACTGTAGACAAGTTTCTTTGATTGCTTTGTGACTTGTGCAATTGGAAACATATTCTAAACACAATGATGGGAAGAAAGGGAGGTCTGTATTTCCCTACAGTGCTCTCCATGTGATCTGTCTGGATCATGTACCCATGCAGTTTTCTGTGGTTCTTTTGCATACAGCTACCCCGAGTGAAGTAAAAGACTCTCTGCTTTCTTGACCTAAAAGGCGCTATTCTTTCAAAGCATGGGGTTTTCCAGGTTTGTAATAAAAGTATCGTTGTGTTTCTTAAAGGTAGAGCCTCTGCAAGAGCAGTTCATAAACAACAGTGTCATGGGATGTTTTCAGAGTGGCTTAAGGTTTGCTCTACCTCCACAGAGATCATGGAAGTCTTGCTGTTGATGATATCCTCCTTCACCTTCAGCTGTTATTACAGCAGAAGAGAGGACTCTCGGGGTTCTATGTCATGTCTGCAAGCCCTTCTGGTTGCTGACCCATGTCCTTTGTGAAGCTGTGCCAGGCACTGATTTACCAGAAATGCAGTGAAATGCTGCATCCTACCTTCAAATTCCTAGAGACAGAAAATGAATTCATAAGCTTT
Source organism: Pachycephala philippinensis (assembly GCA_013397055.1). Classification (NCBI taxonomy): domain Eukaryota; kingdom Metazoa; phylum Chordata; class Aves; order Passeriformes; genus Pachycephala; species Pachycephala philippinensis. Next base: position 1,358,357 of record VWZT01010260.1, on the reverse strand, counting down.
GGTCTGCAGTTGTCAACACACAGTCCTGTCTGTCCAGGTGGGAGAGTTCATTCCTCTCCTTTGGTTGCATTCAAGGTTTCAAAGACCTGCATCAACATTTTTCAAGCCTGTACACACTTGAATTGGAACAGTAAGAAAACAACCACAAAACTCAAGTGAACAGACTGGGGAAGAATCTTGAAAGAGCAAAGCGGAGATCCAGCAACTCTGTGTGTCTGATCCATTTTTGCTTTTCCGTGTTCTACTGATACCATGTTCTAAAACTTTTTGTACCACACTGAGCAAAGACACAGCTGTGGAGTCCAAACCAGGTGAGATCTGGTTGGCATCCCAGAGGTGCACGTACCACTCCACTGTAATGCCTACCGCACTTCAAAGGCAGATTTTGTATTAGCTTTGAGACAAACTGCAAACTCTAATCCAGCCATGGATTTGCTACAGAGAACACAACAAGCTTGTCCATAGGTATAGTGACTTGCCTCTTTTCCAGCTCTGGGAAAGGAAAATATAAGGGTCTCGCACTAATGTGAGCTCCATGATTTGGGAATTTTGCTGTACTTAGTGGCTCTGCTAATTGAATGGAAAGACCATCTCCCCTCTGCTTCTGCTCCTCCTGTTCTTTCCAGGCCCAAAAGGAGGAGGTAAGGACACAGCCTACCTCCTGTGTGCAGGCAAGTAAAAGGGGAGGAGAGTACCCTCCTTTGCTTGTGTCTCCTACAGCCTGGACACCAGCAGTGTGGAGCTCACTTTGTCCTTCCCTCTGGCAAACCAAGCAAACCAGCCACTATTTCAGAGACACATTCTGCTCACCTAGATTTAGGAAATCCACACAGGAGTAAGTAACACAAAAAGAGTGAAATGGATCTTAATTTAAGGGATCTTCAGCTACTCCCAGCCCCAGTTTCTCAAGTTGGGACTTCATCCCGTTCATGACATGCTTAAAACAGAGATCAACTCTTCCTTCCTGTTCCTGCAGCTCTGGGAAAACTGGTTGTACTTTGTTCAGAGAAGAATAACCACCAACATGGTCAGCTCATTTCTGCCATCATCACTGGTCTTCATCTGTCAACTGCTTTTGCTGCTTATTTGCTGGCAGAGAAACTCAAACCAAAGGTCCTTTGGGAGACGCAAAGACAATAGAAGAAAACATTTGCCTGATGTCTGATGTTACCACAAGGAGCTGGCCAGTACACATAGAAGTATTGGACTTATGATGGGAAATTTATGGGGAAATCGCAGGAATAGAACCTGTGCTTCGAAGGGCTTATCTGTTCCCTAACATAAGCTCCAACTGTCTGAAACCGGCCTTTTCCAGCACACTCCTCCCCCTGGAGGAGGGTACCAGTCACAGCATCTCCCCTAGTCATTCCCTGTTTTCTATTCCCAATCCCAATTTCCAAACTTCCAAAATTAGACAGCGCTTCCTATCTGAGTAGTCCTGATGTGGAGTACAATTTAAACACAAGACACTGCCTGTCCAATCCTTCCTGGAGTTCTTCCTTAGGTGCATTTTGGCTCTTCCCTCTTGCACCAGAAATATTCTAGTTTACTCACAAGCTACCACTGCTCTGTGCAGCTGCTGCTTGTTATCAAGAGGTCCTGATTATGTGTGAAACAAAACCTAGTCATAAAAGAAGGGAAAAATGTGGATTCCCTGGGGTTGGGCATGAGGCTGTGGGACTGTCTTAAACCCCTGGAGATTAATTTCTGGTTCTGCAAACAAGCTGTGAGTAAAAAACATTGCCTGCTGGAGCCAGCTACTCCCACCACAATTAATGTGTAGGAACTCGATGTATGTGAAGGTTGTGTCTCTGGAGGTATTGCGATGGGCCACTGTCACTGCAGGAAACCTAGAAAAAGTGGCATAGTAAGTGGGCTTAAATTGGAAAAGTTGGACTGTTTTCTGTGGATTTACTGTGGATTTAGTAGCATTTAATTGTTATTTTGTAAATATTCAGATTTACTGATTAGCCATCCAAGCAAAGGGGTTTGCAATGGAAGCAACTGCAGATCAGCAGGACAATGTATGTGAGTACCAGCAGAGCTCATGCCACAGCAACATCAAGCATAGGGTTGTGTAATTTGAGAGTCTGGGTACCCATCCCTCACCTTCTGTTGCACTAACCTGAACTTGTTTTGCAGTGGAACTCATACAGGAAAGATATGAATGGCTGGTTTTGAAGTGGAAAGACAAAAGAATTTATTGACAGCACAAGGCAAAAGGCACAAACAGAGAGGGTGTGCAAGAAGTGTTTAAAGACATGTTCAGCAACTCGTACTCAGACTTGAAGAAGAAGTTCTGCAGTAAGCTCAGGTAAGACAAGCTGTTGTATGGTGGGGAGGCTGGAAAGGTAGTTGAGGGCTAACAGCACAGGCAGTCTTTTTTTCCAGAGGTTTGGAACTAAAGTATAGAAATTTCTTATACGGAAAACCAGGAACATAGAGCTGCCAGTCTCCTCCAGGCCGGAATTGCCACAAAATGGTATTTAGAAACTAGATAGATATTAGAAGATTTCTCAAATACTGGGAAGCAGGAAAGAGATGGTCACAAAGCTAACTTCAAGCGTATCCAGGATGCTGTCAAATGGACAGGGGGTGTACAGAGCTGGAAATTTGGAGTCCAAATATATAGATAACAGGAAAACACAGTGTGCAAAAAGCACCTAAAAGAACACTGCAAGCAGGCCTAAAAAAGACTTGGTAATGTACTGATCTCAGGGTCCAGAGGTGTCATTACAAAATAATGAAGTGTTGCCTCACTTTTCCTGACTCGAGAATACACATGCACATTACTCCAGGCTGCATTAACAAGCACGTGTGGAACTGAGACTACAGAAATACGTAACACATGCCAAGCTAGCAGTCAAATGTGGGTTCAAGAGTCACAGAGGGTAGGGGAGGACTCTGGGTCCCATTAAACTATGAGACCTTCTTGTTGTTAAAAGATGAGCAAAATTGGGAAGTGCAAGAAAACTCTTCACGTTTTGCTGAGCTTTTAGATCTGAGTCTGCTAAATTAATGTTTTAAGTAAAATAAAACAATTTTATAATATGTTTTCAACTAGTCATTTAACAGCTTTCCACAGATGGTCCAAAGTATGTATGGAAATATAATATGAGTGGAAAATTCATTGCCTTTAGAGCATCCTTATGTGCTCTTTCATATGCCCACCTCCTGCATGTCCTGCAGCAACAGTTTAAATATTAAGACTTTGTGACCACTGGTGGCTTTGTGGTGGTGAAACGAGGCTGGAGAAGTGGAAGCAGGAGAAACAGAGCAAGAAAGAGGGATGTTCTTAATAGGAAAACAGAGTGTGCAAATGCAAGGGACTTGCAAGGAAAAGTAAAGGAATCAGAGAAGGTGGTGTTGGCAGCACTCAGTTTATCTGGGAAAGGATAGGGGTTGGCTGAGATGCAAGGGGGAGAGACCCCCATCAGTAGTGGGGACCAGCAGAGCTGTAGATGTTAGCTGAAGCCCTCCAGACCAATGAAGTGGTCTCCAGAAGGTCCCCCAGGAGACATTTGTGTCCTTCACATGGGAAGAAGGAGTAGACAGGGTTGGTGGAGACTCCCATGTGGAAAGGGCAGGGAACAGATGGTAGCAAGGAAGGATGAATAATGTGCCTGGGGTGGGAATAGGAGGAGGACACTGGCGTCCTGGTCCAAAGGTCTGTGTGGAAAGAAAGACGGCATCAGAGAAGAAAAGCAGTTCCTTAAGACAAGAAGGAATACAGCTTCAAAGGGAATTTGCAATTAATGGTGTCAGAAGCAGCAACACAGCCAGAGGGATGGGGATAGAGATGGAGGAGTGAGAGGCTGTGAAACTTAATGGTGCAAGGACTGGCATAAAGGTATAGATCAGAGTTGTTAGGCTAAGGGTAGAGTTAGCTGTGGTGCTGGCTGGATTCTCCCATACAGAGAACAAGGAAGAAGAAAGGTGTGTAAGAGTGGGGTTTAGGGACAAGGGGAAATTAAAAGATGCTTGCCTTGGAGAGCTTGATAAAGGAAGCTGGAGGAAAGTAAGGATTTGGAGCTGTGGAGGATTGAGTAAGGCTAAAGAAGGTGGTAGAAGATACAGTTTCTGGGGTATTTGGATAAACAGGAGCAGAGAATGGGAAATGCTGTTGACTGTATAAGAGCCAAGGAGAGTACAGGACAGGAACAAGCCTGGCTCAGACCTGGGGGAAGTTGGTAGTACCCTGCACAGGGGTAGAAGAAAGAGAAGACCTGTGTGAAGCAGTAGCCTGAGGTGGTGGGCAGGGGGTCTAAAGTGAAGGAAACTGTAGGAGGACTGGGAGAGAGGATGGAGCAAGAAGTGCTAGGAAAGAGCACAGAAGATGTGAGTAGTAGGGAGATAAAAAGGAAGGAAAGGGTACAGCAGTACAGCAAAGCTGTGTGTGACTGAGGAGTGCAAGAGAAAAGGGGATGGGAGTCAGACAGCAGAGGTAGTGTGAAGGTGGAAAGGATGGAGAGATGGAATTATTCCAAGGTGGGAGGGAAGAGACAAATGAATAGGCAAATTATAACTAATGCAATAATTAACTGCTACAGCAGTAATCTGATTGTCACCCAAAAAAAGACCATGAGGCAGGGAGTTCGTGAGTGAGGGGGCGGCATGCTGAGGCTGGCAGAGGAGCAGAGGTGGGCTGAGCCCAGTGGGGTGCAGAGGCAGCGTGGCAGGGAGCAGCAGGAGCAGATGCTGGGGCTACAGTTCCTATGGCAACATACGAAGGCAAATGCAACAAGTGTGCCAACGTGGCAGCGTTAGCAGGGGACAGCTCGGTGCATTTCTGTGTCACACTCCTCAGGGTGGGAGTGGAGCCCTGCACTATCCCTGTGCACCAGGGCAGCAGGGCTCTGCCCCTGCAGAAACCAGCACAACTTACTGGCAGGTTTTGAGGCCCAGCCCCCTCACTGCTGCTAAATGGATGTCTTGTGCTCTCTTTCTCTAATCCTAGGCATCCCAAAGCCCAGCAGAGCGAGAGCTGTTGAGCATTTTGCCAGCAGTGAGGTGCCTGTGTGCCACATGGTGAAGGGACAGCTCTGCAGAGAGCAATGGCAGAGTGAGCATCCCCCCTCCTGTTCCTCATGCCCATGTGCCATGGGGCTGGGGGCTTAAATCTCCCATGTCCTGGCTCAGCATGGCCTGCTGCAGCTGGCACATACCTCCAGGTACCTGCAGTGTGTAGGTGCCCTCCAACAGGGCTGTCATAGAGTGAGGCCAGTCTGCCTACAGCAGGCAGAAAAGCACGTTTTTCACAGGCTGAGGCCTTATTTTTCACTCATTAATTTTTGGCAGTTTCCCCTTCCTTTCCTGTAGTATCTCTTGTAATTAATCAGCAGTTTGGGTCTGCAGCTACTCCACACCATTATGCTCATGTCTTACACTAAACAGCTGGAGACAGAACACAAAGGCCAATTTTCTTAATGCTCTGACACTTGGACAGAAAGAACACCTCTGTAGGGTGTCCAGCAAGGATGCTGCTCCTTTTGCCTTTACGAGGAGATAGCTAGCAGGAGGAGGCTGACCCTGTCAAGCCATGCTGTCCGTCCTGCTCCCACCCCGGAGGTCCATCCTGCTCCCACCCCGGAGGTCCATCCTGCTCCCACCCCGGAGGTCCATCCTGCTCCCACCCCGGAGGTCCATCCTGCTCCGCAGCAGCGCTCGGGCTTTCCGCGGGCTCGCAGCTGCATCCAACAGCAGAGGGAGCTCCGGGAGAGGAAAATGAGCAATGAAGCCTGGCAGGAGCAGCCCCAGGAAGGAGAGAGGCGGGCAGGGGTTGGACAGAGGTAACTACGGGCTGCGCTGCTGCACCAGGTAAGGAGCTTTTAACAGCATAAAGGGATGAGGGGAAGAGGGGCCTGAGAGCGGGAGTAGTTGAAAAGCAGCCACCATGGAAACAAAATGCCAGGAGAACTTTAGGTGTAAAAAGACAAGAACGAGACAAGCAAAAGATGTGTTTGGGTGCTCTTTCGAAGATTTAAGACTTAGGCTAACTTCGGAGTATCTTGTGCTAAATAGCTGTAAGGAGGAGGAGGGTATCTTAGTTACTTGGAGAGTGTTCTCTGTGTATCTCAGTGCTAAAAGGTCTGGCTGCATTTTTTCCCGAGGAGAATACCCCGTGTTGAACACTGTTCTCATGTCAAATTAATTTCAGAAAGTTTCAGTGACATTTTGGGAAACTCTGGTGCCATGGGTTCACACCAGGATCAAAGGAAAGCAGTGAATATGCCTTTGTGGCAATGGAAATGCACCCACTGGAAGCTGATGGCCATTTTCTGCCACACTTGGGATGACAGCAATACCAGCCAGCCACATCACAGCCCCTACAAAGCCAAATCGTGGCTATGACTCTCAAGCCACAGAGATCTGAGCAAGGAAATAAATATGTTGGTCTTTCCATCCCTTGTTCTGCGTGGTCCCGGGTGCAGCACAAGAGCGGGCATGATTCATTCTACAGTCTCTGGGCAACCCAAGGGAAAATCGCCTGCTAATTTCAGTTTCTGATGTCAGAACGTATAATTAACCTGACAAAGCGAAACGTTATTTTGGGTTAAGGCATGATCAGACCTTCCTTCTCCCTCTACCTATTTCCTAATGGTAATAAGTTGAAGGTGTTTGAGGCTGGGGGAGGTATATGTTTTGCGGTGGCTATACAGTGTTGGCAGTGAATTTGCTGTTCTGTATGCCCTGTAATATATAAAAATATATTTTTATATATTTAAATATATAAAGCAGTGCTTTCTCCAATTAATTTACATTCAAGTTAAATGCAAAAAAACCAAATTATTTGGACATTAGAGTAACCTTCTTCCCTGTCATTGCATGTGTGTGCAACACTCCTCCTTTGTATCAGTGTTTGGAACAGGAGATTAAGCAAGTTTTAAAATTAGCATGCTGAAGGGCATGGTGGCTGTGCATAGGAATCACAGGAATACTTGGAATCTTTAAGGTGAGTTATGTTAGAGTGGATAGTGTGATGCTAGACTGACAGTGGATATTTAAGTGTAGAATCTTTGGTGACTAGAATACTTTGGTTTACTGTCATTGTATTTGAAAAAGTATTTGGGAAGAGGATTTCAGAGGTGAATTTATATCATGGTGTTGCTATGTTTTCCTTGGGTAGAATTGCTAGAATGGAGAATTGATTTTGTTTGATCTATAATATATACACATAACTAGTAGAACGTGCTGCATTTAAAGTAAAAAGATTAATATAGCCCATTTCAAGCAAAATCAACTTCTTTTAGTGTTGTGTTGGCAAGTCTGGGTTCCCAGGCTCCCAGGCACAAAAAACCAGCAGCTCTTTTGCAGTTCTTGAGGTGGAAAAAGAGCTCCAAGTACCTCTGGGTCCCTGATTAAGGAGCTCTGTTTTAAAATACGAGTTCCATAGTCTCCTTCTACAGAATGACTGGTGGTTTCTTTGCTCCGTGGTAAAATAGGAAGGCAGAAAGAAAATGCAGCATATAAGAAATAAATGATATATTATTCTCTTATCCCTTTTTTTTTTGTTTGTTTGTTTTTTTGCTGGTTTTGCCTGATATTTCTTAAATTTTGGTGGTTTTTTGGTGGTTGGGTTTTTTTTGGTTTTTTGGTGGTGTTTTTTTGGTTTTTTTTTTAGTTTTGGGTTTGGTTTGGGTTTTGGTTTTTTTGTGGGAGGTGTTTGTCTGGGTTTTTTCTGATCTAGTTGGGTGAGTCCTTAACCTTTAGCCATTTGAATGGCTGGAGATCAGTCATTTGCAGGCTCAGAGCATTTTGGTCCCACATACGTTCTTTCTTTTTCCTCCTGCTGCTCAGAAAGCTTTGCCCAGCTGTGCACCTCATTACGCCCTTGTGGCTAGGCTATTTTAAGGAACTTCTTCTAAAGAAGCAACAAAATCAGCAAGCTCTAACTATTGTACCTGTGTGATTGGGGAAGTAAAGGTTAAGTGCTAGCACAGGTATATCTCAGCACTCTGAAGATAACTGGCTTGCTATTTCTTTAAAGGCCACCATTGTCCTAGATCCAGGTAGGGCACTTAGGTTTTGTGTCACTCCATCTGCACATGGAGCCACAGCCATTTCACTGAGAAAGCCAATCGAGATCTGAAGGGGAAAGAGGGGCTCTCAGGCATGATTTGAAGAAAGAAATAACAGACTGAAATGTCCCAGGGAAAGCAGGGAAATTATTCCAGAAAGCAGGGCTGGACAAAGAGTGAAAGCTGAAAACTTCTTTTGGTCTTATCCTGCTAATTCTGATTATGACAGGTTTTTAATTTTTATTTCCTATTCAGTCTCCATGCTTAGCATTTCGTGTTAGTGGAAATGGTGGCGAGCAGAAGAGGCAGAGATCATAGAAGCAGTAAAGTGCAAAATTAAGAAAATAGGAAGAGCTGAGTAGATTAAGTGGACTAGCAAAGACTAACCTCTGCTCCCAGCCCGCTGTCTCTAAAGAGCTGAAGGTACTCAACATCTCAGCAGTGATTCCTACCTGGTGCTCTGCTTACTTCGGCTCTGAGTATACAGATCCATGTTACCAGCCACTACATTTGACTGACACAAGGCTCTACCTTGGGCTGGCCAAGTAATGCACAACCTTATTCTTGCTTCTGCTAAAATAAAGCACTGCCCAGGAAAGCTGCCAGGGGTGAAGGGCAGGTTCGCCTGCAGTTCAGCTTATGGCCTTCCAGCCATGCCTCCCATATGATGCTGTGTGTTTTGTGACTTTACAGTCCTTTATTGATAAGTACAGAATGAAACAGATTGGCCATCTGTTTGTATATCCACTGGATGATATTTGAGAACTCATGAAAACTAGGTCTTCTGTGTAATCAGAAGCAGCCAGCATGTGTTGATCCTGCCATTACTTGAAAAACTTTGCTGAGCTGCAGTATGATAACACACGCTGCTTACAATGCACACCATCATGGCTGCTGCTCTTGTTTCAAAATACAAAGGTACTTGCTAAGAATGAGGCCTCATCCCCCAAATTTTTAGAAATGGAACTGCACATTGGGTGACTGACATATTATCACAGATGAAATAAAAGAACTGGTGAGCACATTGTGGAGTTCTGGATGTAATTAGAAACTGCTGGTTATCTGAAAGAGTCTTTCCCTCCTTTTTTCAGCACAAAGACAAGATAAGGAGTGACTTTTTCCAGCCAGGAAGTTCAGAAGTTGGGAGAATCCCAGCCAGAATACACTGGCTTGCAAGGCTTCCAAGAGTCACTGTTCTTTTGATACAGAGGCTGCTGTGCCAGGTGTTTGAAGACAAGCATAATAGCGAAGTATCTTCAGAAAAAGTGGTAATATGTGTCTGGATAATTATTTATAATGGAGTTATATAGTGGCAAAGAAAGCTGGTTAGCAGGAATTAAAAAAAATATATGGAATTAAAAATGAACCTAGTAGGGACAGAGTTTTGCAATGCTTTTTATATTGGAAAAACATGCTTTTTTTCTTTTCTTCAGTATCTTTGGGATTGTCAGTAGAAATGTACCTAAAGAAGGATTGTCTGATAATTTGGTTAGATTTTCTGAAAGCTTTGACAATTTGTCCTGGTGATGGGGCAGACTGAGCTGCAGCAGTCTGGTAGTGCAGGATCACAGCCCTCGGGTGACAGGCTTCCCTCTTCTCTCTGCAAGAGCAGAGCCCCTGAGCCCCACACCCCATGGCTGGCTCTCCACAGCCAGCTGTGGGCATATGCAGAGCAGGCCCTTGCCAACAGCTGCCTGCAGGACAATAAACCAGCTGCCAACACATTGCCCAATTTTGCCTGGAAAGTCAGCCTCAGCGCCGCTACGGCGGGCATGTGGCACAGGGGTGGCACTAATGGGCGTGGGGGGCGGCAATGGCAGATTGGGGCTGGCAAGTCTGACTGCGTCCCCAGCCCCATCTTCCTGCCCATGTGTCCTGGGTGAACACCACAGGCTGAACTGCTCAGCACTTAGAAACACGCTTTCTTGAAAACTGGTGGCCAGTAGCCAAGAGAAGTGACTCATATGCATCCTTCTCCGTATTTAAACTGGAGTCTTCCCCTTCATGCTTTGCCCATTCCATGAAGCCAAATTGCCCTGTTTCTGGAGAAGGGAAAGGCAATTCCCTGCCTGTCTCTCTATTCTATGTAGCCATCCACACTTCTTCCCGAGTAACTACCTCATCTGCTTCTTAATCATAGAAAAGTTTGGGTTGGAAGGCACCTTTAAAGGTTATCTTGTCCAATCCACAATATCAAAATTCCCCTTCATCTTAAATTTGCTTGGGAGAAAAACTTGTCAGCCCACTCAAAGCCAGGACTGAAATATTTCCCAGTATGGAATTTTCTCACTGTTTTTTGATGAACCACTGGCGCACTCTATTTTTGACACCATCTCTTCCTTATGTTCACCTTCTGCTGGTGTTCCTTTTGCACCTGGCTCCTTTGGACTGAACTTGGACACCTGCTGGACAATGTCACGCAGGCATATATGAGATGCACAGTACGGCTGTTTGAGCGAAAGAGGGAAAGTACTGGAAATCTTCTCAGAATAAATGGTCAGCTTTCAACCTGGCCAAAACCTTAACTCTATTGGAGGGCTGGTATTTTCTAAAAATTTTTAAATGATATGAGATTAAGGATAACAGTAAGGTTGAAAAATATGACATATTTGGCTACTCAAGGTTATGGAATTTGAAAAATTGAAACTAAAATGCAGTTGTAAAACCAAACAGGATTGGTTTATCCTGTGAGGCATATGGCTGCATTGCTATTGCTTGTTAATGTAATGACTAATTCAATTCTCTGAGCCACAAATCAAAACAAATAATATTAGTTTATTTAATTGTAAAGGGCCAATGTCAAAACTCTGCAAGTGGAAAAAAGCCGTTTTCCCCCCACAGCCTGTTTTCTGGCATCTCTTTTATCACACGGAGTAACTTGGAATTGGCTGACTGGTACTTCTGCCTATAGACTTCAGCAGGATAACAGAACGGCTGGGATAAAAGAACTGAGCTCTTTTAGATTTATAATGCCCCTCCTCTCTTTTCTGTCCCACCTCAGCCTGTCCTAGGTGGTCAGAGCCAGAAACAACAATCGAGAAAGAGCTGCCCAAAACACTCAGACTTGAGCCTGGGGAAGACCAAGCCTGAAACAGTGGGAGAGGTCTCTACTAGAGAAGCTTGAAAGAGAGGGTGTAGAGAGGTTTAAATTAAAACTCATTTGTGTTACCTTTAAATACATATCAAAACAAGTGAAGAAAAAGAACAAAACAAAAACCAAACAAGCAACCCAGCATATGTTCTGTAGGAGGTAAGTCCTTCACACTTGTGTTTGCCCTGTCAGAAAGGGAATCTTAATTGGATCTGGATCTGCCCAGTTCCAGGTGTCTTCTCTCTCAGGTCCCCAGAGCCATTTGTTTGTTTTGCTGGTGTGCCTCAGCTTGGCAAAGTATCTTTATTGCTAAGTGAATGTGGATTCAGCCAGCTCTGACCAGCTCTGGCATCTGAAAAAATCCTTTTTTCTTCCGCCTGAATTTCTCTGCCAGCTGCCTTTGAGTCAGGATTTCCCAGCCAGCAGCTCTTGTTATTATCTGTTTTCACTTGCCTTGATGTTTACCAGATTGGACTGCTTTTTATCTCTATTAACCCTCCCTCGCTGTGGAGCCCCAGCACACACCCTATGTGCCTTGGCCACTGGGTCAGAGCAGAAATAATTAAATAGATAATAAAATCACCTTATTGAGGAAACAGTGAGGTCTAAAATGCTGGCCAAAAATAACATAAGTGATGATGATCTCAGGGAAGAAAATAACTAAAAGGCCAAATGAAGGTATTAAAAATCAAAGCTTAAAATAATTGACAGCTCATTAGACTAAATCTGAGCTCTGCTAAAATTCCCCACCAAATGAAAACTCTGGTATGAAAATAGTGCTGAACAGCTGAGAGCAGGACAAGCTGGCCTGATTTTTTCTGGTTTCAGAAGTGAATTGTTGCTAAGAAGTGCTTTCATTTGTAACCTTAGATACATCATACAGTCATTTAGACCAGAAGGTCTGATTTAAAATGCACCTAAAAATATAAAGGGGAAATTCTCAATCCTTAAAGGGCCATAAAACTGAACAAGCACCAAAAGATCACTTCCCATCTCCTCCAGTTCTTGAAAACATTGGGAGGAAATAGAATATGGAAAATATGAGCTCGTATCTTTTTTTAAATTCCATTCTTGATCAACACCAATATACTTTCAAAGGTAATAGATTACATCCAGTTCTAGTTAAAAAAAAACCAAAAAAACCCGCAGGTCTAGTCACTTGTCCGCTCAGTGTTCAAGAAATACTTAAGGACTTCGGTGGCTTTTCAGTTAGAGGAGGAAAAAAAAATCCTAATGGATTTCGGGGGGAGGATCAGGGTCAGTTCGGCTTCTTCCTCAGTGTGCTGTGTTCAGCCTCCAGAGCCGCCGTGGAGGAATCCGTCCCTGCGATCCCAGCGGTGCCGCCCCCCACCCAAGCCAAAGCTGCTTTCGACTTTTTGGTTCCTTCAAGGGCTCAAGATAGACAAATAAAATAACTTTGCTCCTTCCCCTAGGTAATATTTTAATAATTAAGCCACGCAATTTGAACTTGTCGCTGTTTTATTTGGCTCACGCACTACGTTCCCTTCACCTGCGCACCGAGAACGCCCCACAGTCTTCACCGCCGGGCGCTCCGCTCCCGCCGCGCCCCCCGGACACGTCCCAGCGCTACCGCGCAGCCCCGCGGCTGC
>VWZT01010260.1:1332645-1345410 GCA_013397055.1 Pachycephala philippinensis | reverse complement strand
GAGCGCGGGGCCGGCGGGAGGCGGTCGGGCAGGCGGCGGAGGGGCCGCGGGGAGGGGGCGGCATCTTCACCGGCACCCCTGCCGCTCCCTCCCAGCGCTTTCCGTCGCGCTCGTCTTTATCTTTTTCTGCGCGCAGACCGGCCTGGGCCGGTTCGCTGTGCTGCCGCCAGCGCCGGTGTGCCTCGGGGGCACAGCTGCCGGCGGGACCCGGGGGCGGCTGCTCTCGCCGCGCTGTTCCCCCGCGAGATGTGCATCCACGCAGGACGTGCCCGCATGGGCGGGGGGCCAGCGGCCAGAGTACAGCGTGGTGCTGGGGAATGCGGCTGGAACTGCGAGCCCCTTTCGAGGCCAGTGGGGTTGGATCCGGCCCCTGTGGGGGCCGCCAGCTGTGCGGCTTTTGTGTGGGGTCAGCTGTGCTTCGTGTTGCAGCACACGCAGGTTAAAGAGGCCCCAGCCAGTCAATAAAGCACATCTTCAGGGCAGAACCAACCCTTGTCAGATAACCATCGCTGTTTTTTCGAGGCGCGTCTCCTCCCTTCCCCCTGCTCCCCAGTACGTGGCAATACCGACTCCTGCTCCTTTAGGATCCCTGAGCTTGGCACAGCAGCTCTTGTCTTGTAACCTCCATTTCCCCCCGTCACAAGTGCTGCCACTGCTCTTAAACAAACACGAATTCAGATGCAGAAGGCTTGGGACTTGCCTAGCATCCTTTAGGGGAGCTGGTCTGCGGTCACTGGAGGGATTCTGGCTCTGCGTTTACAGCACGCCTGCAGCCCGTGGCACTTTCTCCTCTGGACGCTCCCAGTGTGTGAAAGCCATGAGGTAGGTTACTCAGACTTGAAAATGGAGGACGGTAGTGGTGGTGGTGTTGTTTGGTGGATAAGTCTTAGCAGTACTTCCTGTAATGGTGGTGCTGAAAGTGATGTTTTACTTGACTCAGCTGCTGGTGCAGAGAGCACTTTGGCGTACCTGCTACTCATAAGCATTGCCAGTTACAGCTTTAAAAAAACCCCGAACACTATAGGGAAGTATTTTGGGTTTTTTCAGCATTATGTTTGTCACCGTGAAAGGAAAGGATAATATTTTCTTCCTCTAAAACTGAAGCTGGGGAATGGTTATGCCCCGTTGTTTGGAAGAGAGGGCTTCAGGATGTGAGAAATTTGCATGAACAGGGCTGAGATTTTAAACCCATGGCTCTGAGCTATCAATAAAGCACTCTCATGCTAGATAGGGCAGCTAAGTCTCTTTCTCTGTGTTCTTTTAATTTCTTTTTTGTTTGTTGGTTTTGGTGGTGGTGTTTTGTTTTGTTTTTTCCCCTCACTTCTTCCTGGAGGCAAAGGAAACCCCCTTTCTTCAAACTTAAGGTAAGGTTAGTGTTGTGTTATTTGCTCTTGACATCTTAAATTAATTCACCAAGCCTTACTTGGGGCTAGGATCCTTTTCATTCTTTGTGCCTTACAAATGCCCTATAAACCTTTTATTGTTAGTTGAAACTGATTTATGAGGTCCTGACCTAGGAATATGCTTCTGTGGCTATATCTTCTTTACGCAGTTTTTTCCTGTGTCTCTAGGCAGGCATTGCCTTTATAGTAAACTCATTTGGTGCTTTGCCTGTACCTTGCTTAGTGTCAAAAGAGTTGTCTGTTTGCTGTGTCTGTTTTCTTGCACATAATAGCAGGGAATATTAAGTAGATGCTGTTATTTGTAATTGTGATTACTTCAGCACAAAAGATTGAAAGTTTACAATGGCTATGTGGGGTTATGTGGGGAAGGGAGCAGCATTAAGCTGTCATTTGTTTTGTAAGATTCAGGTGTGAACAACAGATATCTCTACCAGTCCTGACATCCTTGAGGGGATGGTAATCTGTCCGGTGTGTTGAGATCTGGAAAGGAATTCTAAGCAGCATTACCAGCAATTGAGAAAGTCTGTGTGCTGCAGTCAGCAGAAGGTAATTATTAATAGGAACCAACCTCTATAATAACAATGCAGAGAGAGTGAAAGCACTTGGGTGCTTGCCCTGGAAGGCTAGTGAACATTGTACTAACACATAGCTGTACACCTGAAATACAGTTCTTGTATTTCAGTTCTTTCGTAGCCCTTTGTGCCTGTTGCCTCCTTGTCTTGTGTAGCAGTACATAAGTGGTGGTATAGAGATACCACAGCTCTGCCTTCTGTTTATGGATGGTTTTCTTGACTGCATGCCTGGATAGGGAGGAAAAAAGCTAATGTTGTTTGTGCTGGGATTGCAATAGGTCCTGCCAGTGACAGGAGGATAAGAGAATAAAGGCTAGTGGAGAAAAGGGTATGTCCATCCCTGTGGTCAGAGGCACTTGCAGCTATGAGTGTTGTGGTTTGGCGCAGTTTTATAAGAAGGGACTGTACTGATGTTTCCTGTGTTGAAGTTGGTTCTTTTAAATTCTCTAGGTCTTCCCATTCCTTCTGTGTACTGAGGTCCCATTCAAAGTCTGTTAAAGCCAGTGGTAGTAAGTGGATTTTGAATCAGGCCCTGTACTGCTGGCTGCGTTTGTTACCTGCTGTGCGTTCTCTGATGGCACCAGCGGCTGTCTCGGGTCCTGCTTCTGCAGCATACTTGAGGGATGGCTTGGGATGCCGTGCAGGCAGAGTGCTGACTCAGCACCTCAGCCCAGGGTCCCCCTTTGCTTTCTCCCGCACCTCTAAGAGCCAGGGGGGAGTTTTGATACAGGTACATGGACACTGTGATCACCGAGTTAGTGTCCTGAGGCTTAAAGCACTTAATCTGGGGCTGCTGACGGCTGTTTTGCTGAGAAGTAGCTTGAGTCACAAATGGGGGAATGTGAGGGGACTCAGTAAACAAGTTTCTCAACTGGGAGCCAAAAAAAAAAAAAGAGGGCGTTCCAGAGTTAGTATTTCAGGAAATAATGAACTCCGAAGGTCTTAATTTCCTTTCAAAAAAGCAATCCTCATCTTCCATTTAATTCATGAAGTTGCTGTAGATCCCTAAATATGATAAAGCACAATTAGCAATATTTGTTATACTCAGATATTACATATAATGGCACAGTAACATTAAGTGGAAAGAACAAAACCTCTTACTTCAGTTTCTGCTATTTAAATTTTTCCATTTCTTGCTAGCATTGAAATAGGGCTGCACAGTTCTCCTTTTGTGGTTTTTTTTTTTTTCTTCCTGTTTTATTTATTTATTTTTTGTCTCCTGGTGGTGGGAAGATTATATCCTAACCAACAGAAAAAGAAAAAGCTATTGCTGTGTTAAGAAAAGTGGAAATATTTTTCCCCAGAAACCTTACATTTAGATAAAGACTTGTCTGTGCTTTTGCATAACTGACATTTTAAACATGTTTTTTTTAACAAACAATGAATAGTCTGTGGGCTTCACCATGCAAAGACTTGTGTCCATGACTGATTTTCCATGTATGTGCAGTTTCATGAGCCCACACGCATGCAGGAGGCTCTCTGGGGGTCACACTAGTACTGCTTGATCTTGGAAGTGTTTATTCTTGGCTGTGATGATGAGGTACTGTGGGTCTACACAGGGCTGAAATATGAAGAAAGATGTTTGTGAAATGCAGTTTTCTTGCAGTTACTAGCATTACAGTTTGTGAAAGCACTTGTAATCAGCGTTTCAGGGCTGTCCTGGGCCTCTCACCTTGAGAGCACTTTGAGCTACGTTTTTTAAGTTTAACTTGCTTGCATTGGGGATGGGTTTGGCTCAAGATCTTTTGGTCTGAGCAAATTGAATGCAATTTTCTTTTAACCATATAACAAAGAATAGGTACCAATTGCTTGCCAAACAATTTCTCCCCTCAGAGATTACAAACAAATTTAGGAAAGAACAAAGCCAGGATTTCTAGTGTTTAACTTCTTGAGAATTGTCTTGGGTTTGGCATGTTAAAAAGAAAAGTGCGTCACAAGTCAAGTTGGCACCTAATACTGTCAGTAATACTAATTTCCACATCATTAATTTTAACTGACAGTGCTTCAATCTTTCTCTCACCACAAATTTATTTAATTAAAAGAATTGAAGCTCTTTTCATTTATTTCTATATTCTCTTCAGCCATAGCAAAAACAGGTTCTTGTCCCCCTTCAGGAAATGGATAGGAAGAGAAGTGAAAAGACGTTCATGTAGCAGCTGCCAGAATGTTCAGGGAGATATCCTTGGAAGGAGAAAACTTGTTTTCTTGAAATCAAGCCAGTAAAATGCCACTTTTGCCCAACACTTGGAGGCAAGCAGTAGGTATGGGAAGAAAATATGGCTGCACCAAGGACTTGGGTGTTAGAACTGTTTTAAAAGGAATACCTTAGTTCTTCTTCCTCTTCAAGTGTAAATCAGGATACAAAACCACATTGTTCATGTAGCTTCAAAACTAATTTTCCTTCTTTCCACTTGAGCTCTTTCCTCAGAAGTGATTTGTTCCGAGACTGAAGTAATTGCAACATTCAAGACTTGAGAAGCAATCATGATGTAAAATACAGCCACCCTTAGGGGAGGAGGAAGGATAGTTGTTGCTCAGATATTTTTTCTTTTCCAAGGCCCTTTTTTGTTGAAGGTAACTCTGATTAAGAAGCAGAAAGAAATATCCAGGCTGAAAGTATGTGACATCCAGCAGTGGGTGAGGATAGCATTTGTGTTTATTCATCATGGTCTTGCATTTTGTATTGTGTGATCAGTAGAAGAAGGAATAGTCTGGTTCTCGTGATCTGCCTTGTTCCTTGTTAGTGTTAAAAAAAAACCCCTCTGTATATGGTCTTCATGTCAAAAGTTAGGCATCTGTCCTTTGAAGACCAGAAAACTGCAGTGGAAGATCTCTCAGACCTAAGGGGTGGGCACTGCAGATAGTTAAATGCTGTTGTTACCTTTTCCTATCAAATATCTCTTCAAACTGTTTGCTGTGCATATAAATTTGAAGAAAAAGCTGCACAATTCTCAAACTGGAGTTTCAAAATCTCTCTGTTCATTTCCTCATGATTTTTCTGTCTGACTCATATCTCCTGATGATTTCCCCTGCATGGTTAGGCCATGGATGAGGCAGACCAAAGAGTCTGTTTCTGTTTTAGATGTCTTACCTGTGGCACTCATATGAGGCTGGTAAATATGATGAGACCATCTGCTGGAGACCAGTGATGCTCAAAAGGAGCCCCCTCCCTGCATTCGTTATGTAAAGATACACAGAGAAAGGAAAAACCCCAACACGAAGGCTCTTCATAGTCCTGATGAAGCAGTGAGTCAGGCTCCTACCTGTCCTCATGCAACCTCATGGCTACAAAGTCACAGCCAAGATATAGGTTCGTCTTTTTTTCCTCTCTTGTACTTCATTCTTTACAAGTCAGCATTGAGATAAGTTTATTTATAAAAGATATTCCTGATTGCCCTTGGGTCCTACAGAAGCCAGGGCTGCCACACCTCTAACTGTTTTCAAGTCTGTCCAGTGGCACGGATACCAACATGCCTGTTAAAAACAAGGATTTTTTTGTTGAAAAAATTTTGAAGCACTTTATTTTCACTGCAGTGATTGTCCAACCTGGGATTATTGCTCTAAGGAGAGAACAAGTGCATGGAATGTGTATATGAATATGATGTCTGAATATCTACCTGTCCTTCATCCATTGTAGGATAGGAAGGAAAGGAAGCTTACACACTTTCAGCTGGTATGAGAACTTGTATAAAAAATGCTGATGCCTGCAATTACCCCAGTGCAGGCTTGCTGAATCGTTGTGTGCTAGGGATGGATGTATTTTGATGTGTGCACATAGAAAGTTGATTTTTTTCATGTTATGCCAATAAAATGTATGGTTTGTTGTCTGTCTCAAATACACTGATTAAATAACCAAGCTTATACAACACTGATCTGTTAATCATTGAAGATAACCTTTCGGTTCAAGAGCTTCCTCTGTGAAAATTAATATTTTATACAGAAGCGTTATGTAATAGACATTTTGTTGCCTTTGCAGTCCTGCGTGGAGGAACACAGTGTTAAGCTGATGTCATTTGGATTGTTCGGTATAAATTTGTCCACTAAACCAACGCAAATACCAGTGAATAATGGCAAAAAAAGTCCATATTGCATATTTGTAAATGGTGGTTTGTGTACAGATCATGGAAAGGCAGGATAGGAATTACTTTGTTCTGGCAGTCTCTGCATTAAAACTTGAGTGAGCAGTGTAAGAGGTAGTGCACTGGCTTGCTTTGTTTCCAAGCACCACTATGGTTACACACGCTTTCCACATGCATTAGCAATTGCCTTCATCAAAGATGCACGGAGGAACCAGCCTTCACGGTTAATCTGACTGGTGTTTAAAAATACAAACTGAGAAGTCCACATACAGGGTTCCTCTCAATGGCTGCCATCCAGAAACTTTTATGTACTTACTTTCTGACTGATAAATTTGAGAAACGAAGCCTAACCTACCTAGCTTAGCAGAGGAACTGACAAAAGGGAAATGAAACTTTTCATGCGCTTGAGTTTTTTAAAGTAATGTTTGCTGGTTTATAACCGATCCTAAATTCCTTCACAGTTTTCCCTAGTTGGCATTGTTAGCAGAGAGATAGGGAAAACCGGCTTGATAGATTTGCTCCTCTCCTTTTCTATCCTTCTGACAACAAATCTGTTGGCTCTGGAAACAAGGAAGTGAAGGAATGCAGATACATAAATGCTTGTTGGTGCTGCAGAAATTGTGAGTTTAACCAGTGCTAGTGTCCCAATGAAAAGTGGGTAGGAAAGTGTCTAACAGAAGAGTAATAGAGGAAAAGTGTTCTTGAAAAAAGGAGTGGACTGACACAAAATTGTGCTAATAATAAATCAGGCAAGTGATAAATGCACAGGTTTGGACAAGATTCCAGTGTTTAAAACTTGTATTTATGCTATGTTTATTTTAGTCAAAGTTAATTTAGGATGTACCTAGATTGAAAAGTTAATTTAAGAGTGTGTTTATTAGCATTGATCAGTTTAACCCGAACAAATTTTAAA
Source organism: Pachycephala philippinensis (assembly GCA_013397055.1). Classification (NCBI taxonomy): domain Eukaryota; kingdom Metazoa; phylum Chordata; class Aves; order Passeriformes; genus Pachycephala; species Pachycephala philippinensis. The sequence goes on along the minus strand of VWZT01010260.1, from coordinate 1,338,443 downwards.
GAGAGAAGCCACTGAGGTCAGAGTTACAGGAGAGCAAAGATAGTAAAACATGAAAATAAAAACCTAAGAAACATGCAAAAATACAAAAGAAAATATGCAAAGAAAAGGAGATAACAAAACTGTGGAGAGAAATGTGAGTAAATATAACATAAAATCATAAAGCTTGAGGTTATATATACTATTTTGCAAGTGGAAAGTGTACGAATTCTGTTTGTTTGAGGGTGCCTCATTCCAGAAACAAGTCTTTCGAGCTCACGGTGGAATGGCCAAGTTTTTCCCGTTTGGGGTCAGCTTGAAAGCAAAGAATGTGAAAAAATTCATTGCAGCAGATGTAACGGGTACCTGAAGCTCACTGGTTGAATTGGTACAAGCCTGGTTTTGCCTAATGGTTTTACACATGCCTCATTTGTATTTTAAGGTTGTAGGCTGTCCATGTGCACAGTGGCCCAGAGCAGCCTGGGAACAACCAGTGTGCAGCTGGTCACCGTGAGGAGCAGAGTGCCCCTTCTCTGCTCTTTCTTTTATGCATGAAGAGAGGATGACGGCCCTCCACACTCTGATAGCTGCTGCCTTCTGTCACCTCATCCATGTTAAGACTTCTTCAGTGTCTGATTATTTACCTGTTTGCTGTCTGAACTTGTAAAATCTTAGATCTGGCTTGCTTATCTGCTGAAGAGTGTAATACCAGAGCTACCAGCAGCAGCCCCCTCTCTTACTGCCTGTGGGTCAAACAGTGAGTTAGCTGTAGCAGTGAGAAGTTTTGCCTGCCTGACCGGCAAGGTTTGATTTGTTGATGTCTTGGTTATATTCCTGCTGCCTGCAGCAGAAGAGAGGAAGTGGGGAGAAGTTTGCACACAGCCTCTGGCTCACGGATGGGGGAAGAGGAGGTGGCCATCAAGACAAGGGAGGAATTACAGGGAGCTCCCAAATTAAGGGGGGGTGTTGGGTGTCATGTGAAAATCTGCAGCAAGGCCCTAGAATGGACAATGAACTCTGCAGGGAGTGGCAGTGGGATCCTGTAGGCTCCCATCTACCATGAGCAATGCCTAAGGTGCTTTCCAAGGGGAGTGTGGTTTCAAGAACAGCTGGAGCAAATTTGAGCTTGCACTGCTGTTGAAAGGGGAAGTCCTGCCTTCCAGCCCACCCTCTGCTTTGGGCAAGATGCCTCTCCCAGGCACACACCATGGAGAGAGCAGGAATGTTAAGTAGCAGGGTAGCCGCAAATCAGCTTCAGCTGATTGCAAAACTTCACTCAGAGATAGCAGCAAAATCTGGCATTTATCTGGTTATATTACATGCTTCTTTTGACAGTATTTCTACAGTAGGTACCCGTGCTGGGGTTTTTCTTCTCTCTTGATAGCATGACACTTTTCCTGTGTGGTGGTTTGTTGTTTTTCTTATGCAGCAGCAAGGGAGGAAGATGGCATTTTAACTGCAGAGATTGTCAAATGTCTGCTGTTGTCTGGGTACTTGGAGATATATGTAGAACTGAGAATTATTCAGTTGGGCTGAAATTAAACCCCTAATGACTGGAACTGCTTCACTTATTTAAGTAGCTGAAGTTGTTGGGGTTTTTTTTCCAAAATCTCTGCTTCTTCCCCAAAATACTTTGACTTCCCTCCTTTTCCTTTCTTCACGGAGTTCATAATGATTTGTTCTAAGTGCATTGTTGGGTTTTCTTTCACTCTGTTAACAATGATTATTTCCCTGTTAAAAGCATCAGAAGTATTGTTTTCCTTAATGGAAAAGGTGTTTGATCAAGTGACTGTACAAATGGAGGCAGCCACATGTAGGCTACTGTATACAGGACGTGGCATTTGGAGGTTGAAGTGTTAGGCCTGAAGTGCCAAGTGCCTGGCTGTGATTCAGATTAAATTGGCATTGGTTGATGCCAACACCCCAATGTAAATGTGGTGTCTTTCCCTATGCTGTAGGGCCCTGAAAGAAAAGTATTGAAGTGAATGAGTGCCAGAGGTGACGAGGCTAAAAGAGAAGTGCATGTGCTCCTTATTTAATCTGCTTCATAGCCACAGTCCCACATACTGGCTATATCAATGGGTGTATATTCTTGTATCAAAGCAGATGTTTCTGTAAGAAAGATGACGCTATGTTTTAATAAATTGAGGTTGTCACTTCAAAAGTGGGAGAGGGAGGTGAAGGAAGTAGCATAAAGTGAGAATTTGTCAAATGGGATTTGGAACAAAATCCATGAGAGTTCTTGTGGTAAGAACTGCAGGGAAGAATCCTTCACTGGTCTTGGCGCTGCCCAAAGATCTGCTTATACACTGCTGTGATTTATGTAAGAATTTCTGCTTTTTCTGCTTTTAGATTGGTTTTTGGTTTGGTTTTTGTTTTCTTTTGTTTGTTTTAAACCAAAATTTTGTAAGTGTTTTGTCATTTGTTTCCCTTTACATCTCCTCTAGGTATGATCCAATCCATGTGCTCAGCCTGTTCTGGGAAGGGGAGGGTGGTGGTGATGGACCTCAGCAGTCTTTCAGATTGTGATTCAGCTCTCGAAGACAAGCTTTCCTGTTCTTCCATGCCTTACCAAGTGTGGTGGTGGTGCTGTTCCGCCTCTCCTGGCCCCTTTCCTTAAATGCTGATACATTCTCAAAAAACACAGTGCTCCTCCTTGGAGGGTGGGAACTGCCTTTGCCTGCTGTTTTCAGAAATGGTTTGTTGCCTTTGGGGTGGCTGCTGAGGAGGGATTGGAGGGCATGGTACGCTCTGTTTAGGCCCTTTTTACATGGCTCTCTGACCTCATAAAAAAAAACATTACAGAAGTAGCCAAGGTGAATGGCCCTGTGGCTATGAGAGCATTTTCTGTTAGACCTCGAGTATGATCCAAAGGTCTGTTCTGAAGCCTACTTGCAACAGACCTTTGGAAAGTATCTAGTCACAGTTTTTTTCCTCCATGTATTTAAAAACCAAGAGTCTCTGAAAACTCCAGTTCTGCATAAAGAGATTTACTTCTTCTGAGACCTCTTGACCACCCTGAGCCCTTTGAAGAAGAAAAGTCTATGAAGCATGTTTTATTTGAGGATTTGATGGGGTTTTCCCCGTCTCCTTATCCTGGGTCTCTACCGGTAAGAAAAACCTGGAACAGCAGGTTCCTGCTGACCTTTAAAATTATCTCAGTGGAAAGCCTGACACAGGGCTTGTTCCTGTGTGCTTCTGAGTGCCAGTGGGTGCCAGCCCTGAAAAAGCCTCGGAAAAAAATTAGAGGGAGACGTAGGGGGAGGCTTGGTTTGCGTTTTTGTCTGCAGTGGTTTGAGAGCAGCTGAAGTGGGTGAGCTGCAGTGCTCTTGGTTCTGGGTGCAGACCCTTATGGTAGAGCAGCTCTGCTGCAGCTGCTGCTGGGGTGGAGGCAATGGGCTGGGGGCTGAAGCAGCTGATTGTCCCTGGATGTGGAGCATCGTCTGCTGTGGAGGGCTGTCCCTCTACCTGTACCACATACCTGGGGCTTGCTACCCTTACAGTCAGCGCCTGCTGCGCTGGAGTTGGCACCTTGGAACGGTGTGCTGTGGTTGGCAGTGCTAGGAACGCCTTGGGCACACAGCGGTGCTGCTTGGGGTGCAGCCAGGGCAGGAGAGGCAGAGAAGGGAAGAGAGGCAGTGGCCACCAGCCGGCTGCACACCCAGAGTCCTGTAGAATCCTGCCTGTTGCTAAGGGACTCGTTTTGGATGTGGAACAGCATTGGTTTACATAGCAGCTTTCCCTGTGTTTGTTGATTGGAGGCAATTACTGTAAAATACTTGATTTATAACAAGGCATACTTAATAAGCAACAAACTAAAATAAATATTCATGAATTACCTGCTGGAGTCTGGCTGTTCTTTTTGCTGAGTTGTTGCTTTCCATCTGTGTGCTCTGCACAGCCCTGGAGCCTCCGGGTCTCTGGAGGTGAAGGCAGCCATGCTGGGTCTTGGCTGGTGGAAGTTTTGGGCTGAAGAAGGAGGGGGACAATCCCACTTCTTCTCTATTTTGTTCATCCCAGAGGGTAGAGATTTTCCTGAGATTTTTCTAAGTAGCTCATTTGACTGGAGGTGTCTGCTTGCCTGGCATGTGGCTGTAATGCCACAGCACTTGAAGTGTCATCAAAGTGTCTGTGTAGAGCCCATGCACTGCGCAGTGTGCAGCTACCATGTCACTGGGGTGTGGTCTGGCTTTTGTGGTGGTGTAGGGAGGTGATGATGTAGAAATAGCAGCGCTCTTGGTTAGGTTAGGATGAGCCAGTATGTTCAAGAAACTATGTGGGAAATGACAAATTGCTCATTTGGGATCTACGCTGTTCAAGAATAGGACAACTCATTTAGAGTAGTTCCAAAGTTATTAAAACAAGGATGTGCTCAGTCTTCCCCAGAGATTAAGCACTGTCAGCAAAAGGATGAGTAACCTTTGTCTTCTGTGTTGCCGAGTGGCATTCCTCTGACCCCCACTACCATGACCGCTTTATTTGGCCAGTTTGATTCACAGCAGTTTGTTTTTATATAGGAGGAGTCTGTGGCGCTTGTCAAAATGAGAAAGTGATCATCAGAATCTGGCTTGGTATTCCTGCCGCTGGAGCCTTCAGGAACCAGCGCTCAGCCCAGCTGAAGCCAGAGGAGGAAGGTGGAGAAGCACAGCCTGATCAGGTACTGAGCCAGTCATGGGAAAAGTTGTCTGATGCAGAGTTAAGTTATGGATGGATGACTATTAGTTCTGAAAAGTTACGTTCTTTAGAAGGTCTTGTTAACGTGTGTGATGCGATGGAGGTTCAGTGAGGATGGCCACATCTGTGGGCCTGGCATGGGTGCATATTATATATCTGAGTTCTGTAACAGATCTGAGGTGAACATAAACAACATGTTTTCTGGGGTATTTGATTTGCACATCTGATGTGCAGTACAGCTCAGTATGTGTTTGCAAATACCATTTTAAGGCTCCATGTAAGTTGTAAAGAATGGGCTAGGAATACTCTTAACAAATGTTTGAATGTTGAAGAGAAGTTTGGTGTCTTGAGGAAAGGTTTTTCCTCAGCTTTATTCTTGGTTCTAGTACGGAGACTTAAGTGGTAGCTTTCAATGAGCACAGCGTTGTGTGGGAACCATAGAGCACACAGAGGCAGCAGGCTGATGGGTTTTAAGACAAAAACCTACTGTCAGCTTGCTAGCTGTGTTTTTATTTGCTGAGATGTCCATAACCATTCCTGGAAACGGGTATTTATTCTTGCATTCACATCTTTCAGATTGTCATACTTGAGAAGATTTAGTTAGGTTCATCTTGTATGAAGACAGAAGTTCAAGGTTTTGATTTATTGTATTCAGTTTGGGGGTTTTGTCTTACATAACTGTACCTCCCAGTTTATGTGGAACGCCTGCTCTGAGGACCATGTTTTGAAAAGACTTCGCATATTTTTATGCAAAGTACCTTTATAGATCCCTTAAGAACAGGACTACTACTTATGTGGGCTTGTACAATGCTTGGGATGGTAGTGGCATGCAATTCACTTTTAGAGGGAGCATTTTTTGAAGAGGCATCATTTTTTTTCACCTCAAGGGATGCTTTCTCTCCAGAAGTACCAGCATTTGGTGCTTAGTCTATCTAAATTTATTAGTCACATTTTTGTTATCTTTTTATTTATTGACCCAGGTGGAAGCAGTGAGGGTTTGTTTAAAATCTGTTAAGAAAATTATTCTTAATGTTCTAGGTTATTTCCAGCTCTGATTGTATCTTTCCTGGTGTGGTTAAAAAAAAGGGAGTCTTTTTCTAGCATCCATTGTGAATACATAACCTTTTTTTTTCTTTTTTTTTCTTTTT
>VWZT01010260.1:1292526-1332615 GCA_013397055.1 Pachycephala philippinensis | reverse complement strand
TTTTTTTTTTTTTTTTGTCTTGGGAAATAAGAATCAGCATTTATTTGATTCAACAACCAGCTTCCTGCTTCCCAAGGAAGAGATGGTGGCTCATTCGCCTGCAAACATCCCTCCTGTGGAGAGTCTTTGTTGGGGAGTTAGAGGAAAGCTAGCAGTTCCTAGTGAAATAGCTGCATAGCAGGATGAAGAGGGATTATTGAAGCATTACTAGGAAATTCATGGCTGTGTGGAAGACCTTATGTACTCCACAGACAAGCTGACCTAAATTCTGCAGCCAGGCCTTACTGGTTTCTGTGTTGATGTGATGTGGCAGGCTGGATAACCTGCAGCAGATCTGGGGTTTATAAAAAAAAAAAAAGCGGGGGGGGTACAGAGAAGATTTACATTTGCATGGAAACACAGACAGGCAAGTCCTTAAAAGTGTACTGAATCTGTCCTAAATTTTTGTTTTCTAACCCACACTTCTCTATTCTTAGTATTGAGTATTTTTCACATAGCCAGGATGAGTCTGCATTACAAGGATGCTCATTAGGAGGAGTGGAAAAGTTGTTTACTCCTGGATGGGGAATACGTGGATGGTTTTGCTCATAAGAGGCTTTTACAGATGGCTTGGAGTTCTGAGATAGGTTTTAGCAAAGAAATTGTACTAAGTATCTTATCAGTAGTGAAACAGTTAACACAACTGACACCTGAACCCTTTGGGGGGAATAGGATTAGTATCCTCTTGACATAAATGGAATGGCTTATGCTTAAGTTTCTAGGCAATGTTTGTTTCTCAAGAGTATACATTACACAAAACATGACACAAAAATCCAAATAAAAAACAAAATTCCAGGTCTATCAAAGTCAAGTTGGTCAGTCTGATCTGGGTGCAGTGTTTTCCCGCTGTTACTTCTTGTAGTAGTACTGTGAATTTGCAGTTTAGTTTCTGCTGGCGCAAACGTGGTGTGAGGGCAGTTACTGCTTCCTGCCTTTTTCTGTACTCATAAGCTGGACTGATGCAATGCTCTCCTTTGCTTTCACCCTTCCCACTTGCACACTTTTATTACCTGATCTCACCACTTCCTTCTCAGGTTCCTCTACTCGTATAGGAGGAATTTTTTTTGCTAGTACTGCTTACACCATGTCCTGTGAAAGGAATGGTTTATGCAGGCAGAAGAATTTTGCAGTCACTAGAAGGGCTTTTGCAGTAAGGTTTTTGCTGGCATAGTTGGGAAGCAAGGAAAAAAATACTGGCTGATACAGTTAAATGAACAAAATGTTAAAGTGTGGCTAGGGGCTTTTCTGTGCAAGTGTTCTGGTCTGGTTACTGTGATGGAGAGTGTGTGTGTATAATTATAATACATTTCTGCCTGGAAACCTCTTTGTGGGAGCATAAGCTTTAAGTCTTGAATTGTTTCAGAGGAATTTTCTGCAGCTGCAGCATCCTGAAGTGCCAGGGGAAATAGTGATATTCTGAAACATTGCTGGCTTATTTTAGATCACATTTCACTTGATGTGCTTTTGATTTGTTTTAAGAACAACTTGTCTGTATAAGCTGTTTGTTTACTATACGCACATAATAAGCAGCAATGCCAACCTTCAACTGGAAACCAGAATGACTGCTGGTCCTGTTGCCACACTGCCAGGAGCAGGTATGGTGAGGGGATTGGAGAGCAAGGGCTGTTTCTCTTGTGTGTGTTTCAATACCAGAACCAGTAATTAGATGCGTATTAACTGACAAATAAATTAAATTCATTGAAATTCCCTCTAAAATGATTAACTAGCTTTTGCTTGCAACAATGTTATTGCCAAGGCTACGTCAAGGCAGAAGCAATGTTTTCCTTAGTGTAGATATAGATGTCATTTTGAGTACTTCGCAATGAAAAGAACTTTTGTGTATCTTGCTCCAATGTTACAACTTTCATGTTGGTTTATCTTTTCTTTCTTCCTGTCCTCCCAGCAGAATTTTCAATGTTATCGGTAGAGACAGAAACTAAAAAATAACTGGAAAATAGCCCTACTTCGGTGTTTTTTTCACTGTTTTTGCTCTCATATTTCTTTGCCTAGACAGGAGACTTGTCCACTACTGATAGCAAAAGCCAGTCCCCACAGCCACGGGTCAGGGAGCTGAGCTGCTTGCAGCCAGCGTGTCCTTCTGGAGCCTGAACCCAGCCTGGCCGCGGGCGGTGGCACCGACACAGCACGGGGGAGGAAGGAGATGGCGCCGGCGGGGTTTGTCGCCAGCTTGCTATAGCAGAGAAAAATCTGAGCAGGGTCAAAATGCAGCACTGCTCTCTTTAAACCTTCCCTGGAGTAGTGTGTTGTTGCATGGTTTTGTGTGCATAGACCTGTTTACTGGATGTGTATCAAATTCAGTAGGCTGCAGTATTCTTAGCTGTGTGTTTCTGCATATTATGATGTTGTTTTGAAATACCTACCTGCTCTCAGTTCTTGACTGGAATCTCAGGAGGTGCCTTTTGGATAGATGGGAAGTGATTCTCAGTATGTTGCTCCTTCGAGCTTCGTCTGTTGTCTTTGGTTGGTGATGCTGTTGTGAAGAAGGTAGCACCATCACAGATTGCTTGTTCTCTCGGAGGCTGAGTGAACACTGGAGCGCCAAATCAGTGTAGTGAGGTGCAGCATCAAAGAGTAAGGTCTGCCTTTCCTTGTCCATACCCAATTTGGTTTCAGGAGAGGTGAAACACTTCCATCAACCGAGAAACCACAGGAGATATTGGACTGGGGGAAAGTTGGCCTTTCCAGCACCGGGTTTTCCTTTGGTAGATGGGCCTAACACGTCTCGTATGCTGTATTTGCACGTGATGGTAAAAAGGACATACCATAAGATACTGGTGACATTATTGCCTTGCACCTCAGATAGTAAAGATAGGGGGAAGAGTGGGAGATTTGCTAGGGAAAAGATGAACAAACAGCTCTTTGTTGCTCAATTATTTTAGTGCTGCTGTGGTTTAGCTGTTATATTGTGTTACTCTGTCCACAGCTTTTTATGGGCCTCTTCTAGAAGAATTCTAAATTTACATAAATAATACGTTTCTCTAGTTTTATTTATTATTTCAAGTGCTAGAATGTGCTTGCAATTACAACATTCCACTGCCTCCAGTGATTGGATATATAAAATTCTGGCCTTTGTTGCTGAGCAATGGGCTCCCAAATTTTCTACTTATCTGACTGCATTTCATGAAGTAGCATTTGCTCAGTGTATTACTGGAAACGTGGAAAAGTCTTCCATGTGTAATTAGAATTGTTTTGATCAATAAAGCATCAGTCTCTTTGCCATTCCATTAACTCTTGTGTTCTGCAGGAGCTGGGCAAAAAAAGTGATTTTTTTTTTATTTTTTCTTCTCATAAACTGAATCTGCTACCTTTTGAGGTAAACTGGTTTTCCAGGGAGACTTCAAAACAATTTTCATGGGCAGCTCAAGTAATTATTTAAGGAATGTAATGATTGTTAACATTACTGATACTGGAAACTTTGGGGAAAGAAACAATTCCATGAAAAGAAATTTTTTAAGAAAGGAAACCCCATACAGCCCCTGGCCCCTCCATGTGCTGTTTTGAAGTTCTGTGGTAGTTAAGGGGAGCGCTGCGCAACTTTGGGTTTCGTTTGTTTTCTCCAGTCTTGACTATGAAGGAAGCATTGTAATTTGGGGCTTTAGAGGCAGAGCTCAAACGCCACCACACCATTTCCCCCCAGAAACCCTACCAGATTATTGCTTGCACCAGAGCTGCACTCTGGTGTCCATCTGTCCGGTTTGCAGCTGGATCTGGCAGTCCCACATGCTTTGCCTTTTTGGCAGGTCCTGTGTTTTGGTGACTTGCTGCCTCCCATGACGCCAGGCTGAGATACTGGTAGTGCTGCAGAAGGCTGGGAGCAGCAGACATTCCTGTGCCATGGGTGGGATGGGGAGGCCTGTGGTGCTGCGTGGGTTTTTCTTTAGATGCAAGAAGCAGTGGGCTGTGATAGAGCCAGAAAATCACCTGTCAAGTCACCACTTTTTGGCTGATGAGTAGTGGCTGTTTTTTCCTTAGTCTGTGTGCTCCCTAGTCCTTGGGCAGTCACTGGTTGGTGGTAACTTGCAGTCAAGTCCACAGCAATACCAGTTTTTCCTTTTCAGCTTAGGGAACAGGGTGGGGCGCTGCAGGTAACCTGCAGCTGGGTGAGTATTTGTGAAGACAGAGATGGGTGGTGGTAGAGCAGGGAGATATCAGAAGGGAGAACATGGAACATAAAGCACAGCTAATCTTGCAGGAGTGTATTGGCCCGCTCCTCTGAATAGTGCTGTTCTGGTATGTGTATTTAAACTGAGACAATTTGGAATAACTGGCTGTCAACTTGTTAAAATAATCAGGTTGCCAAGATCTCTATCGTTTTGTTAAGCTTCATTTCAGATTTATTGCATATTTTTTCACCTTTAAGGGAACTAATTCAAGGGATGCAAATGTGAGGCTTAGTGCTCTAGTTCCACTCCCTGCAGTTCATTTGAATTTTCTTTTAATTTGCTTTTGCACCCCTGCTCTGTCTCAACCAGGGTTCAATCTGAAGGCAGCAACTGAGAAACTCTTCCCTTCACTGAAAGGGTATGTCTAGGTTGTAGGAGATGGGAAAATGAGAATTGAAGCTCTCATCCATAAACATTTACCAAAGCTTATTTCAACAGCCTCTTCTGTCTTTGTTAGAATAGTTGGAGGTATGCCAACCTAAAAAGCCCCAAACCTGCTTTGATTTGGCTTTCACCTAGATCTTTATGTGTAATATCCTAATGAGGGGCAGAGCTACTTCTGTTTTCCTTGTATGTTGGATAGCACTTTCATACATTGGTGGTGGAACTTGGGTGGGTTTTCTGCAGTGTCATTGAGTTTCTTTTCCTTGTGTGGGTTGTTCAAATAGCTATGCTAGTGGGAAGGCAAACACTTGAAATAGAAAAATATGATGAGGCAAGGGCTGTCAAGTATTATGCATCAATTTTGTACTTTGCATGCTGAGGTCCTGACCTACTTGAGGTCTCCAGGTACTTCTGCAGTGTAAGTGTTTAGCAGTGATAAACTGCAATGTCTGGCAGAGGGATTCAGTGTGCAAGGACACCTGAAAAAACAACCTTTAATCTTTTCCCTGAAATGAGCTGGTTTCAAGGTTTCTGTTTTTTCAGAGAGGTTGGACAGGGTGCTTCCATTCAGTGTGTGCTGGCATGATACTCAGTGGTCAGGACCTTGTTTTAATAATTGTCAACAAACTAATATTGATAGAGCTGACTTACTGGACTTTTTTTTCCCCCTGCATGTGTGTTGCATTAATTCTTTGAATGTTTTTTTTTTCCCTCAGAAATAATCAATGTACCATGAAAAGCCCCATTCACCAATAACATCTGAAAACAGCAAAAAGAGCAGAAGACCAGAAAACCCCCAGATATCCCTAAACAGCACCAACAGAATGAGCTATAATGTGGTCAAGGAGAGAGCTGCATGTAGCCAAGGGCACTTGCTAAAAGGGAGACAGGTTATGAAAGCCCACCATTTATCTTTGATTTTTGAATGAGGGCAAATGTAGTTGTGTTCTCTAAATAAATGCTTGGAGCAGTTATGTTACTTATTGTTCCTTATGATATTAAATGGATTGTTAATATTAAAAGGCCTTGGAGTTTATTCTTGGTTTTCTAGATAGTCTGATTACAGATCAGACAGGAACTAGACAGGCTGAAGGGTTAAGACATTTGTGGTGGTTTAGTTTTCATCTTTTACTTTTTGTGAGATAAGAATTAGAAGAAGGGCAAAGCAGGCTCAAAACTGTAAAGAATATAAAGAAGTTTATTACTAACAGAATTAAAGGTAATAAAAGAATGATAATGATAAAAATTACAGCAAACTCCCCCTTTCCCTCTAGCACCTCCTTTCCTTCCAGCACCTCCCCCCCGCTTTATCTCCCAACTCGCACAAAGGATAACACACGTGATTTTAGGTCAAGGTTGCAGTTCTTAAGTCTCTTCCATAGTTGAAGAAAAAGAGGTTCCTTCTGCTGAAGTGTGGTTTTACAAACTGCCACTAGCAAACAGACCTGCCCGGAAATCTGCTGCAGCGAAATATATTTCTCTCATGNCACGCTTCTCCTCTGCAGGCTACACATGGAATTCTCTTCCCCCCATGTCTCTGACCGAGAAATAAAACAGTTTGTGACCTTACAGTCTTACCACAGCATGCCAGAAGCCTTTTTAAGCTGCGCGCGAAAGACACGCTGCCGCCCTCTTTTTCAGTCTCCATCTTGGCTCCGTCAACACGTGACTTGCTTTCTCTTTCTCTCTGACCTTGCAGCCTCCATGTTGAAGGGCTGATTTCTTTTCGGGCTTTGCGGTGGAAAGAAAAGCCTCTTCTCCTTTATGCTGCGAGCTGTCCCATGTCGGCTGCATTGGTGGTAGAAAACTGTCCTGGCTCCCGCCGGGTCTGCGCCGCCACGTGGAGTGGGGGAGGGGAGCCCGTCAGCCCCAGATGGTCTTGGCTCTGCCACAGCTATAGTTGTTTCTCAGCTGCTCATGGGCTCCGAGGGGTCTTGCAGAACCCCGGGGGTGCCGTGCCTCAGCCCCAAAGAGGGATGGGGAGAGGGCAGGGGGCTCGGCCCGGCCCCCGCCACCCCTCCCGGTGAGGGACCGGAACCAGAAGAGAACTGACTTCCCCGCACCAGTGCCTTTTATATGCAAAATCGTGAGAAGCGATTGGTCCAAAACCCTGTCCATCAACTCAGTCTCTTCAAACCACCACAGCATTTTAGAAAGAGATTCTCTAAAGAATATCTCAAGGACGTTTTAGAGGTGTCCCCAAGATAAGCTGTTACTGGTTGATCTGAGGCCAGGGATGTGTTTCTTGCTTATTAAATGCCCCAAACATGAATAGATGAGCGTATGGTTAAAAGGCTCTGTGGATCAGCACTGGCTGAAAATGTTTTCTGCGGTTTGTATGGGTTAAACAGTGTTACTGATGATTCTTGACACCTTTTCCGCCATGTCATCTACCCTGTTAACGGCATATTTAGGAGATGGGCTTGTTTTCATTCTGTACAATCGGAGTGCACATAAGGAATGTGCGTCTTGTTTTCATAGCAGTCATAGACCAGTCTTCAGGAGCTGACTCACTGCTATTTTGTAAGCAGGGTTTGCCTTCCTTTTATGCGGTTCTGCATTTTTCCATTCCACAGTCCATGGTAATTTAGATCTTAAGTGTGCTGGTGTTAAAAAGCCTGCTTCCTGAAGTAGATCTTATTCCCGTGTGTGATGTGTACTCAGCCTAATTTGATACTAACAAAAATAATTTTTGATTATTTCACTTTTTTCTAGTTGGGTCTTAATCACATTATGTTACAAAGGCACTTCTCCCTGCAGCTAACATGATCATTAACAAACAAGTATTAATGATTTGGGGGGACTTGTATTTGGTCTGTTAGGTATTGTCTGTTAGTTATTGTGTGGGCTTGTTTTCAAATTTTCCTGCACAGTATTTGACTTTCTTGAGTTTCAGATTAATTGTCTTGTTCTATTTGCATTTTAACTGAGCTTTGCTGTTGGGATGTCATGGTAGGGTGGGACTGGTGAAAATTGGCCGCTGGAAAGATACAGGTGGAAGGCCATGGCTCCCTATAATGTGAGCATTCAAGTTAGCATACCTTGAAGAACACTGTGTTCCATTATTGACTTCCAAAGTCACTCAAATTCACTTTCACACCTTAGTAACACTTTATTCATGGCAGGTCAGATATTTTCCTGTGACTTTTTTTTACTTGCTTTTACTTGGCTCAGTTAGATTATTTTTTTTCCACACTGGCATCTTTGGAGGAAGTGAAGTGCCAGAAATCTTCAGTGCTGTCATGATTTTTATTTTTTAATGAAGAGCTTTTCTGAAAAGAACTGCACCAATGTGTAAATTAAACTTTTTCCAAAGTTCTGCTACCTCTGTAATTTTTTTATAGCTTTCCTAGGTAAAAGTTGTAAGATCAGATTGTTTTAATTGATGTTTTTGCAAAACTTGTGTGGCTGGAAAACTGACAGTAGTCATGTGAATTTCGTATTACTTCTGCATGATTAAAATCAACAGCAGAACTCTGGGCTGCTACTAGAAATATTTCCAGAAAAACCATACAGGAGAGACTCGGGTAGATAACCCAGCAGAGACTTTTTTTTCCCCTATTCCTTTTATTCTGTGGTAACTCCAAGGCTGAGCATAGTAAAAAGGAAAGATGTAAATCATTCAGATGGAAAAAGGGTGGAGTGATACCGGTTTTCCTGGTAGTAGCCAGGAGGCTGTGGAGAGGGGAGAACAATAGGAAGCTTTTGGTTTCCTGGGTGGAGTTTCACATCTGACACTGCTAAGTGGGAGCCTGATCTGAAGGCATGGGGCTGGTAGAAAGGCAGCACCTTCCCTGGGAGGTGCTGGACTTCAGCCTGGGTGTTCCTGCAGGCAGCTCCACCCTCTCCTTCTATCTCTGTCTGATACGTTTTTTAAGCCTTGATGTCGTCTTGTTACTGCTGGCAAAAAGTTACATGTGTGGGAGATATGCAAATGTGTTGTAATGTTCTGATATAATTTTAGCACAGGAAAAGAGCAAGCTCTGTACATAGGTATCACCAACTGAGCTCCAGTCTTGCAGCTCGGTTTATTTAGTAGAGCTGTCAAACTTTGAAAAGAGATTTGCATGGATGTGGGGTACAGGATCAAGTTCATAATTTTGTAAACTTAAAAAGTAGCTTCTATCAATCCACAGCGCTCTAAATTCCTCTACAGACAGTAGAAATTGTCTGAATGAGTGTAGAAGAATTGTATCATTCAATGACATGATAATTGAGGATTTCTGATGATGTGAATTCTTTTATTATTTACAGTGTATACTGTCACTGGAAGAATACTGGCTTTGCAATGAATAACTGAGGTAGACTTAGTCTTCTCTTGTTTCTCTCAATGTAAAATTCTACATACTGTTTTACCTTTTTTTTTTTTTTTTTGGTGGTAATTTTTCTTTCCAGGTGTAATGAGGACTTGATGATCTTGAGGGAGAGGATCTTGATTCTTGCGTGAATCTACTAAAATCCTTTTTCATATACAGGGTTAAGTATTGCACTCAGGAGGGTAATGTTCCAGTGGATTTGCAGTCTTCCCATAACAGTTTAGACTTTGGTAAAGCAAGTGGATGAGTCATTGCAGAGATTTGATGGCTGAAAAGATTGATTAATAATTAATTTAAAAACAAGATGCCCTTTCCTCTGTGTCCTAGCTTTCAGCCATTCAAAAGATCATCAGATTCCCACATGTAGTTTAACATTTGAGTACTGTGGACGTGTTTGTTTTGATGTCTTTCCCTGAACTGCAAATGTTGCTTTGTCTTTGCTTTTGCTCACAAATTATTTATAGAGATATAAATGTCAAATTTGATTCAAGTGTTCTGATGAGGTTACAGCACTTTGAAGGAGCCAAATGTGTTTTACCTTTGTGTTAGGGTTATATTTGCTTCATGACCTTTTTGAGGTGCACTGGTATACCAGGTGCTTCATGGCTAATGACATTCCTGATTTTCAGGAATTCTTACATACAGGTTGTTTGCTTTTCTTCAATAGACATTTGTCAGTCAAGGATTTGTATTTCTACAGATTTGCATTCGAGCTGGGTGTCTAATGGGAAACCCTGGGTCCAGGGTGCTTTCTGCCTTTATGCTGGGATAGTGGTAGAAGTGAAGAATGCTGCTGACTGCAGTGTGACCCTGAAGGGATGACTCAAAATGAGCCCTTTGAATTCAGTTAAATTAGCATAAATAATGTCTATTTGAGGAGGGGTTCTACTGCAGTAGGTCAAAGATGCGAGGTCAATCAGAACCAGTCCATGAAGGGCATGGAAGCTTCAGCAACCTCTTGGAATCCTTCAAGAGGTAAATGGATACCCTCTTGAGTGTTCGTGTCTGGGGCAGGTCTTTGACACAAGATAGGTCTTGTGACTCTGATGTTAGAAGAGGTAATAACCCGTGTTTTGTCTTTTTGGTTAATTAAAACCACGCTATGTGCAATCCTGGGCAATTCTGGTACTGAATCTTGAATGTTTAGGGCATGGTGAATATACATTAAGGCATTTGTTTGCTGACAATGTACAAAAAGCCACTCTCCAACCTTTCATTTTTATTTATTTATAAGAATGAAAGGTGAATGAAAATGTGTAATAATCTTAACTTGAGCTGTTGCTATCATTCATAATTTAAACCTGAAATGCTTCACATTTTCAGTGCAATGGTTCCCTTAATCATTAAATTCTGAACTATGGCTTGGCTGTAGTCTTCTGATCAGGCTTCTGTAAAAAGAAAAAGGCTGCCAGATATTTGGCACTAAGATGTAGCTACAACCTTCTGGTGTTGGTGTTTGTGACATTGCACGTTGTCAGGTATGCGGGGTACAGCAGCTGACCCTTGCACTTTGCAAAGCCTCAGTCTTTGAAGATTTGTCTAAATTTTCCAGCCTGCAGATAATGAAATACTTCAGCTTCCTTTAGCTGTGAGCATTATTTTACTGTAGTCAAAAGTTAAGATTTAGTTGCACTGCTTTATAAATGCTGTATAACATCATTTATTGCATGCTGCAGAGTTACTATGAGTAGGGATTTAGCCTTTGCAAGGATAGCATTAGAGTTAGACTTCAGTAAGTTTTTTAAAAAGAGGTCGTTTGACCTTTGTAATAAAACTGCCATTTGCCTGGGCACAGAACAGGGGAGGAGAAAGCTCTCCCCCTGTCTCTTTAATTTGTGTTAAAAGCACTGAAAATGGGAAATGTGGAGATGAGATTTTAGCTGCAGGGAAGAATATGCAATTTTATTTATAAAACTAGACCTTCTCGAATGCTTGTTTTACTCCAGCAAAACCTCCTTTGGTAAACGTCATGTGCAGGATTGAGTGGGTGTTCACCTGCTGGTTTGTAGAGAGAGTAGGACAGGAAAGCAGTTTGCTCTTGAGGGGTGCTGGGAAGAAGTGGATGATTTCACAGCTCGAAGTAGATAAAACTTGCTCTGGTGTCAGTATGGGCAGTGGAATTTGACAAGAAGTGGGAGGGGAGAAGGATGTGTGTGACTAGGGTGATACTTTGCGTTGTGGAAGGAAGAAGCAGGGTCTGGAATTCATAGTTTGACATTTTTGAATGTGAGAAGGAAGCCAAAGGAAGCTAGTGGGTGTTGGGACATGACTGATTTGCTCCAGTTCACAAAGTAGGTGTGGACAGCAGAAATCAGATGGACAGCAAGAAATCACCAGGTTTTGTTTTAACTGAAGGGGCAAAAAACTACAAATGTAATGGTCACCCCAGGCACCCTGGCCTGCTCTAAGTCCTGATGTTGCAGCCTGGCAGTGCAGCTGTTTTCAGTTCACAACTTGAGCACCACTTTGCTCTGGATTCCTGCCATTGGAAACCTCCTAAGGCAGAGAAGTCCCTAAAGAGAGGTAGTTGCAGTTACATTAGCTTTTCCTGGGATCACTGCAGAACCCCTGGATGGATGAGCTAGGAGTCAGAGATGGATTGGTGTTTCCTCCAGACCTTATCAGATTTGCCTGCGGAGAGAGATTTGTGAGTTGAGCAATGGTGCTGTAAGAGGATTCCATGGCAGAGTGGGTGAATCTGGCTATTGGAACTTGCCCTAAGGAGCCACACTCACCAGGGCAGCTCGCCTGAGTGTCTTGATCCAGAGCCTGTGAAGTGGGAGGTAACATACACAAAGTATGTGGCTGGGCAATCCTTTTGCATTAACTTTGGGAACTTTTGTAAGGTATGGCCTGTTAATTACCTCACTGTTGAATAGGTGAGAAGTAAGATTGGGTTTTTTTTCTTTTTATTAAGCTGAACTTGAAATAGTCCCTATGGGTTTTGAGGCTTGGCCACAAGAACATTACTTATCATGTGGTGTCACATCAGCTGAAATCCTCAGACAGTAAGGCTGCTGGATTTCCCGACACTTGCCTTTCTCCTAGTCTGTCACAATTCTTCCACCGTTCAGACTGGTGTTTCTTGTGTGTTTGGGTTACGGGGGTAACAAAGCTTGTGAAACATGACAGTCTGTGAAAAATTAGTCTGTAATGTTCCTTCAGCTTTTCCAATGGGATAATTTTTCACATGTACATTTGCATCAATAGCAGTTGGCTTCTAGTTAATAAATACAGTGCCCTGTGAAATTAATGGGTTATTAGTGTTGGATGGGTTCCTATGGTGCCCTTAGTGCTGCAGCTTTCACTAGCTAGCTGTGCCTTTGCTTGTGTGCACAGCGAGTTGTTTACATGTTAGGAATATGCTAGAGGCAAGGAGAAAGGAACAGCTTTAATGTGATGCAGCTTAGATGCTCTGTGGGGGAGGCCTCAGAATTGTTCATAACAGGATCAAATGTCAATCAATGTTTTGAGAAGAATAAAGTTACTGTTTATGAGAAAATTAAAGAATAGTATATTACATGCTTTTCCTACATCTATTTTTGATCCTGTCTAGGAAAATGTCCCTCTCCTGTGGTTCTTTTGAACCCTGTGAGAGTATCAGTGGTGCCTAGGAGAAGCATCTATGCAGACCTCTCCTTTTGGCTCCAGCCACTTCTCTGGGCTGCCTCTGGTAAGGAAACAAGTAATATGCCAGCCAGCTTCTTTCAGCTCTTCCATGAAAAGCCTGGTAATCATGTTGCTGAGGATGCTGCTGGAACATTGTGGCTACTATTAAATTTCTTTTACAGGCACATCTGGGGATTTACTGCTCCATAGAGTAAGAAAACAGTTACTCTGACATCAAGCCATGAACATGAGAAAATGGCTTCTGCCTCATTGCAAGGGAGGAGAGAGAGAACTGGAGAAGAAAACAGCTGAAAACCTCCTCCTCTCCCTCCAGAGCTATTTTTTGTCAGTGACAGAGAACGGTGGGATGAGCAAAGCTGATCTATATCTGCAGCAGGCTGTGGCTCTGATCTGAAGATGTATCCCCAGGAAAAAACAATGAGAGCCTAGCTGTGGGGGAGGGAGCATCCGAAGTCAAAGCATTTCTCTGCTGGTTCTGCACCTGCAGTTTCTGTTCCAGGCTGCTTTGCATTGTAGGCAGGTGATGCTTAAAATCTGTCAAGAAGGGGCTGTCACATTTTGTCTTAGATTGTGCCCCATGTGTCAGCTGTCAGGACAACAGGCTGGGGTTTGGGAGAGCAGCTGGGCAATGCAGCTTGTGGAGAAAGGGTAGGGATGGGGAGGGAAGGAATGGAGAAGAATCATGGATAATTGTGTCAGAATAAGAGGCTTTTCAAGCTAAGGCTGGGTGCCTGCTGGAAATGCTTCTCTAAAACCTGGCAAATACACAGTCAGGAATTCAGTTTACCAGAATTCAAGCTTTTCTGATTGTGTGGCTTCTTGCATTCTTCTTAGAATGGTTTGGTGTTGAACCAGTATCCTGATGTGTTGTGTTGTCTGGGCCTGTCTCCCAAGGGAGATATTTTGGACAGTTACTCCCAGGTAAATTCTGTGTGTCATTCTGGAGTTAAGTCTTGTCTTCACATGCCATTAAGAAATTATTCAAGTCAGCTGAAGGTGTGAATTTAAAGTGAATTGCTTCAACTGTCCTACATCTTTGAGGCAGAATAATTGAGAGTCACTCTGATTCTGAAAAAGAGCATCTGAAGAAGGTCTCAAGCAGTTCAATCAATCAGTTTTTTAATTTGCATGGTTTTTGTCTTAAGAATTAATCCAAAGTGCCTTATGCAGACAAAGTCTCAAAGTGGATTATATTATATAGGAAGGCTGTTCTTAAGGATTTGGGAGGGTTTATGTGGATGCAGATGTATTACTAGTCAGGAATAGCACTTGTATTTAAAGTCACCCTGTACTTTCATCTGAATTCATTATTCAAGCTTCTGACTCTGCTAACCTTAAGCAGAAATTATGAGAGGATGTGAACTGACTTTAGTCTTTGCAATAGACCTTCGAAATGCTGCTAATGGCATCCTTAAAGCTGTCACTAACCGTGTAATGACTGAAAATTTCAGTAGAAACTTCTAGTTCACATAGTTAATCTTTTATAGTGAATGGAGTGCACTTAAGTGGGTAAAGCTGCTGATTTCTTCTGAGATTTTCTAAGCTGATGGGAGGAGAGTGAAGGAAGTCAGAGGAGTACAAGCCCTCTGAGCCAAGTCTTGGACTGCCACCCTAAACTGCAATTCTTCCCATCCCATACAAAATTTTTTTCAAGTATTTCTACGAAGCAAGAAACTTTAGCAAAATTTGGGTAGTAGAAAAAGGCTGACTGTTCTGTTATCTGAGGCTTTTGGCAATCTGAGTAGTTAGGTTTACCTCAGGCCTGAGAGAAAGGGACAGAGGAATCTGGCACAGGGATTGTACACTTCAGACTAAACTGTTTGTGCAGATTGGCGGTTATGAATATTTGCTGCCTAATTCAGGGAGAATTTGTTGGAGAAGTTACGGGCAGAGCTCTCCATTTTGCCTTTTAATGTACTGCTACAGTCTTTCTCCTTCTTTACTTTTCTTCCTATTTTAATAAAAAGAGGAATGTCTGAACCACTGTAGGTATTTTTCGTTAGTCATTTTCAGTGGTGCAGAATAAGTTGCTGTGGCTGATGTACAGCAAGAACACAGGTTATTTCCTTTTCAGTTACTGAATTTAGACTTGTGAAACATCATAAGGAATTCTGATTTAACTAAGTTCATGCAAGTGTTTCAGCAGCCATGTGTGATTAGGTGGAAGAGTCCATTGTGTATGTTGATCTGCAGAATTACATCTGTAGACTGCTACTGCTGTGCTTCTAGAACACATAATAGATCACTGTGTATGGTTAGAATATTATTTAAATAAGGTTGTGAAAATGGAAGGTTCTGAATGTTTTTCTTACTGCTGAGGGAATTAAAAAGTCAGGTGTTGTAGTTTTCTTGCTGAATACTTTGTTTTATTGCCCTGTGAAAGGCTTGGTCCTAGAGGCTAAGGACTGATTCTGTACTAAAGTTTAATTGACTGGATGGGCAAATTACAAGTACAGCACAGATGCCTTCACCTTGAGCAGATGAGAGATATTGTATCTACACTCCGAGTGCATGTGCTTTGCACTGCCTTTCTTGGCTGAGGAGCAGTGCAGTTTCTGTGGCAGTGTCCCCCTGGGATCAGACTGAGGTCGGTTCATTTTGCTGTGTTCATCAAACAAGCAGCAGATGGCTGGGCTGTGCAGAAGCCGTTGCCCAGAGTGAGGGTCAGGCTGATGGGGAGGAGTCTGAATGTGGGTGTTGTCCAGTCTGGTTGACTTACCAAGCTGCTTACTTGGTAAATACCTCATCTTTACTGTCAAGGAATAGATTTTGAGGGGCTTTTTAGAGGTGTCTGAAATGGCTGATCAGCAAACGTACATGTTTGTTTCCCTTTGTACACTCTTTAGTTTTGTTTTGGTTGCTTCCAGAGTGCTGAACATCCTATTGGCATCATGGAAAGACGTTCAGTGCCGTGGAAATTTAGCCCACTGCAGGTCAATTCTTGTTTCAGGTCTTCAGCTGAGAAAGCTTCTATGGTCTTTGGTATCACACAGCTAAAAGTTGGTGGTTGCCATGGGACCATTGAGTGTGACCCATTGATGTAAATGATAGACAAACAGAGAACATCCCCAAAGAAATTATACTTAATGCTTCAAAAGAGCCTATTTGTCGTCATAGAAAACTTGATGTTATTGTAGGAAAAAAAGGTGAATGGAAAACAGGTCTCTGTAAGAAGATACTAAATAGTCCACAAGCTGAAATTCTGGTTTAAAGAAAGAAGACATCTATACTAACAGCCCTCTGGTTTCAGGACACATCTAGAAATTTCAAAGAAAAAACAGTAATTAAGGGGAAAATGGATACATGGGAATGCAAGTTAGAAGCTAGGAAGTAAGAGAATTAACTGAATATTTGCTACAGTTGAACTATGTTAGAAATAATTCCAGTTACTAGACAGAGATAATAAAGTAGCTCATGCAAAAAAAGTAGAAATATTTGTTAATACTGTTCAGTATTTGGGAAGGTGTAGAATGTGATACCATCAATGCATTTCCAACAGAGAACTAAGTCTGATTTAATAAATTAGGATTCCTTCTAGGGATGCATATATGTAAATCAGCAGCACTGTGACTTGATTGTTTTAAAGACCTTGATGAAAAGTCTGTAGGCCTGCAGACAGTTTTTAATAACTGTTGGTATTGAGGGTCTTAAAACCAACTGTGCCAGAATAGGCAGGGAGAGTGGGAGACTGACTTAATCATATTCCAGCTAGCTTGACATTAAGAGTCACCAAAATACTGGAAAAGTTAAAGCAACCAGGACTCTGTGATGCAGTAAAGCTCTGTCTTCAGAGTCATCTGATGTAAGGAGGAGGGAGACAGTTCAACCCATGTGGTCCTCTGCTGCTCCCTAGCTCCTTCCAAGTCCTGCCTCTTGTTCCCTTTCTCAGCAGCAGCAGAGGTAGTCAGTGAGGACTGCTATGCCCCTTGGGGACTCCTGTCCGGACACGTTACTGCTCTGTGATGTTGCAAAAGTAAACGAATTAAGAACTGACTAACTGATGTTTAAAAGTTAGTCACTTGTGGTGAATCATTATCAAATGGGGATGCTTCTAAAAGTTTTGTTTTAAGGATTGAGGTGAGGCCAGATTCCATTGAACCTTTTCATCAAGTAGCGGGACACAAAGATAGGATCTGTACTGATAAAATTGGCAGGCCATATCACGCTAGGCAGTGTGGTAAACAAAGACAAGGTTGCTTGTACACAGGAATTTGCATAGCCTGGTGAATTGTATTAATCAAAACTGCATTTTAATATAATCTGCAATATCATGGGGCTTGCCAGTGTTGTACTTCAATGTAACAGAATAGAAGCTTGGGGGTACAGTGGGTCAACAACTGGACGTGACTGCTGTCTTGCAGGGCAGCAAAGGGGTGGGTGCAGGAGGGGCAATGGGCAAAGCAAGGTGAATCGTGTATAATTCTGAGGTCACGAGCAGCCTGGTGAAAATGGGAGTGAGGTCACATAAGCCAGGGGAGATACTTGAAGGCTGACTGATGTTCCGCGAGGAGAACCTGAAAGACTCATTCTGTTGCTGGCTTTGTTGTTTCTTGATAGATAAATGCAGGAACTTGATAATTGGCGGGAAGCACCTTCTGAGGGAGAGCATACTGGAGGCTAAAACACAAACAGAAACAGGCGTGACACAGAACTGATGGCTGGGAGCTGCAGTCAGGCAGTTGGAAATAAGTGCATTTATAATGTGAGAGAGCGTAAGTGCTAGAACAAATAAATAACAGAGGAAAGTGGTGGATTCCACCCAAAATGTTTCCAGGCCTGAAAGATTTTCTGAAAGTGTCCTCCATGCTAAATACAGGAATTATTGAGTGTAGTGGTTATGTGGTATCCCACTGACTTCAGTAAGTCATACATGGGGCTATACAAACCTGCAAACCAGAATGTTCTCCATGTGTGCTGCATAGCTGAGCATCAGCTGGCCTCTCTGCTAGAACATGTAAATATATATATATATATAGTGTGTGTGTATGTGTGCTACATGAGGCATATACATGGGTGGTGCCTCTTGGCCTGAGATATATAGCTCCTTTGTTAAATATTTCAAGAGCAACCGAACAAACTGGAATCCACAATTGGTGACCAAGAGTTTCCTAACCATGCATATGGTTCCTCCTGGCCTCAAAGTGGCAAACATGAGTGCATTTCCACTCTGCTTATGCTAGGAAGTAATTGCTCTCTGCAGGGCGGACTAACTTGTGTGTAATGCTGTCTGAACTCTTCTCTTTCTGGAACTGACCTTTCTAGCATATAACTAGTTTTGGAGTCTTTGTGTTGCTCTTGTCTTGCAAAGCAGCAGCTTAGATCTTTCTGTTCCTCTTCTTGAACTTGCATCTAGAGAAAGATGGAGGAAAAGTAGAATGGAATGGAATAAGTGTGGCAGCAGGCTCACAAGCAATGAGTTTGAGTAATATTTTTGAGGGGGTTTCGGGTGTGGTTTTTTTTCTTTTTTATAGTGGACAGTTAATTTCTGAAACTCACTGCCGCATGATACCATTACGGGTAAGAATTGATACGATTCTAGGAAGGACTAGACACCCAGGAAATGAAATTATTTTGTTTCATATAAATGTATACAATCTCTTCTCCTAGGCTTATAAAACAGTTGGTAACAGTGGGGTCTAATGTGATGGACTGATTATTCTATAGCTGTTTACTAGAAACTTCTTTTGCTGTATCTGTTTCTAGCTACTTTCACAACAGGAACTGGTGATTCAGAGTTCTGTTTCTAAATTTAATATGAGAAGGAGCGTAATTCGGGCTGAAGGAACACTGAGGGTGTGTGTTAAGGGGAGATGGTGATAAAGGGAGAACGCACCCTGTGTGCTAAAATGTGTCATTGTGCCTCTGATTGCAGGGCATACATGCTGATCTACAAACAGAATATGCATGGATCAGAGTAGCAAGCTGGTTTTGAACACTCAGCTTTTCAGTGATGATACTTGTACAGTATTTCTCTGTTGTATTAAAGTAATTGATCTGCAGGGAAAATGAAGCATCGTTGAGGATTGATACCATCAGAAGTGGAGAGAGTAATAGAACAGAGCAAGGAGATTTAAGTTACGGAAAGAAGAAGGTTTAGCTTGGTTTTTTGTCAGGCAAAGGTCTTCAATTTCCTTTGTAATTACCTCTTGACAGTTGTTTTGGAGAGAGCTTCTCTGTTGTTAAATGGATAGTTACAAATGTTGTAATTTTCATTACTTTTTTCTTTTCCCTTTTTTTTTCCTTCCCAAGGTTACATGTAGGTGAGACAGGCACACCCACAACTTTATTTGGTGTCACAATTGCATTTGGTAAATACAGGTGGACAGAAAGTACTGATGGGGAGATGCAGGTACAGGCATAATGACTGTGAGGGTTGTTTCACTGCTGCTTCCCTTTCATGGTCTCCAAGCCCTGGGATAGCTGCTCGGCATTGGTAGCAGTGCATACCTCAGTGTGCTCCTGAGATGTCCCGTGAAGAGCAGAGAGCTCCTCTGTGTGTGTCACCGTGTCCCCGCAGAAACACACGGACGTGCTCAAAGAAAACCGCTCAGCTCTGGATGGGTCTTGCAACCCACGTCTGTTCACCACCCAAGTCTTGGTGGAAAGCAATCCGCAGGATTATAAAGAGAGAGAAGTCCTAGAACAAGAATATAAGAAAAATGGTGATGCAGTAAAAGTTTTAAAACTTGAGCAGGTACAAAAGATGAAGCATTTTAGCATCGCTGTCCTTGTAGGTGGGAATGGTTCTCTGTTTGATATTGTTGTCAGGCCATTTGTGGCCCAAAGATGGGGACCAGTGAGTAGACTTTCTGTGAAGTTCTTTGCTAGGATAAAAGGAACACATCAGCCCTACCTCCACGGGCTGCCTTTCTAGCTTAATATTAACGCTAATCTGGCAAAGAATCAAGTAAGGATACTGGACTCTGAACAGAGGAAAATACGATGTTAAAGTCATAGACGCTACGAATTGGCTCTTAAGAGCTGCATCAAGAAACACAGTAAATTGTGATATTTTGTGGCTTTTGTAAGACTGCCATATTTTTCCCTGCATGCAGTCATTCCAACACAAGTTAAATTCTTTGTTGTAGAAGAAGCTAAATATTTTTGAATGCTGAGTCTGAAACACAGATGATATACTACAGCAAAAGACTCTCATGGGATTTTTTTACGAGATGGCTTTTATTTGTTAAATGAGTTTTCAGTAGTTCTTCAGTACACGCTATTGTATTGTTTGTGTGATGTCTTACAGTGTCACTGGTCTGATCTGGACTGTGATGACTGAATAAATTGCATCATTTGCTGACTGTGGAAAGATGGCTTGATCTGTAGGACACATTTGTGTATATGTGCGTTTTGTAATGTAATTGTAATCATAAATTAAAGATGTTCAGTTAACGCCAAATACAAGCTGTATTCATAACTCTTGCTGTTCTTGTCTGCCCACAGGAGTTCCAAGAGTCAGAGGGGATCAGAGAGGAAACTGAAGCTGCTTTTGTACTTTGAGGAGGGGAAAGTAATGAAATAAGTTATTTAGTCTAAGACATCTTGAAAATGGAGACTTTTAAGTGGTATTTGGGCTTCTACCAGGGAGCATGCTGCTGGCATTTAGGTTTTGTGCATTAGAGGAAATAAAACAGTAGAAATCCCTTGGCTTTCATCTACAGAGAAATAGCTACACTTTGCTGCTGTGTTTTGGCCATGGTTGGGTTTTGGCATGGTTGTGGTAATTTATAATTTTATGTCCTGTGGCTTTTCAGTGACTTAAAATTACTGAGAAGATATAGTTTGCCCTGAAGTGGTTGGTGAGATGGTGTTACAGTTGGCAGGGCGACCTTCCCTAGGAGTTGGAGGATCAGCCCCTGTAGTCTGTTGTGGCTTTGACAGTGACAGATGTCACAGAAGAGGACTGGAGAAAACTATAGAAGCTGGCTGTGGTGATATGATGTGGTTGATTGTTCCTTGCTGATCCGTGCCTTGGATGATAAAGGTGTAGACCTTGTAATTAAATAGCTTAAGTGCAAGTCTCACTGGGAAGAGTTGAATATTTTATGTTAATATGATTATGCTTTTGCTCGTTGCTGAAAAACTTCAATTTTGAGTCTGTGTGACAGTGAGGGAGATTTATTGAGATCTCTGTTCAAATTGCAGCTATTCACAAACAGCAACTCAGAGGCAAGAAATCATTTTATGGAACTTAACTTCAAGTCTGCCATTGTCACATTATTTTTTTTGTTAACTGAAGGCAATAAAGATTCTAATAAATGAGTCATAATAGCATTATTGCTCTTATTTATATAACTTGAGATCTTGTAGTCTAATCCTGTTGGCCTTTACCTCCATGACTGTTTTAATTTTTGATGGGGATTTTGTTCCTGTTTTAAACCACTTCATGATTACTCATTTCATACAGTCAATTGTTTCTTCCCCATTTAGGGGTGGAAGTAAAGCTTTATTTACAACTTGCTTCTCATAATTTGACAAAGCAAGTATCAGTGAATATGGCCAGCTTCAGCAAGTAAGTCTATGCAGAGCACTAAGAAGCACTATACCCAGATTAACTATGTGGAAAACTTAGCTACACTTCCAAAGGAAGAGTTTCAGTTACTGGAGAGAAATGGTTTTATTTGAGAGAGATGGTTTTATTTGTGAATTGTACACCTGCATGGAAATACCAAAATTTCCTGCTGCCTTGTGTCTCTCAATGATAGATTTGTTAAATCACTTTTCATAGTAGAGTTGCAGAGTAAGGAATAATTACAACAGACTGACAATACTTGAAAACTTTTTTTAGGATGACTTTACTTTTTGATTACTCCTGAGGTCAGAGTGTTGCTAATGTAGAAAATAAAAGTTTTATTCCAATTTCTAGCCCATGGCAGAAACTTAAAGTTTCTTCCTTTTCATAACTGGTCAGTTTTGAAACTCTGCCTTCCTCAAACTCTCAGCTGTATTATATAGTATGAAATCTGATGCAATTCAACTGAATTTTTGGGCCATAATCCTTTTGAAACAGGATGACACACTGTATAATGCAGTAAGGCTTTGATATAGATTAGGGAATTGAACCTTTTATGCAATATAAATATCAAGTGCTAGGAGAGTCTAAGTCTTTGTCCAAAAATCACTTTTTTTCCCCATTTGTTTATTTCAATTTGGAGAAACTGACCAAGACACAGAAGCTGGAGACTCAGGGTGCATGGAACATACAATTCAAGTATTGTGAAAGGTAGTGAGTGGCATGTGATGCATGGCATGATGAGACAGAGACAGTGTGCCCCTACTGAGTCAGGAGCAGGATTCTTGTAGTGGTCTGTCTCATACAGAATGTTTTAACCCAACAGGAGCTCTGCCACTCAGAACAGAGCAAGCAACATAATAAGCTATTAGCCATGTTTCAGGACCAGGCTGCAACACCAGTGCCTGCTTATGTGTGGTGAGCAAGGATCCAATTTTGGTGTTGTGATCCAGGGCTTCTTCACAGTGACCATGGACATGGCTATGTCCATATGCAAGAATTTAGATCTCACAGCAGTAGCATCATCACTTGCCTTCTTAAAGTCACCATTTTGGGTCTTACCTGCTAGGTCAGTTGGTGCTGTGTGTGGATGTCCCAAGCTTTGTGATGGGGGTAGAGAACAGTACTTCACTTTGGCTTCCCAGAGCAAATCTGTTCTTGGGCAATTGAAATCAGTGAAGGCTTAAAGGAATAATTTACTTAAACTCTCATTGATCCAAAGTTGCTTAGTTGTTTTATATCTAAGAGAAAGAGTTTTTCTTTTAGCCTTTGAGGAACTTGAAACTGAGATTAGAATTGCTGTTCAGTCTAAAAGGGAACAAAAACTATCACAGAGTTCTGGCCTTGATAAAATTTTTCTTATTTAAAAAAAAATGTACTTCAGGCATGATTTGGCAGGCAGAACTTTTGGTCAAAGACAGGGTGTTACAAAACTTTATCTTAAATTAAATGGATGGTTTCGTTCGTGTTTCGGTCTGGCCATGACAAATCCTAAACTCTTGACTGATGGGTATGTAGTCATATGTATATTATTGCTGTACACCCACATGCACAGGCAGAAGTCCAAGTGTGCGATGAGATAACAGGAAAATGTAAATAAAGCGGTTGGCTAGTTGTCCTAATGTTCTTGAGTAGATCCTTGTGAAAATAATGCCAGTCAGACTTAAAATAGGTCTGTATTGAAGATGACTTGCGTTCAGTAATGACGTGATACAGGTCACTGTGTGGGAAATTGTGGCCATTTTGTGTTTTATTTGTGTTGAGTCAACAACTTGAAACGCAAACCAAGAGCTCAAATAATCCCTGCTGTCCCTGGTAGTTGCAGGATGCCTCCAGGCTACCCTGTTCTGAGAGAGGTGTCTGCAGGCCCATGGAGCCATGCCACCTGATCACTGTGAGTGCCTGGAGGTCTCTGCATGCCTGGGAGGGGAACACGGTAGTTGTTCAGTCTCTCACAACCACCACTGGTGTTTTCTGGTGGTGTTACAAGATAAAAACATCATTTGCTCCATCCTGTGAGTAGGTGATGCCTAGTCCATCACATGTGCCTATAGAAATACTGCTGGATGTGATGTTAAGAATTTGCTGTAGGACAAGTCTTTGCTCTGCTCAGGACACCAGGGCAGCAAGGGGGGCTGGATTGCACCTCTTTCTGAAAGCCTTGCATTATGCTCGATGGAAGTCACAATGAGAGCCAGGATGCTGTAATCACTGATGTCCTTGCACAAGCTCAGACTTTACATTTCTCCCTTTTATTTGAAATCTTGGCATGTTGGTGGAAGGGCTGGAAGGTGATTTAGAAGGTAAGGACCCTTCTTCTGCCGGGTCAGTATGATGCAGTGCTGTGTCCTGAACTTGCCTTGCTGGTTATCCATGCTTGCACAGAATCTCCTGGGAACCTGACTGGGGCCTGCTGAAGAATGTGAAAATTGCTTACAATGGCAGCAACAACATCTGACTGTTTTGTTTTCCTCCAGTTAGAGGGCACTCTGCTTTTATTTCTGTAGCAGCTGGGGAGCAGCTATTGTGCTACCCTTAAGTGATGTGAAACTTGCTAAAACAAGTTCAGATGGCAAGTACCTGGGATAAGGGAAAGCTGCCTGCAGAATAAAAAAGCTGCCTCTGCACTGATTTTCTGATTTGGCCATCCAGGCAGATGTTGGCTGTAAAAGTCAGACAGACAGTGACATGGTACATGGTTGCATGGCTGTGAAGGTGGCTGCCAAAAACTTTATTGCAAGTGTGTGCAGAACCCTGTAGTAATCATGGAAAAGTCCTAACTGCTGGAGCAGGAGTGGTAACTGTAGATGGGATTGAATAAAGTGTCTCCTTTCTGTATTTTTATTTTGCTTGAATTGAAGTGAAGTATACACTCAGCTTCATTATCTGTTTTAAAACAGATTTGACTGGAAAGGAAAGCTTCATTATCCATTTCACTGGAAAGGTAGGTTTCAAGAGTTGTTACGTTTAGTGCCTTATTTTTGAGATAGCATCATCCTCAAACCAGTGGGAAGGAGTATGGCTAAATATATAGGAATGCTGTAATTGTGAAGGGATTTATCTGGACATAATGTTAAGCCTTCTCAAAGATAGCAGTGCATTAAAGAATTAAGTTTGATTATACTTTAATCGTGCTGTTATCCCACTTTTTTTTATCTTTCTCTGGAAGCCTGAGGGAGTTTGGGTTTTGGCTTTGAATGTTACAGCCACAAACATGCTTATCGTTGCCTAACAAATAATCACTTTTAGATTGTGAGCCTTCAGGGGCAAGGGTTGTCTGTCCACTCCCTGCTAGAAGGCCCTCAGTGCAGAGGTTACAATTCCAGCTGGAGCATTTCAGTCAAATCATAATATAAATTTAGCAATAGTAAATATTTAAATTGGAGGTTGTATGGATCTGCTGGTGCTGGTGAATGGCATCAAGCAACACTACGGAACCTTCCTGAACCTTTTTGCAGAGCTGAAAGCTTGCTTGTTAGAGCAGGAATGCTGCAATCTCTGGGAGGACAGCAAGTCTTAGAACATTCTTTCTGTTCTTAAGGCAATGTTTTGAATGGGGCTTTGAGAAAATAAAGGAAGGAGGTAATCTGAACTCATCAGCAAAATTTCAAAAGAGCCCCCAAAATATGTGTTGCAGCGCAATTTCTTTTTATGCATAAGTACTGAAGTACACACCCTGAACCAAACAATTATGGGACTAGATGGACTAAGCAAATAGCTTATCTCTTACAGAAAGCAGCTTAAGTTTAGAAGAGGAAAAAGAATTACAGTAAACTTAAATAAATCCCTTTGAGGATAAATGCTTCAGCTGCAGGCACTTTTCTGGGCATGAAACCACTGGAAGTTCAGCTATTGGAAGCTTGGCAGGAATGTGGTAACATTAATAACTCATCCTTCATCTGCTGATCAGAGTTTTATGTGAGAAGTCATAGTTGTTACCCATCTGGCAGGATGTCTGAGGTGTAGAAGATCTCTCTGCTTGATAAAGAGCAGGTAGGGTTGGCAGCAGGCTGTCAGTTTTGTGGTGTCTGCCCTGGGTTGGGGGAGACAGGGTGCTGAGGTGTGTCAGGAGCTGCTTGGCTGTTACCTCGACTAGTTTCTGTGACATGGCTTTACAGCTGGACCTTGGCTTGAGTGAGGAAGTATCCCCTTCTCCCTGGGGATAAAAGAAGCTGTGTGACATTTAAGTAGGAACAAAGTTAGACTGTTGTCCCATAAAGAGTGGGAGAGACTGTGTATTTTAAAATTGAGGGTACAGCCTATTTATTGAGCTGCAAACTAGCATTTAATTTTTTTTATCAAAGCAGCAGAGTGGGTAAAAGGAAAGGTGGACTTCAAGTGTGTTTTTTATATCCTAATTCTCAGCTGCACTTAATGCACCTTCCTACTGCTCTTGCCACAGAAAAGATCTTGGCAGAAATAGAGGAACTCTGATGTGTGAGTAGGAGGCTTGTGTTTACATGTAGCTTCTTGTGTCACTGGGCACTTTTTTGTGTGTATGCGCATGTTTAATTTGTGTTTGTTGTTTTAAGTTTTTAATTGTGACGTTTCCTAGATTGCTTTTAAATAACTGGTATAATGAAAGTGTCACTGCAGATATTTGAAAATACAGTAGCTTATATGTGAGCAAATCTTTATGCAACTTCTGTTCAGCATGTAACCCGGTGAGAGTCACTGTGTTTGCAGGCTGAAGAGATGAACCAGCTCAGATAGGGAACAATGGAGCCTGTTCTTTAGTAAAAGGAACTTTTTGCCTGTTCTTGGCTCTAGATCTCCATGAGGATGCTGTAAATGTTCCAGTGCAAGGTTGCTTACATGTCCATTAAAGATAAAAGGAAGGAGAAAGTATTCATTGAAAATAATTTACTTTAGTTACCTGGTAAACCTGCTTCCATATGGATGGGAATGCAGTTTAGAAATTAAGTAAAACAAGACTTTAGTACCATGA
The DNA here is from genome assembly GCA_013397055.1 of Pachycephala philippinensis. Classification (NCBI taxonomy): domain Eukaryota; kingdom Metazoa; phylum Chordata; class Aves; order Passeriformes; genus Pachycephala; species Pachycephala philippinensis. The sequence goes on along the minus strand of VWZT01010260.1, from coordinate 1,306,599 downwards.
GTTAAGGTGGAGAGGTCATTTTGCCCTGAAGAGGGGCTATTAAATTCTACGGCAAAGTGAACTTCAGCAACACATTTCTTCCTCTCAGGTAGGCACTCCTCCTTATTCTTTAGGTACATTTAGGGCGTGTAGTTAGAGCTATTAATATATTCTATAATAAGATTTGTATCTTTACATTCTGTGGCTTAAAATCACCAAACTATCAGCTCCATGTATGCCAGGTTAAATTTCTTACCACTTTGAAGTCACCCCAGTTCCAAGTGAATTCAGAAGGAGAGAGACAGAGACTGGCAGTGTGTGTGGCTGTGCATCAGAAATGAGTATTTTTCAGAGGAATTGCTTGAGTTGCTGATTGCTATCTGTATCTGAGATAAAGCAATTTCATGTAACAAGCTTTGTAGCCATGTGGACTTATTTATGTAAAAGCAAATTTAAACAAGTTGGGTCTAAACCATTTTTAACCGTTCTATTTTTCAGATTTCTAAACTAAAAAAAACAAAAGTTTGTTATATTTGTTTTTCCTTTTTATCCTCTTCTAATATTTTAATTTATTTTAAATTGTATTGCTGGGTTGTTTTCAGTGATAAAAAGCAGCCTCTAGGGACAAGAGTTACCAGATGTGCTTTTATTTTGGTGCAGCTTGCTTTTGCAACTTGATAAATTCCCAAAGTGCTCTGGTTAGTAGAAGTGACAGATGTTTACTGTGTGTTCTTCTACTTCTGATAGTGGTCGTGAAAACACTGCAGAAACCTCACAGCCTAAAAGATAGGGAAACAGCAGATTTAGAAATGGCAAAAGGATTAAATATTTACACTTGAGTGCAAGCAGCTGTTAGTTTATTATATGGTGTAACTTCTAATTGCATTGTACATCCATGGCAGCACAGGTTAAATCAACTTCAGTAGCTTTCAGTTGTGTCTGCACTTGACTAAAAGTGCTTGGTGTTAAACTGGGAGTCCTGCACGCACAAGTTAGGCTGTCTTTTCAAGATTACTGGTCTGGCTCTTTTGGGAATTCTGTGAACCGAGATACAAAGTGTCTGCTCACTGTTTTTGCTCTCCGGCAAGGTGAAACAGAAAATGCTGTTGGAAATTTGGTTTCTCAGCATTGGCGGTGCGAGTTTGATCACTGGGGATGCGCGGCCTCAGATAAAAGAAGGATGACTTGGCACTGTGTAAATAAGAGTGGTTGCAGCAGCAGTGTAAGGGCGGGAGCGCATGTGCGGGGTACATCCAAGGCTTGTTCTTTGCCTTTATGGGCCGCGGCCTTGCCACTCTGCTGGAGGATTTCTGTTCTGGCTGCTGTGCCCATGAAATGCCTGTGCACTCATGGACTGTTGCTTACAGGTATGGAAAGCATCTCAAGTTCAGTATTTACCCTACTGGTGTCTCATTACCCATCTCGTTTGATTTCTTGCATGTTGCCTTGCTAGGTGGTTTGTTTTGTAACTGTAAATCACATGTGGTTAACTGACTTCAACGGGAACATATCTAACCCTGAGCTGTTCACCAGATACACAGACCCGTGAAGAGGGATGCTCAAGGACCGCTCTCTCCAGTCCTGTTTGCTTCTCCCATCTCTTCTCTCCTGTCCTTTGTGGCCTCTGATCCTGCTAACCTGTGAGAAGTGAGGATGGAGCAGTGTTGCTGAACATCCCGCTTAGGGTCTCCCTGAGCTTTTTGAAGGATACTGGGCACCTGCTCTGCACTCCGAAGCCTGGGGATAAATGCCAATAAAAACAGAAACTTGCACTTTTGGTCAAAGCAGCTCTTTTATAAGAGCATGCACAGGAGTACTGCAGTAGGCAAAGTGGGAACTTGTTCATTTTCTGTGCTCTGTAGACACAGAATTTGCATGCAGCAAATACAGAGTTAATTGTGTTAATAATTTTGGGGTTTTTTGGGGAGCTCTAATTGTGTTAATAATCTTTGGGTGCTTTGGGGAGCTACTCAGCAATATAACAATGGGCTCCTGTTTTGAAAGTCATCCCTAAACAGACCTCTCTGGTCATTTATAGCAAGGCAAGAATGAGGTAAGATTTGACAGTTTATTGTTAGGGAAATAATGGCTGCTAATACTGCTTTTTAAATATCACATTGATTACAAAACCATCTGTGTAGGAGTGGTGTATGGCACTAGACCTTCAAAGAACTGGTAAACAAGGAAGATTCAGTGTAAACACTTAAATAGCAGCATCCAAAAGTAGGTTAGAGTGTTACACAACCTGGAAAAGCCCAGCTTTGAAGGGCAGCATTTTTTAAGATTTTAAAAAAAGAAAAAAGCGGTTTTTTATAGATTTCATTTTTGTAAATGATACTAATTTGACATTGATTATGTAAAGAATCTTATTTTTGTTTCCAGCTTACTGAAGCCTAATACTTCTTTATGCAGTCTAAGAGAAATTAAATTTTGATAATTTTTTGTTTTGCAAGTTACTGTCAGTGAGGTTCATGTTGTTCATAAAGGTGATGCTTCCCTAGTTGGAGAATGTATTTGCAGATTGTATCAGAGATTATATATATTATGTATATATATATATAAAGAGAGAGATTATATATCCCCTTTAAGGGAAAGTCCAAAATCATAGCTGTGCAGTTTGGCAGTCAGATGGGGGAACTGAGGAGATGGCTTAGATGTGGGGGGTTTTGTTTGGTTGTTTTTGTTTCTCAAATAATGAGTGTACGTCGTGCGTATTATTCCTCCTTGATCATTTAAGTGTGTTTTCAGGTAAGAGCATCATATGTTTCTATATATATTTATCTAACAAGATTTAATGAAAAGCTATTGTGGAACTCTTGCTCCTTAGTTGAAATGTTTTCCTCTCTAGGAAATATCCTTTCAGCTTTATGTTCGTTGCTTTTCCTTACCCAGTCATGATCCATTACAGGGTAGCCAAACAAAAATAAACCAAACTAGATCTTGCAGATTGATTTAAAATGGGTAGATTTGGTTGCTGTCAGATGTTCAGGGAAGAAACAGTAAGTGGGAATTCTTGTCATTATAATTGGGTGGAAAGAAGTAATGGAAATCTTTTTCTATGCAGCTTTTTATGTTAAATATTTTTCTGATTTTCCAGAGATAAAAGCACTGATCAGGAAGTATCTGATCATAAGCCCCATCCTGGTGTTAATGTTCTGCAATGCCTTCCATCACTAAAGTAGCAGCAAAACATTTCCTATGGTAGAGAGACGCTATAAAAATGCCCACGTTGTATTTGCCTGTGAAATGTTTCCTGGGTTTTTCAGGCAATACAGACACTCAGTGCACAAATCCATGCTTGGCTGAATTTTAGGGGTCAATTTGCAGGATGGTTGACAGGAGGGGCTGTAGTTGCAGTTGTACCTACAGCTGGTTTTGTAGCTTGAGTGGGCTCGGGTAGAGTAAAGCACAATAATCCCTTGTGAAATAAAGCAGCAGAGAGCTAAGTCGTCTTAGCCAACACACTAGGAGCTGCAAACCAAGCTAGGGATAGTTGTAATATTCCCACCTACTTTAGCAGGGCAATTTCCCTCTTTAACTCGATCCCAGAGCCTACTGGTGATTAAACCTTCACTTTGTTTTAAACTTCTCATCTCAGAAACTGAATAACCAATGCAGGTATGGATGTGTCTGTATGCTCAGAATGCATAAATTCATAATTATTCATAGACTTTCCTGTATGTCTTTGCGCATTACTTCACAAGGGTTCTGGGGCTGCTTATACTTGATTCTGTGGAGAAGAAAAGGAGGAAAAAGAAAAGGATAATGCCGTCTTTTTGACCTTTGCAGATTGTCCATGGAACAATTGATACTGGCAGGGTTCTGGCTAACAGGAATCTCATAATCCATTCTTATCACATTAAGATCTAGTAGTCTGCTTTAATAAGATATTGCAGAAGTAGAAATGGTTGGTGGAAAGAGACAGCAAAATATACAGCGGAAATAAATTTAAACTTACGGTCACTTGATCAAAAACAAGCTAGCAAAGCCTTTTAGTTATGGGAAAACTTTTCTTCTCCCTAATTTCCTGTGGGAAGGGAGAAAACAATTTTGTTCATAGTAGCACTTTTTCTTTTCAGCTCAAAATGTTGAGTTTTTTTAGGAAATTCTTTACCAGATGCAGTGACAAGGCGAATTCAAGAATTTTTTTGTTTCCTGAAACAAAGTGGACTTGTTTGGAGTCTTGGGAACCTGAGAGTAAATGAGTGTATCATGTGCTACAATTCTCAGTTTATTTGTTTGTTCTGACTTTGAATTTGCTTTAACTTTAAATATGCTTTTAAGACAGGAGGGCCAGTGAACTACAGGACAGACAGTTTTTATCTGTAAGTACAGGAAGAAGTAGGATGTAAATAAACATTAGTGACATACCAATCTGCTGGTTCCTTTTCCGCTAACTTCTGTATTTAAGCTAGAAGAGTTTCTTAGGAAATATCCCAAATATGTCCATTTTGTATTTCAGCACTTATAGTCTGAAATGTGTCAGAAATTCACCAGGCAAATCACATTCTGACCTCTTTCTATTACAGCTTTTCTTTAAAACTAATGAAATTATTACAATTGTTAAGAAGAATGATTTATTAAATTAGTTGCTACCCTTGCTGATTTAATGTGGGCCTATAACAATTGTATTGTCATTATTAATTTTTTTCTCTTTATATTCCATTTTCACTGTAGCTTGTATAACTGTGAAATAAACAAAGTAGGTTTAATTCTAGAGCTCCAAATCACACTACTGCAGTACTTTCAGAACTTCAAGCTTTTCCAGCTAAAATCTTAGAAGGTAGCAAGAAACAGCTGTGCTTAGAACAGTTGCGTTTATTTAGGCTAAAGATTTTGTTTTTGTTTCAGGAGAAAGAATACACCCAATAGATATCTGGAAGTGATAGATGGAACTGAAAGAAGTTAATGTTATTCTAGAATGTCATGCCTGTTACAGAGCTGGAGACAGAGGGTTTGGGAGGAAAAAAGGTTATTTGTTAAAATAAAAGTCTTAATGTAGCTGTGCAGCCCTAAGGATCATACTGCAATAGGCCTGAATTAAAATCTGTGCTTATTAAAACTAAACAAAAATGTGCTATTTAAAAAAGGAGTCTGTCCTAAAATTCCATATTGGGAATTAAAAAACATATCTCTTCAAGAACATTTCACTCACTTTCCTAGCGTGGGTCTCTTTGGATCTTGGGTGTGTCAAAACCCCATGTTCTGCTGAGCCTCAAGGTCCGTCTGGTGCCTTGTAAGCCCTGAAAAGGGCTGAAAGAAGTGCATGTTTTCGCCATGAGAAATCAGGTATTTTAACATTGCAGCTGCACAGGACTTTGTTCCTCAGTTTCAGTTCAGTTTCATCTGCTCACAGATGTTTTCTGCATTGGGCTTGTGAGTAGAGCATGTCCTGACTGGTCTTGAGGGGAGACCACCTATGGCAGGCTGCTGCAGGCTCTGCCTGCCAGACACAGACTGGCATTTGAGTGGTTTTTTTTTTTCCTCTCTTTTTCTTTTTTTCCTTACTTCTGCTATCACTGTAGTTTATAATGAAACCCAAAGCCCAATTTGGCACTCTTAAAAGGAGTTGAAAATTAGTGATGAAAATACTATCCACCTACTCCAAGCAATATTCCGGACAGTAGGTTTTAAAAGCTTTGAATAGTTTAAATTCAGCTGTGGAATAAAGAAAATCCAAACCCGTTACAGTACTGTACAGACGTGTTGTTCTGAGTGCCTCTTATTAGTTTGATTTCTAAGTGTGTGCAGAAATACAATAAAAGTTACCTTCTGTGGTAATTAGTTTAGTAAAATCAAACACCAGTACATGTTATGATGGATTTAAGAGAGAAAATACCAAATTTATTTGCAGCCTGTCAGATTGTGTCTTGTACTGTGTGTAGGTTTATAGTTTTTCATTTTGGTTTTTAAGACTCAGAACATTAAAAAATTTGGACATGTAAGGAGACAAACCTGTTTTCAGCTCTTGGAATTGATTTTTACTAGCTAGAAAGAGGTCCGACTGTCTTTATGAGACAGTGTTAGTAATGCCACAGAGGAGTGTTTTGTGTTTTATAACTGCTAATCTCTGCCAGAACAGCAGCTCTTCTCTGAGTATCAGTAACTTGAAAGAAAAGATGTGTTCAGAACATTGAATGTGGTACTTGTTGGTGTAAAGCTCCTTTTCTACCATGCTGCCTACAGCTTCACGAAGAGAATTACTCAGGCTCTGTTGTGTCTCCTAACCTTTTTGGAAATGATTTTGTGTGTGCAAGACAGAGGTCTGGTAGAGGCAATTTTTAGCTTTTGCTTTTATTGCTGTTCTTTTTAAGTCTTTAGCTGGAACCACTTTGTGCTCTGTCATTTCTTTTCCATTATTTCAGTTGTTTAGAGCAGTCATGTCTGCAGCGCTTGGGTTTCAGTGCTTAATCCACGTGTTCTCATGGCAGAAGCAAAAAAATCACCTTCTTTCTGTGAAAGGAATCCTGGAGGCCATGCCCCTAACCGCAATGAAGTAACTTCCCACGTAATTAGCTAGTGCAAAGTTGAGGGAAAGGCTAGCCCCAGAGGAACAAGCAGTAGCAGCACCCGTGTTTGTTCCAGCAGTGATCCCGTTCCTCCTTCCCGCCGCGCCTGCCCTGCTCTCCCTGCCCCGTGCACGGCTGCGGGAGCTGGGGCACGGCTGCTGGGCACCCACGGGACTTGGCCTGGCTCTGCCTTTGGCTTTGTGCTCTCCTGCTGAACTCACCTGGTGGGCAACAACTTCTTGTGGCAGCCAAGGTAGGTGAGACCACAGTGAAAACAGCATGGAGATCAAGAGTATGCCTTCCAAAGAGTTTCCTGGGAAGAAAAAACTCCATTCAGGGGGAAAAATCACCTCTACTGTTGCTTTGTGGTTCTCCTCTTCTGGGCAGGTGACAGACAGTTGAGCCCTAGGAGTTGGGAGGGTCATTCTGTATCAATCTGTTCACATTAGCACAAATGGCTAATGCTGCTCATTGGCACACTGTTGTTACTTAAATGTCTGAGGTAGCAGTTCTAGGGCAAGCGGTCACGCTGTGCCTCGGTGTAGGTAAAGCACTGGGAGACATTAAAGATGGGAGTTTGTAGCTAACCTCCACTGCGAGGCTTTGATAGCTGGGGTGTGTTACTCGTCGGTGTCCTTCAGCACTGCCTACGGCAGCTGCAGCCCTGGGAGGTGTGTGGGGACAGGCTCAGGAACCGTGCTGCTGGAAGGAGGTCCTTGTGTGGCCGGGAGGACTCTAAGACGTCAAAAACTTCTGATGAGGAAGGAGTGTTTGACATTCATTGGCCCACTGGAAAATAAAACGAGAACTGGAAGCTCCTTCTGCTGGTTCCTGGAGAAACTGAGCCCTAACTTTTAAGTTCTGGCAACTGTGCCAAGAACACCGAGATGAGTGCTGCAGTGAGATAAAGTCCTCTCCTCCCTGGCTGCCTCCACCAGATCTCAGGCTTGGTATGCAAGACTGGTAAAAGCTTCTGGGAGGAGAGAGTGGGAGGCCAGGGACTGGATATCTCCCTGTGTTGGAGGAGACACTTTGATCATGAGCTCTGTGGTAGTAAAGACAAGTGCTGGCCTTTCCCACAGACCGAGATGTGGGAGCTGCTTGCACTGGTGTGAGGAAGGAGGGGTGCTAGTGCATGACTTTGACCATCCAGGCAGTTGCTGGTATTTGAGTTGTGTGTGTAGCAATATCTTTTATCTAGAAATAATTAAATTATCACATTGTATATATGTTGCCTGTGACACTGTGCTTGAGGGTGTGTAAGGTGCAGGTCTGTATGATCTGTTATGCTACAAGTTAAAAATAATAAATCTAATGCATCTTGTTACTGCCTGCTTTGATCTCCTTGAGCTCTACTAAGCTGTTCTTTTCCCAAGCAAAGAGAGACAGACTCTGTGGGATAATGTACATTCTGTCTCCTTCCCTGCTGCATGTGTGCACACAAGCTAGATATTTTTCTTTAGAAATGGCAAATTTGGGTCACACGTTCAGCAGTTAAAATGATGATTTTACCACATCCTGCTTGCACAGGAAGCTTTTTTTTTTAAAGCTGATAAGTTGAGTCCTCCATATTTTGTCAAACCAAAAAGCAAAGCAAGTTATTTAAAGCTGCAGAGAGGTTTGGATTCTCACGTGGTCAGTTTGCTGCTGTGTCTCACAGTGCATATGTTTAAGATAAAGTGAAAGCCCTGCAGTCAGCTCCTGTGCTACCTGCACTAATCAGCTTCCTATGATCACTAGGCTGTGATGATAATCTGAAAAAATGTTTTCCCCGTTACATTAAGAAAGAGTTATGGGGTTGGTTCTTGGTTAGCTGGCTTGAATCAGTTGGGGAAAAAAATGTATATAGTACCAATATTTGGTTCAGTCATAGAATAAACGGTTTGAGTTGGAAGGGACCTAAAAATACCATCTAGTTCCAACACTCCTGCCATGGGCAGGGATGCCACTCACTAGATCAGGTTACTTAAGGCTCCATCCAACTGTTTTTTACTTTAAAACATCCAAGTATGTTAAAAAATTTGTGCCAAATGTTCACATAGTAACTGCAAGGCTTTCACTTGTGCAGTGGTACTTAAAAGGGAAAGGACCCAATCAATCTGATAAGGCACGTGGATGCTCAGTAAGAAGGTGTGGAAGATACTGTGTTGTGCTAGATGAAAAGAAATGAGAGGCCTTGCTGACAACGTAACAAGACCTAAAATGTGCTGTCCAAGTCGTGAGCAGAGTGCAAAGCATTTAGAAAAACGCTATTTTGTTTAAATGCAAGGTACCACAAAATACTGTTAGTACTGGACTTTATATGCTCAGACTCCAGCAATCATTTTTACAGAACTGGATTTTGTGCTGTGTAGTCTATTGTTGCTCTTTTTATTAATACGTATCAGCTGCAGTATTTCACCTTTCAGATATTTCACTTGCACAGAGCAGGCTTTGGTGCTGTGAAGTGGCAAGGATACATAAACATGATCTAGTCTGAAGTGAGAACCCTTCTGTTTTGCTAATGTAATGCATTGTTTTGGTCATATCCTTTGAGGAAACTGTTGAGTGGAATGATGGGCAATGTGTGACAGGCAACGAAACATAAGGAAAAGTGAAACCTTCTGAGGATCTGTATGTCATGCTGGGATTGTTTTTAATGTCCCCAGTCAACAATACTGATTTTGTGTTTGTTCTCTTGTAGGAATGTTCACCCTTGCAGAAGTTGCATCACTCAGTGACATCCAGCCAACTTACCGTATCTTGAAACCATGGTGGGATGTATTTATGGATTATCTCGCTGTTGTTATGTTAATGGTTGCCATTTTTGCTGGAACCATGCAGCTGACAAAAGACCAGGTGGTCTGCTTGCCAGTTTTGCAGTCTACTGTAAATTCAAAAGTGCAGCCTGATACATCAGGGAAGGCCGACTTTACCACTGTTGAAACAACCACTGGTCAAGAAGAAGCATCAATGAGAACTGTTCCCTTCAGCAGTGCCCCTACTGTAACGCCTGACATTCTGAGCAGAGCTACGTCTTCTCAGTATCAACCCACTGAATCAGGCCAGGAGCTGAAGAAGGAGCAGAAAGATTCCTCAGGCCGGAAAACAAATTTGGATTTTCAGCAGTACGTATTTATTAACCAGATGTGCTATCATTTGGCTCTTCCTTGGTACTCAAAGTATTTTCCCTATCTTGTTCTCATCCATACTATCATTTTAATAGTCAGTAGTAATTTTTGGTTCAAGTATCCCAAGACTTGCTCAAAAATTGAGCATTTCGTGTCTATACTGGGGAAGTGCTTTGAGTCTCCTTGGACTACAAAAGCATTGTCTGAAACAGCATGTGAGGACTCTGAGGAGAACAAACAGAGGTTAACTGGTGCCCAGTCCCTGCCCAAGTATGTTTCCACTAGCAGCGATGAAGGAAGCCCAAGTGCTAGCACTCCCATGATAACCAAATCTGGCTTCAAATTTTCAGCTGACAAGCCGATGATCGAGATTCCCAGTGTCACGATTTTAGATAAGAAAGATGGAGAACAAGCCAAAGCGCTGTTTGAGAAAGTCCGTAAATTCCGGGCTCATGTGGAAGACAGTGATCTGATTTATAAGCTCTATGTTGGCCAGACCGTCATCAAGACTGTCAAATTCATATTTATTCTCTGCTATACTGCAAACTTTGTCAACACCATCAGTTTTGAACACATCTGCAACCCAAAAGTGGAACACCTGATTGGCTACACACAGTTTGAATGTACACACAATATGGCTTACATGTTGAAGAAGCTGCTTATCAGCTACATTTCCCTCATTTGTGTCTATGGTTTTATCTGCCTCTACACGCTGTTCTGGCTGTTCCGAATACCTTTAAAAGAATACTCTTTTGAAAAGGTCAGAGAAGAGAGTAGCTTCAGCGATATCCCTGATGTTAAAAATGATTTTGCGTTTCTCTTGCACATGGTAGATCAGTACGACCAGCTGTATTCTAAGCGGTTTGGTGTCTTTTTGTCAGAGGTAAGCGAGAACAAACTGCGCGGAATTAGTTTAAACCACGAATGGACTTACGAAAAGCTTCGGCAACACGTCTCCCGCAATGCCCAGGACAAGCAAGAGCTGCATCTCTTCATGCTGTCAGGGGTCCCAGATGCAGTGTTTGATCTGACAGATCTGGATGTGTTGAAACTGGAGCTGATTCCTGAAGCGAAAATTACAGCCAAAATCTCCCAGATGACGAATCTTCAGGAGCTTCATCTGTACCACTGCCCTGCAAAGGTCGAGCAGACTGCCTTCAGCTTCCTCCGGGACCACTTGAGATGCCTTCATGTGAAATTCACAGATGTTGCAGAAATTCCTGCGTGGGTGTATTTGCTTAAAACTCTCCGTGAATTGTATTTGATAGGCAACTTGAACTCTGAAAATAATAAAATGATAGGGCTTGAATCTCTTAGAGAGTTGAGACACCTTAAAATTCTCCACGTGAAGAGCAATTTGACCAAAATTCCCCCCAATATCACCGATGTAGCACCACATCTGACAAAACTAGTCATTCATAATGATGGCACTAAGCTTGTGGTACTCAATAGCCTTAAGAAAATGACTAATGTTGCGGAGTTGGAACTGCAGAACTGTGAACTGGAGAGAATTCCCCATGCCATCTTCAGTCTCTCTAACTTACAGGAACTGGATTTAAAGTCAAATAGCATACGCACAATTGAAGAAATCATCAGTTTCCAGCATTTAAAAAGATTGACTTGTTTAAAGCTGTGGCACAATAAAATAGTCAGCATTCCTTCATCCATTACCCACATAAAGAATTTGGAGTCTCTTTATCTCTCCAATAACAAACTTGAAACCTTACCTGCCGCAGTGTTCAGTTTACAGAAACTTAGGTGTTTAGATGTAAGCTACAACTCAATTGCGGTGATTCCAGTGGAAATAGGTTTGCTTCAAAATCTTCAGCATTTTCACATCACAGGAAACAAAGTCGACGTTTTGCCAAAACAGTTGTTTAAATGTGTTAAATTGAGGACTTTGAGTCTGGGACAAAACTGTATTACCTCAATCCCAGATAAAGTAAGTCAGCTGTTGCAGCTGACTTACCTGGAACTGAAGGGAAACTGCTTGGACCGTCTGCCAGCTACGCTGGGGCAGTGTCAGCTTCTCAGGAAAAGCGGGCTCATAGTGGAAGATCACCTCTTCGACGCTTTACCCTCAGAAGTTAAAGAGGTGTTGAATCAAGACACAAGCATTCCCTTTGCTAACGGGATTTAGACTGAAATGCTCTGGTAGCTGACTTCCAAACAGCAAATGCTAAGTAAAAAGTATGGTAATTGTGAGATCATGTGTTTTAGAAAGCAGAATTCCTTGGAAGGCAGAACTACTAGCAGCATTAGAAGAAGTGCAACTGAGTGTTCAGTGTTTGCAGTGTTTTAAAAGTTCATTTCCAAAATTTTTGAGAGGATAAAAACCTTAATAATCTCAATTCTTTTTTCCTTAAATTGTTTGTAACTTGGATGCTGCCGCTTTTGAATGTTTACAAATTTGCTTGCCTGCTTAAAGTAAATGATTAAATTGATGACCTTTTCTTACTATGCAAGTTATTCCTTAAGGTCTGGTTTTACTTTAGTGCATTATGGGGAGGCAAACCAAGGCTAAATGTTGTATGTGGTATGGGCCTAACAGCACTTGAAACACACGTTGAATTGTGTTGTTAGTGTTTAGCTGTCTTTGGCAAATGAAACCAGTTTGGCTGTGATTTGAACTGCACCAGAACCACCATTTTCCTGCATTAGGGTATGTGGTTTCATAGAATCATAGAATTGTTTAGCTTGGCAAAGACCTGTATGATCATCAAGTCCAACCATTAACCTAACACTGCCAGGTCCACCATGTCCCTAATCACCATGTCTGTGCTTTTTTTGAATGCCTCTGGGGATGATGATTCCACCACTTCCCTGGGCAGCCTATTCCAATGTTTGACCACCCTTTCAGTGAAGAAATTTTTCCTAATAATCTAAACCTAGCACAACTTGTGTCTTCTTGTGGTTGTTACCTGAGAGAAAAGACTGACCCCCACTTCACTACACCATCCTTTCAGGTAGTTGTAGGGAGCGATAAAGGTCCCTCCTGAGCCTCATTTTCTCCAGGCTAAATACCCCCAGCTCCCTCAGCCAGGCCTCACAGGACTTGTGTTCCAGACCCTTCACCAGCTCCACTGACCTTCTCTGGACACTCTCAAGTACTTCAATGTTTTGCATCAGGCCAAGTTGTGTTTGCCTTCGTTCTTCTCCCCAAGGCCTCATGTTTTTGGGTGAGATTCCTCCTGTGGTCCAGTGTGCTAGTCCTTCACACTGGCCCATCACCTTCCTGCAGCTGGTCTCCCCCTCAGCCTCCATAATGCTCCTCTGTCCCATGCAGCAGTGGGTGGCAAAAGGGAGAATACTGCCACGTGGCTTTCAAGTTGGAGATAGTTTTGATGTCTGAACTCTTTTGGAAGGTGACTTTGAAAGCCATTAAACACCAAGTGACTTTACTGCTCATGTTTTGCTGTTTGGAGTTTTTATCTGGAATACTCAAGGCATTTTAAGAGTTGGTGATTGTTTTGTTTCACAGCCCTTGCGTAGGATGTGGGGCGTCATCTCCATTTACTAGAGTAATAACAGACATAAGATCCGCTTTTTCACTCAACTGTGATTAAGCTTTATCCCCTATTGTGGTGTCTTCCACACCTGGACTTTACCATACCCCAGCCCAACTAATCTGATGTCTTTGAACACTTAGTCACTGTTAGAAAACCGTAACTGTGTGCCAGATAAGTCATCCAATAAAGAAAGAAAGCAGACAGCAGTGAGGTTGGGATTTTTTTGTTGTTGTTGTTGGCCTTTTTGGTGGTGTTTTTTTAACTGAGTTTGCATTGCCAGAACCATTAGAGAAATATAATCCATTAAATCTGCAAAATCATCAGTTGTAAATCTCAGTCATTTACATTCCATGTGTGCAGAAAAGAAGTACTATGCTGGGAGATGATTGCATGATTACTCATGGTTTAAACACAATTCCCTATTGTAGTGTGGTCAGGACTGAACTAGTCTGTCGTTCAAGGGACTGTTCTTCTCACACAGAAATCCTCATGCACAGTGATTTCTACTGTAACTTCACCAGAGCTGCCCTGACTTACACCACTATTAATGAACAGATAGTTTAGGCCTAGAGGCATTGAGCAGGCAGGAACATTTCAAATACTGCTCTTAGAAGTCTTGCACATTTTATTGTTAATAATTTACTGTTAGTCATGCTGGGAGGACTGTTCTCAGCTGTAGGTAGCAGTCTCTGAATACATACCTGCACCATATGTTTATGTATATCAGAAGACCAGTTTATGAATAGTGGTTTTCCTACTTCTCATGGGGATACAGTCTTTTTTCCACTTGCCAGCAGGTTGTAAACTTGGGATGTTGACAGTTTTGCAATACCAAGTCACAGGTTAGGCAGAATACTTGGAATTACTGATCTGTCCTCCATTGGGAAACTTAGTGCTAATCCTCAGATCCTTTAAGTAGAAGTTAAGGCTGCAGCAGATTTTTTTTTTTTTTTTTTTTTTTTTTTT